>SJXQ01000959.1:0-94651 GCA_006408695.1 Aepyceros melampus
ATCATCTTTCAGGATTTCAAATAGCTCAACTGGAATTCCATCACCTCCACTAGCTTTGTTCGTAGTGATGCTTTCTAAGGACCATTTGACTTCATGTTCCAGGATGTCTGGCTCTAGATGAGTGATCACACCATCATGATTATCTGGGTCATGAAGATATTTTTTATACAGTTCTTCCATGTATTCTTGCCACCTCTTCTTAATATCTTCTGCTTCTGTTAGGTCCATACCATTTCTATCCTTTTTCGAGCCCATCTTTGCATGAAATGTTTATGAAATAGTTGTAAAAATAATGCAGAGAGTTTCCATATACTCTTACCCAATCTTCCCTCATGTTAATACCTTATATAGGGCTTCCTAGTTAGCTCAGTGGTGAAGAATCCGCCTGCAATGCAAGAGATGCAGGTTTGATCCCTGGGTCGGAAAGATCCCCTGGAGAAGGAAATGGGAACTCACTCCAGGATTCTTGCCTGGGAAATTCCATGGACAGAGGGGCCTGTTGGACTATAGTCCAGGGGTTTGCAAGAGTTGGTCACAACATAGCGACTAAAGCATAACAACAAACATCTTATATAACCATGAGACACTTGTCAAAAATAACAGATGAAAATTGGTACATTACTATTGACTGAACTCTAAATTTTTTTGAATCTCGATAGTTTTTTTTTTTTTTTAATGATGTTTTGCCAGCCTAGGATCCGATCTAGGGTACCACGTTGCATTTAGATGTATCTGTGTTAGAGTATTTAGAATAAACCTCAGATCCAGCAGCCTTGGATGAAGACAATTTGAACTTAAGATCTCCCTCTCTCTCTTTCTCTCTTTCTCTATTCTCCTCCCCACCCCTACTCCTCTTTTGGTTCCCTCTCATTTTCTCTACCTTTCTCTCATGCAGTCACATACATACGCATGAGCATACAAATGATGAGAATTTCCCATTTCTGTTTGTGAGAGCCATAGAGCACTGAGACTCCAATCACAATTGTTACAGCTGAGGCAGTGGAGTGTGCAAGATGCAAAAAAGAGTGAGATGAATCGTAGTTGTTTAATGAAGGAGATGGTAGGTATACTGAAGGATGAGGACTTAAAAAGCACAGACGCAAGGGGTAGAGGGAAAGTGTTGTAGAGAAGATAGGAGTTGGAGAATGGGCATGATTACATGGGACACATTCTGAAGGCTCAACCACTGAGGTCTTGCTCATATTGTGTGATATATAATTGCCTTCTATGCTTAGCATTCACCGTCATCTACTTTGCTTCTGAAATGTAATTCCATTTTCCTTTCTTCTGTGAGAGGATCAGGAAAGGTGGGAGTTGGGGATGTTGAGGGAAATAGTTGTGAGTGGGTAGGAAGTAGGGTAGAAAATGTCTAACATATTTGATTTTTAACTCAATGTAGAAAGAGCAGAAATCAGAGTTCTGATCACTAAGTCTTGACTGTCTTTTTCTCAAGTAAATACTGCTTTGCATGGATTCTCTTTTTGCCTTCCCCAGTTCAGAGTTCTTCTGCCACACATCAGAAGACTCTGAATTTTAGAAAATTTATGGAGAAGGCAATGGCACCCCACTCCAGTACTCTTGCCTGGAAAATCCCATGGACGGAGGAGCCTGATAGGCTGCAGTCCATGGGGTCGCCAAGAGTTGGACATGACTGAGCGACTTCACTTTCACTTTTCACTTTCATGCATTGGAGAAGGAAATGGCAACCCACTCCAGTGTTCTTGCCTGGAGAATCCCAGGGACAGGGGAGCCTGGTGGGCTGCAGTCCATGGGGTCGCACAGAGTCGGACACGACTGAAGTGACTTAACAGCATGAGGAGTTTTAGAATGTTGAGGAGGAGAAAGCAAAAGATCTTTGGAGGTATGTATATGTGATGACTGGAGACAGTTGGTGGAGAGGAAGCTCTGCCTTTAGGCAGAGTTCATATTTTGGTATTTATTTTAAAATAAAGCCAATTTATTAATTTACAGTGAGAAATATGGCTGTCAAAGGGATTGAATATTGGCCTCCTTTGGCTACTGCACTTACAGGCAATTTATAAAAAAAGTTTTTTGTTAACCATGTAAATAAAAAGCAAGGGACATAATTATGTAATTGGAATGCTTGCTGGCATCAAGTTGAGATAATCAGATATAATTGCTTCCATGAAAGGGTTCACTAAGACCAGGAAGTTTGCGTCCCTGGACTAGAGTACTGCTAAGTGACATGGTACTGCTTTTTCTTCTCTTGCATATCAACTAACCATTTCTCTAGATCAGTATGTATGGATATGACTCATTCTTTTTTTCTTTTCTTTTAATGTTAAAAACCACGTAATGCAAAATTTACCACATTAACCATTTTAAGTGTACCATTCAGTTTAGTTTCTAAGTTGTGACGGACTCTTTTGTGACCTCAGGCTCCTCTGTCCCTGGGATTTCCTAGGCAAGAATACTGGAGTGGGTTTCCATTTCCTTATCCTGGGGATCTTCTTGATCCAGAGATCAAACCCACGTCTCCTACAACGCAGGTGAATTCCTTACCACTGAGCCACCTGCGAAGCCCATAGTTCAGTAGTGTTGGCTTATTCTTTTTAAAAACTACTGTTCCATAGCGTGAATAAACCACAATATAGTCGATCATTCTCCTTTTGGTAGACATGCAAGTCCTTCCTCTCTCCCTTCCTGTCTTTTTCCTTTCTTCTAATCAGTTGCTTCTGAGGAAGTTGAAAGAAACGTCTTTGTATATGTGTTTTAGATACTGGTGCTTTTATTTCTAAAGGATACATTTCTCCAACACAGAATATCTGGTGGAGCGCATATGTATTTTTAATCTTATTAGATAGTACCTGATTAGTTTCCAAAAGAGGTTGCAGTAATTCATAGTTGAATCAGCAATGCATGAGCGTGCACCTTACTCTGTACCTTTATCAATAATAGATTGCATTGCTTTAAAATCCCCCCCCCCCCACATTTTCATGGGTGAGCACTTTGAGACTACTTCCTAAGTAAAGCAATCTTTTTTTTTTCCTTTTCCAGTATTTCATCCTCAGTGCCTGG
This sequence comes from Aepyceros melampus, assembly GCA_006408695.1. NCBI lineage: Eukaryota > Metazoa > Chordata > Mammalia > Artiodactyla > Bovidae > Aepyceros > Aepyceros melampus. Next base: position 3,040 of record SJXQ01000959.1, read on the forward strand.
ATGGGGTCACTTCTTTAAAAGTTACTGAGAACTCTTAATCTTCTTTCTCATAAGAAAACTGATTTTCCTTTTTCATCCATATCTTTGTAGTCGACTATTGCAGGTAACATATCTTTACATCTTAGGTTCAGAAAAGACTTAATTATTTTGTGTTTCAATGTGTCCAGATTGGCCTTTTCTAATAAAATTCAATGGCTGGGAGGCGGTCCTAAGATGGCGGAGGAATAGGACAGTGAGACCACTTTCTCCCCCACAAATTCATCAAAAAAAAAAAAAAAAAAAAACACTTAAACGCTGAGTAAATTCCACAAAACAACTTCTGAATGCCAGGATAGGACATCAGGCACCCAGAAAAGCAGCCCATTGTCTTCGAAAGGAGGTAGGAAAAACTATAAAAGACAAAAAGAGAGACAAAAGAGGTAGGGACGGAGGTCCGTCCAGGGAAGGGAGTCTTAAAAAGAGAGAAGTTTCCAAACACCAGGAAACACTCACTGCCGAGTCTGTGGTGAGCCTTGGAACCACAGAGGGCAACATAACTGGGAGGAAAAATAAATAAATAATTAAAACCCACAGATTAGAGCCCAACGGTAACTCCCCCAGCAGAGAAGCCTCGCAGACGCCTGCACCCACCACTCACAAACGGGAGCTAGGGAGGGAGGCGGGGGCTATATTGCTTAGAGTAAGGACCAGGCCTGAATGCCTCCAGGGCAATCTGAGGGAACTAACTTGGGCCAGCAAACCAGACTGTGGGATAGGTACCACGTGAAAAGCCCTAACCTAAGACACCACCAGGCCTGCTCACAGAACAAAGGACTGAACAGAGCTAGCCTGCTGCAGACCATCCCTCTCCGGTGACAGGCAGCCAGAGCTGGAAGGGGGCAATTGCAGCCCCAGAGAGGCATTATCTACCAAACTGCAAGCAGGCTTCTTTGCTAACTAAGACTTCTTGGGATTCTGGATGGTCAACATCCGCCTGAGAAGGTGTGCCGGTTGTACACCCAGAAAACCCAGCAGCAGGGATGGAGGAGGTGATAAGTCACAGTGACCGCTACCAAACACCTCATCACCTGAGCTGCTTAGACCTGGGAAGGGCACAAAACGCAGGCCCAACAGAGTCTGCGCCTCTGAGGACTACCCGAGTGCCTGAGCCTGAGCGGCTTAGACCTGGGAGGTGCATGCAGCCCAGGGCCGGCCTTGGATGGTTCCTGATGGAGCAACCTAGAGCCTGAGCAGTGTGGGAAGGGAGGGCACATGCGCCATGAGCGGGGTGGGGGTGAGGGGCAGGCCCAGTGTGGCTGAGACACTGCGAGCACACGCCAGCATTATTTGTTTGTAGGGTCCCTCCCTCCCCACAGGGCAACTGAACAAGTGAGCCTAAAAAAGTGTCCACCACCGCCCCCTTGTGTCAGGGTGGAAATCAGACACTGAAGAGACCAGCAAACAGAAGAAGCTAAAACAGAGGGCACCGCCTTGGAAGTGACAGGTGCAATAGATTAAAACCCTGTAGTTAGTACCAACTACACAGGAAGGGATCTGTAGATCTTGAGAAATATAAGCCAGACCAAGGAACTATCCAAAAATGAACTGACCCCACACTGCCCACAACAATACCAGAGAAAGTCCTAGATATATTTTTACTATCATTCTTTTTTTTTAATTAAAAAATTTAAGTCCTCTATTATTCTTTTAATTTTCATTTTTATAACCTACTATTACTTTGCAATAAAAAAGAGACCCTATTTTTTAAAGCAAACTTCACATATATATATATATATATTTTAAATAAGTTTTGTGACTTTTTTTCTTTTCTTTAATATTGTATTTTTGAAAATCCAACCTCTGCTTTTTGGTATTTGTTATCAATTTTGTACCTTTAAGAAATTTGGCCTTGGAATGCGGAATGAAGCAGGGCAAAGACTAATTGAGTTTTGCCAAGAAAATGCACTGGTCATAGCAAACACCCTCTTCCAACAACACAAGAGAAGACTACACATGGACATCACCAGATGGTCAACACCGAAATCAGATTGATTATATTCTTTGCAGCCAAAGATGGAGAAGCTCTATACAGTAACAAAGACAAGACCGGGAGCTGACTGTGGCTCAGATCATGAACTCCTGATTGCCAAAATCAGACTTAAATTGAAGAAAGTGGGCAACACCACTAGACCATTCAGGTATGACCTAAATCAAATCCCTTATGATTATACAGTGGAAGTGAGAAATAGATTTAAGGGTCTAGATCTGATAGATAGAGTGCCTGATGAACTATGGAATGAGGTTCGTGACATTGTACAGGAGACAGGGAGACTTAAATTGAAGAAAGTGGGCAACACCACTAGACCATTCAGGTATGACCTAAATCAAATCCCTTATGATTATACAGTGGAAGTGAGAAATAGATTTAAGGGTCTAGATCTGATAGATAGAGTGCCTGATGAACTATGGAATGAGGTTCGCGACATTGTACAGGAGACAGGGATCAAGACCATCCCCATGGCAAAGAAATGCAAAAAAGCAAAGTGGCTGTTTGGGCTGGCCTTACAAATAGCTGTGAAAAGAAGAGAAGCAAAAAGCAAAGGAGAAAAGGAAAGATATAAGCATCTGAATGCAGAGTTCCAAAGAATAGCAAGAAGAGATAAGAAAGACTTCTTCAGCAATCAATGTAAAGAAATAGAGGAAAAGAACAGAATGGGAAAGACTAGAAATCTCTTCAAGAAAATTAGAGATACCAAGGGAACATTTCATGCAAAGATGGGCTCAATAAAAGACAGAAATGGTCTGCACCTAACAGAAGCAGAAGATATTAAGAAGAGGTGGCAAGAATACACAGAAGAACTGTACAAAAAAGATCTTCATGACCCAGATAATCACGATGATGTGATGACTAATCTAGAGCCAGACATCTTGGAATGTGAAGTCAAGTGGGCCTTAGAAAGCATCACTACGAACAAAGCTAGTGGAGGTGATGGAACTCCAGTTGGCAGCATTTGGGAATCACTGGCTGCTGGCTCTGAGGCATGGTTGGAAGGAAGTGGAGCTATTTCAAATCCTGAAAGATGATGCTGTGAAAGTGCTGCACTCAATTTGTCAGCAAACCTGGAAAACTCAGCAGTGGCCACAGGACTGGAAAAGGTCAGTTTTCATCCCAATTCCAAAGAAAGGCAATGCCAAAGAATGCTCAAACCACCGCACAGTTGCACTCATCTCACATGCTAGTAAAGTAATGCTCAAAATTCTCCAAGCCAGACTTCAGCAATACATGAACCGTGAGTCAAGGGAAATGGTTAATGTTTTAGGCTTAATTTACGACAAGCGATGATCTGCCTTAGAATCATTCCCCATCCAGCTCCGTAACTAGACTCCCCCCCAACCCCCAGCATCAGCAGCAGAACACCAAAGACCCACAGGAGCTCCACGAATTTGGGGCCCACACCTCAGAGTATGGAACCTGCTTGCTTTTGTACCAACTTCCTAGAAACTGTAACTGCCTCTCAGGCCTTGTTCTGATCCAAATATATAGGAAAGAAGGTTCTGCCCTGAGAGAGACACGGTCACCACATCACATGTAGTAATTGGTGGTGATCGGTGTTAGCTCGATGTTCTCCCCAGTAACTTTCCTGAAATACACAAATGTCATTCCAACTTGTACACACACCTCTCAGGGCTTCTGTGTGGGTATTTGGGCTGCTATCCGTGCTAATAATAACAATGCATTTGGAAAATTGAACAGGACAAAGATTTATTATGAAAGTTTCTGCTCCAAGGCTTAGAATGCATTGGGAAACTGGTATCAAATGAAAAAATTGAGAGTAGCCTCATTATATCCATGAGTGGAAATTAATTGAAGTTTTAAATAAAAACTAACAACCAACACAATATTTTGGTTTTCCTCCAATTAAATTTCTTTTTAAATTTAAGAAGTTTATATGTTTTTAAAACTTAAAAAAATTTTTTTTAATTAAAAAAAAAATTTCTACAAATTTCTAGCCAAACTCAGTTTTTAAATTTTTTTTTAATTTCGCCAGATGGAAACTATTTAGAAATATCTGAATATCTCTCCTTCCTCACTCCTAGGAGTTACTCTTTATTCTCAGATGATGCTCCAGTGTCTTGACCTCAGTGAAACAGAAAGGCAGGTCCTACAGACCATGGAAAGGATGTGCTCAGCACATGCTGATCTTATGGATAAAAGTGCTGACATTGTTAATGTTACGTGACCATGTCTGTGTGAGTATGGGGGATTCACACTTACCCAGTATTACAACCAGCTTTGTCTCATTGCCTGCCACATCAGTGTTGACAACACATACTACCAGAACGTTGCCTGATGCATACTGAACTATAAATTCGTGGTACCCTCATCTGTGAAAGAAAGGATACATGTATACAACCCTGCCTTAACGTATTGTCAAATAGCTTTCCTGCGGCAAAATGAGGGTGTTGCCAAGGGTGCGTCCTTTGTTGATCTGTGCTCACTCCATGGGTCAGATGCTACAGTTGTTAGGACACCAAAGAAAGCAGCAAGACTTTCCTATTCCCACCTTCTTGTACAATTGACTTGATACACTTCAATTGTAGTCAAATATGTACCCCTTCCCTGGAGAAGGGAAAGGCTACCCAGTCCAGTATTCTGGCCTGGAGAATTCAGTCCATGGAGTCACAAACAGTCAGACACGACTGAGCAAATTTCACTATGTAACCCTTAGTCATGCAAAATCAGAAAATGATGTTTAGGGCCATCACAAAGAACTTACAGGTGTAAATCTTAGCACAATACCCACTGTTTTGAACAGAAGCTGCCTCTTTGATTGAACTCAGGGTGATTTCCTTGGGTTCGAGTTTGTCTGAAATTCCTTGAATGGATTAAGATATTTTAAGATTGTTTGTAAGAAGTGAATGACAGTGACGTGGAAACTCAAGATAGACTATATTATAGGTCAGTTTGTAAGGCTGTTGTAAATTTTCTATGAGAACCGTATGAAATATACGTCTACACGTTATTCTCACTTAGTAACACTTGCATTTGGGAGGAGATGTCCAAGTTGAGTGTTTGAACCCTTGTCCCGTGACAAAGGGATGTGCATGGAAATCATAGGCACTGCAGCCTGCTCATCCCTTTAATTGTTAGTAGAATTCAGGTGCAGAGAAGGCAATGGCACCCCACTCCAGTGCTCTTGCCTGGAAATCCCATGGATGGAGGAGCCTGGGAGGCTGCAGGCCATGGGGTCGTGAAGAGTCACACACAACTGAGCAACTTCACCTTCACTTTTCACTTTCGTGCATTGAGAAGGAAATGGCAACCCACTCCAGTGTTCTTGCCTGGAGAATCCCAGGGACAGGGGAGCCTGGTGGGCTGCCATCTATGGGGTCAGCAGAGTTGGACACGACTGAAGTGACTTAGCAGCAGCAGCAGCAGAATTCAGGTATGTGGGTTATTGAAGGAAGTTGTGCCAAGATTTCCACCCAAACATACTCTGACCAGTGAAACAGTCATACTTACACTCGAAAACATAAGTGTTGTCATTTTTTTTCTTTCCCACAATGCGTATTTTTTCCCATTTTCCATCACGCCTTAAAAACAAAATATATTCACAGTGCTTGATTAAAGAAATGAAAAAAAAAATTAACATGCAATCAGGATTTTCTTCATTTCTCCCCAAAGATTCAGTGTGAGGGGTCACTTTAGTGCCTGTGAGCAAATTAATCTTTGAAAGAGAAGAAATATATTCTCTAAGGTGGAGTCATGATCAAGTGACATGGATGACTTATCTACACATTAAATCTGAAGAGTAGTTCCAAATAAACTGCAAGTAGAAAGCAAGTCATGTTAAAAGCCAGATAACCATGGAGAAATCTAGAATTCTAGGGAAAAACGAAAAGAATACAGATTGAAAAATATCTATATATCCCTGGAAACAGAGAGTTGTAGCCATCGTGAGAGACCTTCTGGGTTTCACAACCTGCTGATGATTCATTAGATAATATGATAGGGAAAAATAAATCACAAAACTTAGAGAAAGAAATGGTCAATTTTATCAAAGCCCACACTCTTCTTCCAGCACAACACAAAAAGAGCATTAAACACTGAAGAAGCATGTATATATTCATGCACAATCCAACATACACACGAACCAGCAGACACACACGTACATATGAAACGCTTCTATGTCATAAGGAAATTATAGGTATGTATAATATTTGGTGGCACTTACTGGGCAAGAACCTGTCTGCCAGTGCAGAAGACATCGAAGACATGGGTTTAATCCCTAGGTCAGGAAGAACCCCCGGCGGAGGAAATGGCAACCCACTCTGGTATTCTTGCCTGGAGAATCCCATGGACAGAGGAGCCTGATGGGCTACAGTCCATGATATCACAAAGAGTCGGACACGACTAAGAAATTTAGGATGCATGCACCCATTGTCAACCATATAACAAATGACTTAGCTGACTGCAACAATGTCAAGGGTGACAAACGGTATAAATGGCATATAGGAAGCATGCACACAACACATATATTAAAAGGGAATTAGCCCAGCAAGTGTTGGATTACTTTTTATACAGACACCTTGAAAAAGAATATCCACAATGAATTAATTTCACTGTTATTAATCATTACGAGAATGAAAGTTATTCAAAACATAAAACAATTGGAAAGGAAACCATTTTCCAATGACTGCAAAGTATACAAAATTTAATCTATCCAAAGAATATCTTTATACTTGATTTGAAAACTGTGACTCCCTGCACAGGCAGGCACAGAGATCGATTTTTAAATCATAATGCTGAGTGATAGAAGCTGAGGAAATGAGGCGAGGCTCATAATCTTGTCGTCTGAAGTTCTACAAGCAGAGAGAATAAGTAGATCCCTTGTCCCCCGTGTCTCAAGGGGCAGAAATTAACGCCGAGGAGAAGATTTTAGCAGAGACGGAGGAAATTTATAACTGGACTGTGGAGGTCATGAAAAGGGTGTGTGTCTGTCAAAACACATGGAACTGTGGCCTCCACAAGGGTGCATATTATTACACATACACACACTTCAGTAACGTTGATTTCAGAATGAAAGCCACATGAAAATTCACAACATAGAACTCAAAAACTGTAAGAACAGCAAAGAGAAAGACAATAGGATATTTTTTTAAAAATTAGAGAAAACAGACATGTATATCTCCTAGGATAGGATGTGTGTGTGTGTGTGAGTGTGTGAGTGTGTGTCTGTATGTGTGGTTTCAATCAGTGGTATGTATGTTATTAAATATAAACATGTACGATATATAATATATGAACATTTATATGTTTATATATCTATAAACCAAGTCTTGAAGCATAAACGTCATAGTTGTTTTTTCCTTCATGTTTTTATTCCTCCATATACATCCCTGAGTTTGCATGTTCTCAGTAAACCGTCTGCCGTGTCTGGACATTCCCTGAGTGGTCCTTGGGGCTGTGAGGCTTTAGTAAACTCAGTGGTGATGAAACCTCCCATGAGGATGCCCCGCGGGCAGAGCTCACAGTGTGATCTCCCCCAGCCCTCAGCTTCTGGACTCAATGGGAACCATCTGTTACAGATTCCACAGGAAGGGCTCGAGCCGCTGGTGGGGACTGTGGGCTCCAGGACATTCCCTGGAGGCTCTCAGGGCCACTCCCCCGCAGCTCAGATACCCTGCTCCGCCCCACAGCTCAGGGCATCCTGGTCTCAACATCATCCAGAGAGCTCCCTGCAGACTGGGGAGACACACCCTCCCTCAGGCTCAGGGTTTACAGGGGGTTTGTTTCTGGGTTATTTTTACTTACTTAATGCAAAATTCAAAGACGATTGTGTCCGCTGTATCACCGGCCTCAATCTTAAGGAACTTAATCCTGAACGGCCCATTCTCAGCGATCTTCCCTGGGTCAGTGGAGGCAAGATACACAGTGATCCATTTTCCTGAAAGCTAAGAGCACATTCCCCTTAGAAATTTTTGTCCTTGTCTTTTCGCCCAACATTGTCCCACTTGAGTTTCCCACCCCTTGTGCAAATCAGCACACATTATCAGACTGCACTGAACAGAGCAGGATTTATAAGATAATGTAGAAACTGAAGTCAGAGTCAAAGAAGGAATGGAGACATTTCTGAGAGAGCAACGCCCTGATGTCAAATGCAAGATCTCCAACAGCTGTTGGGTTGATCCTCTTTCTGTGCTACAAGAGAAGGGGAACATGCATGAGTCAATTAATACACAGCAGAGACGGCACAGACAGAAAATAGTGCAGGTACGGAGCCAGTGAATAGAGCAGTATTGAGTTGGAGGGAGACGGGCTACTTACGGAGCCACATAACAAAACCACAAAAGGGACACACACACACACACATATACACAAGACCTCCTCACAGATCACACCATCCCTGGTACCTCTAAGACACTTTTGCTCAGCTTCCTCTTCTTGGGCAGCACAAACAGACCAAGAAGAAGAGTCAGGAACAGAACCTTCATCTTGTGTCTCCCGTGGACTTTCTCCTGTCGGGGCTGAGGGTGTCCCTGTGGCTGGAGAGGATGAGAACTGTGACACTTCTTATAGCATCCTTATGTTGGTGTGACGCGACATGAACCAGTGCTTGTCCCTTTTAAGAAAAATGTTATCCAGAAGTCATCTTCAATATCCTGCTTTGCAGGGATGAACTTTTATGACATTTTGTCATTGAATGATGAGGATTGTTTTAGGAGATGCTTAAGTGAATCTGGACATTTGACCTTTAAGAGTGAGTGAGAAGTCACAATACACATCTGATATTTCAGGTCAGGAAGATTTATTTTCCCTTCTATCCTGAGATCCAAAATGGGATAAACTGTGTGGGACGCACAGCCCCCACTCCTGTATTATTTTTCTAACATTGACGAGATGAATGATATTTTATTTTCCAGAATTAAAATTGAGTGCGTGGGTTCACATAGTTGAATAATTTCCAAGAGAATCTTGGAAAGCCTCCCATTTCCCTGAGGTGAGGATCATTGCTCAAAGCGTTCATCACCTCCTGTGGCCCCACAGCGGGCTCTGTCCTCCTTATAGCTAAGAGGAGCATGCATTCTGTGTCCCTTCACCTCGGGTAAAGAAGGCAGGTCAGCAGTTCATCTCCATCTCCCCCATTCCAGATGCCCTTTATCCATCAAGTCAGTGATATCTCATTTATTCATTGACGCAGTTGTTTCTCAGGCAAACAAGAAAGCAAGACAGTAGTTCTTATAATTTCTAGAATTTTGAAGGGAAAAAAACCCATTTCCTAACTCTGGACACCTAGTTATTATCAAGGTCAGTGAAAGAGCCAAAGAGTCTCTTCTTTATATTTCCTTTCAACTTAGTTCCGTAACCAAGGATGGAAGCCGTGCCCTCTACAGTGCAAGGACAGAGTCTGAACAACTGGCCCACCAGGGTCGTCCTGATGCAGATAATTTCAAGCCAGAATGAGAACCCAGCCAACACACTTATCTTCCTGACAAAACCCTTACGTCTCTCCTTACACATCTCCAACATCCTCAGACTTTCCTTTTGGATTCTTAACCAACACGTGTCTCCAGGGAATGTGTCCTAGGACCATTGCATCTCACGAAGACCTTTCTAACTGCCAATCAAGGGGAGAGTAAACATAGTTACTCTAAAGGGATGATTCCAACACGTTGGGACAGTTCTATTATTTCTAACTGAAGGAAGTCATGGGACCTTTATTCTCAATTCTCTTTTCATCAATATTGCCCAAAATGTAGGTAAAGTGAAGTGAAGTTGCTCAGTCGTGTCTGACTCTTTGGGACCCCATGGACTGTAGCCTACCAAGCTCCTCTGTCCATGGGATTTTCCAAGCAATAGTACTGGAGTGGATTGCCATTTCTTTCTCCAGGGAAATGTAGGTAACAAACTGGTAAATAGAACAGAATTTTCTCTTACTCAAAAAGTACTGCTGTAACCCTTCCTCCAAAATAATGCCAATCCATGCTTGAAATGTCTCCTGGTGTTTCTTTCTCTAGTTTGTCCAGGCTTCTGTGACTATGAAGCCTCTCTTTCTAGAAGATGATTGCCTCTTTACTTTTCTCTTTTCTCTGTGATCCTTGTTTTATTTCTTAAATTGCACAACTCCTATCCAAACACTGCAAGGTAACTTTTGACCTTGGCCACCAAAGATACCCATTTCCCTCAAGGATTCATGACCAAGGTTCAACGGACCTATGTTGGACATTTCTTGTAGCTCCCAAGGGTGCCCCATTTGTCTGAAACGTCCATGACCTTCCTAACAGTTGTGGAAACTTTTAGGTTTGCAGGTTGATGTGGACAGAAGGAGATTTCCTAGAAATGTCAGAGAAGGCAGTTTCCATGGAGAAAGGCTCCACTGTGTTTCACCACCAGGCACCTTTGCTTCTAGGTTCCAGGACTGCTTTTTATGGGTCAGTGTCTGTTTTCTTTTCATCGCATGTTATAGCTTTACTGAACACTGTACACCTAATTCCTTTCTAGAATTTCAGCCCATCAGCACCTGGACATAGTCCTTGATCAAACCATTTCACTATCAAATGAACAGGAATTGCATTTTTGCACCTCTCCACGCAACAATTGGTGAGTGTTAGATGATGTCATCTTGGAAACGAGACACAGCATCAGCAATGGAAAACTCCAGACTAGTGCTTCTCAAGATGTGTGCACCACAGGAGAGAAAAGTTTCCTTCTCTGCAGCGTGCCTTGATCTCTCCTTTATCTGGCAGTAAAATACTAGAAAATAAGTTCCATACAATGTCCGCTAAACTTCTACCTCAATATGCATCATAAAGAACGTGTGCTAAGGTAACTTTTTTCATATGCACACTTTTGGCCTGAATTCAGTAAATACAGAGTTAGTGCCAACAAGAGCCTAAGCTTCAGAATTCAGCAGGAAGCAGAAAGACTCATACATCATCCAGAGAACAGTCTTCCTATGAAAGGATTCAGATACATATTAATACAAGCTAATAAACAATTGCCAAAACAACTGCTCTTCAAAAGTTGTAGGATGAGACCAAAGAAAGGTGGAAAGTTAGAGTGTGTAAGATTCCTCTTTTACAGTGAGGGGATAGCCCCTAGAGAAGGTTTTGCACGATGTTCTGTGAATAGTTGGAAGAGTGGGTTAAGTGTGAATCTGCGAGAAGAATACAATATTTGACTTAAGAATATAAATCCTAATGTGTTTTGAACAGTGGCCTTGGTTGGTTACATGATCAAAATTCTACAAATGCATTCACTGTTTTTTAATAGATTTTTTTCTGATGTAGACTGTTTTATATTTTTGATTGAATTCATTACCATAATGCTTCTGTTTTATTTACGGTTTTGTAGCCCTAAGGCATGTGAGATCTTAGCTGGAAAATCAGAGATTAGAAGGCAAAGTTCTAACCACTGAATCAGCAAAGAAGTCCTTAGATGTGCATTCACTTTCATAAGGCATTACATTTAAGGCAATTATGAAACAATTGATACTTACAAAATCCATTAACTGGTTTTTTAATTTGGTGTACAAACATTTAGAAATAAATACAATGAAATAGCAGCTATGACACAGTCATAATGGAAAATATAAAACACTGGATTTATAAATTAGATCTCTATAAATTAACACATCTGCTTTTTTGACTACACCAAAGCCTTTGAATATCTGGAACACAACAAACTGTCTAAAATTATTCAATAGATGGAACTACTAGACCACCCTACTTGCCTCCTGAGAAATCTGTATGCAGGGCAACAAGCAACAGTTAGAAATGGATATGGAACAACACACTGGTTCCACATTGGGAAAGGAGTACTTCAGCATTGTATATTGTCACTCTGCTTGCTTAACTCATATGCAGAGTACATCAAGTGAAATACTGGGCTAGAAGAAGCACAGTCTGGAATCAAGGTTGCAGGGAGAAATATCAATAACCTCAGATATGCAGATGACACCACCCTTATGGCAGAAAGTGAAGAAGAAGTAAAGAGACTCTTGATGAAAGTGAAAGAGGAGAGTGAAAAAGTTGGCTTGAAGCTCAACATTCAGAAAATGAAGATCATGGCATCACACAAGCTGGAATCAAGATTGCCGGGAGAAATATCAATAACCTCAGATATGCAGATGACACCACCCTTATGGCAGAAAGTGAAGAGGAGCTAAAAAGCCTCTTGTTGAAAGTGAAAGAGGAGAGTGAAAAAGTTGGCTTGAAGCTCAACATTCAGAAAATGAAGATCATGGCATCTGGTCCCATCACTTCATGGGAAATAGATGGGGAAACAGTGGAAACAGTGTCACACTTTATTTTGGGGCTCCAAAATCACTGCAGATGGTGACTGCAGCCATGAAATTAAAAGACGCTTCCTCCTTGGAAGAAAAGTTATGACCAACCTAGATAGTATATTCAAAAGCAGAGACATTACTTTGCCAACTAAGGTCCGTCTAGTCAAGGCTATGGTTTTTCCTGTGGTCATGTATGGATGTGAGAGTTGGACTGTGAAGAAAGCTGAGCACCAAAGGATTGATGCTTTTGAACTATGATGTTGGAGAAGACTCTTGAGAGTCTTCTCAAGGAGAGCCAACCAGTCCATTCTGAAGGAGATCAGCCCTGGGATTTCTTTGGAAGGAATGATGCTAAAGCTGAAACTCCAGTACTTTGGCCACCATGCCAAGAGGTGACTCATTGGAAAGGATTCTGATGCTGGGAGGGATTGGGGGCAGGAGGAGAACGGGACGACCGAGGATGAGATGGCTGGATGACGTCACCAACTTGATGGACATGAATTTTAGCAAGCTCCGGGTGATGGTGATGGACAGTGATGCTTAGAGTGCTGCAGTCCATGGGGTCGCAGAGTCAAACACAACTGAGCAACTGAACTGAACTGATGATTAACACAGTCTCTACAAATACTACTCCTTGAACCAAAGTATAATTCTCTTCACACTGATCCTCATGTAAGTGTAAAGCAAAGGCTGGTCTTCCATATGTTGGTACGTTGGTATGTTTACGACACGGCATGCCCGTGTATGTAGAAGTGTGAAATTTTTGTTGGCATATATCTGTTTTACACTGTTGTGTTAGCTCTGCCTTAAGCAAGGTCAATGAACTCTACATGCCCATATATCCCCTCTTCTCTGGAATTCCTTCCCGTTCCAATCATCATAGCGCTTTGCATAGAGCTCCCTGCGCTGACTGTAGGGTCTCTTTACTTACCTACTTTATTCAGAGTATCAGCAGTGTTTCCATAGGTGAGTCCCAGTCTCCCACATCCTCTCAACCCCCGTGTCCCCCTTGGTGTCCGTATGTTTGTGCTCTCTGCCTGTGTCTCTGCTTCTGCCCTGGAACTAGGCTTATCTGTACCCCTTATCTGTTAACAGATTCCACACACACAAGTTATATACTGTATTTGTGTTTCACTTTCAGACATACATCACACTCTATGACACTCTGTAGGTCCCTCCACGTCTCTGCACACGGCTGTGTTGTATTCCATTGTCCAGGATTCTTGCCTGGAAAATCCCATGAGCAGAGAAGCCTGGAGAGGTATAGTCCATGGGGTGGCTAAGAGTCAGACACAAGTTAGTGAGTAAACAAAAACAACAAGTGTGTCTTTATCCATTCCTCTGTTGGGGGACATTCATGTTGCTTCCATGTCCTGTCTATTGGAAATACCTGTATATTGCGGTACATGTACATATTGGAATTAATGTTTTCTCTGGGTATATAGAACTTAACAAAACCTGTTGGAAGTCTTCAATTCTGTCTAAAAGACTGAGGATGAAATTAGAATTGAAAATACTTTGATATGAAGTCACGATCTTGTGTATGTGGGTGACTTTCTGTCAATTTAGAGGTATTTCCGCTTAGAATATTTTTAATTAAATCTTCTAGTCCTGAAAATTTATCAAACATTCAACTCAATTTCTTTAGTGGATTAAAGACAGTAAAAGTTTTTCTTGTCTATGTCAGTCAGAATTAGTAACAAATGTGTCTGTGGGTGACTTTCTGTCAATTTAGAGGTATTTCCTCTTAGAAAATTTTTAATTAAATCTTCTAGTCCTGAGAATTTATCAAACATTCAACTCAATTTCTTTAGTGGATTAAAGACAGTAAAAGTTTTTTCTTGTCTATGTCAGTCAGAATTAGTAAGACATCTTCCAAGTAATGTGTACATTTCATCAGAAGTGTTATTTCCGGTAATATAAATCTGTTTATAGTTTCCTCATGATTGATGTGATGATTTGGTTTTTCCATATTAATATTGGCATCACAAATACACAAGTCATGCATATATATGTATATTATGTGAATATAGATATACATAAATCCATTTATGTGTATTTCAAATTTTTGACAAATTTATGCCAGGTCTTCCTTTCAATATTACTTAAGAGATTCCCCATCTTAATTAATGTTCAGTTGCCTATTTTTGTATCCACTCATCCAGTCCCAGCATTTCCAGATCACCTGTGAAGACCAGAGTCCAAAGTCCAACAGCATACACTCTGGTATACAAGTGGGAGAACTTAAATATTGCCCTTGACCTCTGTTACTACCAATTTTAAGCCATGGAAACATTCATGATTGGTGCCTTTGACTTTGGCCAGCTGTAGCCCACTTGGAGGTCATGTCTATATAGGAACTAAAACATTGATTCTGTTAAATATCACTGAGGTCTAATATTCCTTTCCCAGCTCTTGGACCAAATCTCCTTGCTTTGCCCCAGCCCTTGGAACGTGCTGTATCTTGAGCGTGGTTGATGTTTCAGATTATAAACACCTCGAGCACCCTGGGTAGCTGATCAGTGTACTCTCCCCAGGACAGTGGGAATGGCCTCTCCTTGGAAGCGCTACCATCCACTGCCCTCTGATGCACAAGAGGCTGGACGATCGTCTTCAGATGTTATGAACAGTTACAGCTTCCTGACTGAGCTGTCAATCAACTTGTTCCTGCCAGCGCTGCCCTGACTTCCTATTACTATGAATTCGCCAAGGCTCAGATCCCGGCACCTCTGATTGCTAGTGATCCTGTCCTTAAGGAAAATCAGGCCTTCAGCTCAATTTCAGAAGTCCAGGTGCTGTCAGAATAGTTACGTTTCCTGTTGCAGCCCATGGCGTGTTACACTCTCTATGAAGCTCAGAGAAGGGAATGCAGGTTCTTTCCCTGTAATGAATGAGATGATTTCTAGGGACATTGTTCTTGACCAGCCTGCCCCCTCCCATGAAAGTAAGAGGGTCAACAACTCTGTCCCGGGATGGCTTAGTCCTTTATCTCCTTCTCCCCTGGACACCTCTAGAGCACCTCCTTCTATTTTTCTCAGAACTGTCTCTGATGGAACTCCTATCCTATTATAGGCATGTGTTTCCCTATAATTAAATTTAATGTACATATTTGTGTGTTGTAAAATGGGGACTTTTGGTCCACACACAGGCGACTCAGCTGTATATTAAATCAATTTAGTTAAACCTGCAGAAATCAAACACCACCAAGCAGGACGTGATTAGCGACCAGGAGAGATGAGATGGGAGAGGGAGTGGGAGTGTGAGGAGAGAAGGATCGTGTTACTCAGGAACCAGAAAGGTCGTCTTCATGTTGTTGGTCTTGATTCCATGGAGACGAGGATGTCTGGTCTCAGGGACTCTTTCTGTAGGTGAACAAAACAGGAGCAAAGCTTTAGTAGAGTCGACTGTGTGATGACTGGCAGGGGTGAGCCTCAGGCAGTACGCTGTGCAGGGTACAGGAGCTGGTCGCTGGTCCAATGTCAGCATCCTGGTGGACCTCAGGACCCCACATCTCTGATGTCGCTGGGGGTCCCTGTGGAATTTTCCCCAGGATGTACATATGGGGTGACCTTTCCTATTGGGGGTTGATTCTAGGAGCTATGATTTCAGAATGCATGTTCAGGCTCTGTGACTGGACCTCATGCCTGTACTTGCACGAATTTTGTTTTGGGGGTCTTCAAGAGTTAACTTTTAATTTTTATTTTGTATTGGAGCACAGTTCATTATCAACTTTGTATTACTTCCAGGCTACAGCAACCTGATTAGTTTATATGAATAGATATTATTATCTATTTCTTTCATATTCTTTTCCCATTTAGGTTATTTGCAGAGTGTTGCATATAATTCTCTGTTCTATACACTGTGACCTTGTTGTCATCCATCCTGTATGTAATAGTTTGTATCTGCTAACTCCAAACTCCCAATCCTTCTCTTCCCAACATCCTCTCAACTAGGCAACCGTAAGTTTGTTTTCTGTATCTGTGTGTCTTTTTCTCTGTTGTAAATAAATTGTGCCATGACATATTTGAGGTTCCGCTTATAAGTGATACCATATGATATTTGTCTCTCTCTTTCTGACTTCACTCAGTATGACAATCTCTAGGTCCATCCACGTTGCTGTGAATGGAGTGATGTCATGCTTTCTTAATGGCTGAGTAATATTCCATTAAACATATGCACTATATTTTCCTTATCACATTCATCCGGAAGCCATTGTTTTCTTTTGCTTTGCTTGTGTGCTATTTTTTTTTTCCCAACAGAGAACTAAAACCCACTCGTTAGCCTAGATCAGTGTCATTTTCTGAGGCTGTCTTACATGAGAAATTTTAAAGATCCCACTTTAAGAAAATCTTCTCATGAGGAGGGATATAAACCAAATGCACATTTCAGACAGTGTAGTCGGAAGGGCCGTTACTGGTTTTGTCAGGCCCATGCGACATTGAACACTGGTTTTGCAGAAACCCTGAGCTCTCTCTAATCCCAGTTCTGCTGGAGGAGGGATGTGTGTGGACAACCACGGGGTCAGGACTGATTGGAACACTAAGATTCTGCCAACTTGTGGGGATTCCTGCTTCTCTGTGATGAGTCAGGTCTGCAAGATTTCTGCAGGATAAAGCATTCTCACCAAAGGTTCTCAGCATGAATCAACCAACCTGTTTGCAATGTAATATGGCTCCAGAGAAGAGAAAGTACCTAATGTAACAGACAAAACTCTCCAGTGATAGAATAAGTTATTGCGTCAAATAATCGTTATCTATAGCATTTGGCAGTGTGAAATCACCATGTGTCTGTATTAATTTATTCAATAGAATGTTATCAGAAACAGACTTACTCTGAGGTTGTTGAAGTCTCTTGGGTACAGGGAGGACAGTCCTCTGGGGGAAGATCAAAAAGACAGGAAAAAAAATATCCACCAATTATTACCATTCCTCACTATTTCCAAAACCTTTTTTTTTAAAGTAATGAATAAGCTTTTATGGAGAAAGAAATTTTAAGCAAATTGATTTGTTTCTTGATAGTATTTTTACAATCGGGTGAATGATCTATTTGGGAAAAATATGATTCCCTTACCGGTTTCGATGAAATTCACAATATCTTTCTCTTCAATCTTTTTCTTGTCTATCAGCTCATTGAATATCACCAAGGATTCCTCTTCAGTATTCACTTTCACTGGAAAACACCACACAGAAAGCAGAATTTTGCCCCTGAGAACCCAGAGAAATGTTTCTGAATACAGAGCAAAAAGTTGACTGTGCAAGTCAGATCTTCCCTTGTTATAAATTAAACCTCAAACAGTTACCATTTCATGACTCTGATGTCTGCTGTCTTAAGAATTAAGCCCTGTCCAACTCTGTACATAGACCCCCCCCCCAACATCATTAGCAGGACCCCAAAGACTCTCAGGAGCTCCTTGAATTTGGGGTTCCATGCATCAGAGTGGGAAGCCAAATTGCTTCTTTCCCAACTCCCTAGTATCTGTACCTCCATTCCTGTCTTGTTCTGGATCCAAATAAAGAGGAAACAGGGTTCTTGCCTGACACACGTTATCACTCGCACATGGTGACTGAAGATGATATATTCTTTAAATAATCACCATTCTATCCAAAATCGACACGTGTTGTTCCAGTGATGTTCACACCTCTCAATGCTTCTGTGTAGCTATGTGGGATGATGTCAGTGTTTATAAGAACAAAGCACTTGAGAAATTGAACAAGACAAAGATTTATTGTACAGGTTTCTGTTTCAACGCTTAGAGTGTATTGGGAAACTGGTATAAACTGAGGAAAGTGAGGGAGCCGCATCACAGCCACGACTTGAAGTAAATTGAAGTGTTTAAAAAAAAAATAGAAACCAACAAAATATTGCAATTTCCTCTATTTAAAAATATTTTAAAAGTAAAAGCTATTTCTAGTAAAACTCAATTTGTTCCTGCTTAAATGTCAATAGGTGGAAATTTTTTAGAAAAGTCTGATGATCATTGGAAGGACTGATGTTGAAGCTGAAATCCCAATACTTTGGCCACCTGATGTGAAGAGCTGACTCATTTGAAAAGACCCTGATGGTGGGAAAGATTGAAGGTGGAAGGAGAAGGGGACGACAAAGAATGAGAAGGTTTGATGGCATCACCAACTCAGTGGACATGGGTTTGGGTAGACTCCAGGAGCTGGTGATGGACAGGGAGGCCTGGCGTGCTGTGGTTCACGGGGTCGCAGAGAGTCAGACACAGCTGAGCGACTGAACTGAACTGAACTGAATGATGATCTGATACTTCCACCCCTACAAACTCATCTTTCTTGGGAGATCACGTTCTGGAATTTAACTCAGTGCACATAAAGTCCAAGGTCCTGGAGACTGCATAATTGGTACTGTCACCATATCCTTATTTTAGGGATAAAAGTCCTGACAATGGAAATGTTACATGACCACATTGACGTGAATATTAGGATATCATACATACCCAATATTCCAACAAATCGTGTTTCCCCGCTGAATGCAAACTGGCTGACAACACATAGCACCAGAGCATTGTCGAAAGCATAAGTGATTCTGAGTTCATTTGTACCAAAAACTATGAGAGAGAAAAAAGATACAAATATACATCTCTGCTTTAATTTATTACCAGTTAGGCTTATGGTCGCAAATGGAGAATATTGGCAATGGTGCCTCATGTGGTGGTCTGTGCCTCACTCCATGGCTGAGATGAATACTCTAGTTTTTATGATAGAAAGGGAAGCAGGCAAGACTTTTAATCAACCACCTTTTCATACAATTGGGATTCTCTCGTGGCTCACATGGTAAAAGCATCTTGTCTGCATGCAGGAGACCCAAGTTCGATCCCTGGGTCTGGAAGATCCCCTGGAGAAGGAAATGGCACCCACTCCAGTACTCTTGCCTGGAAAGTACCATGGACGGAGGAGCCTGGTGGGCTACAGTCCTTGGGGTCGCAAAGAGTCGGACACAAGTGAGTGACTTCACTTTCCCTTTTCTTTCAGACAATTGACATAAGACTCTTAAATTGTAGTCAAATATGTACTCCTGAGTCCATGTAAAATTAGGAAGGTAGTTTAGGGGCACTCTAAAGAATTTAAGGGTATAAATCTTAGCCAGCATCCTCGTGGCTTTGAACGGAAGCTGCCTTTAGAGTTGGACTCAGGATTATTTCCTTGGGTTCAAGTTCATCCACCATACCTTTGATGAATTAAAATGTTATAAGGTTGTTTTTAAAAGGTATTCATGTTGATGTTTGGCAGAAACCAGCTCAATACTGTAGGTAATTATTCTTCAATTAAAAATAAGTAAAATTGGTGGATTCATGTCAATGTATGGCAAAACCAATACAGTATTGTAAAGTAAAAAAAAATAAGTGAAATTTAAAAATGTAAAGGACATTGACATGCAGACTCAAGGTAGACCGTTGAGACATGAGTTCATAAGGATGTTGTAAGTCCTATGCGTATGATGTGAAATACAGGTCTACACATGGTTATGCTCATTGAGTAACACTCACAGTTGGGAGGAGACCTCCAAGCTGTGTGTTTGAACCCTTATCTCATGACAAAGTATAGTGCTTGGAAATCTTAGGGACCAGAGCCTGCTCACCCCTCCGATTCTTACTAGGAGTAGAATTCAGGTGTGTGAGTTATAGACAGACGTTGTGCCAAGATTTCCACCCAAACGTACTCTGAGCAGTGAGACTCTCATACTTACAGTAAACAACATATGTGTTGTCCTCTTTCTTTCTTCCCCAGAAATGCCTTTTTTCCCAGTTTCCATTCAACCTTAAAACAATAAATATTCACAGTGATTGATCTAAGTAATGAAAATATGAGCTATAATAGGATTTTCTTTGATTCTCCCCAAAGATTAAGTGTGAGGTGTCACCTTAGTGCCTTCGAGAAATGTGACCTTCGAAAGAGAAGAAATACATTCGTTAAGACCAGGCAACTGTCAAGCAACAAGCATGGCTTGTCTACGTATTAAATCTGAGCAGTAGTTCCAAAATTAACCGCCAAGACAAAGCAAGTCACGTTTAAAGCCAAATGAACATGGAGAAATCTAGAGTTATAGGAAGAAATGAAAAGAATACACCTTTAAAAAAAAAAAAATATATATATATATATATATACACACACTTCCTGGAAACAGATAGCCATCATGACAGACCCTGGACATCTGAAAACCCTGACAATGTTCATTACAGAATATGATAGGAAAAACTCACAAAAAGTTAGAGAAAGAAACGTTTCGTTTTCTCAAAACACACATTTTTCTTCCACCACAACACCATATAGAGGCTTAAACACTGAAAGACACAGGTATGGAGGTACACACATTCACACACACACACACACACACACACACACACAATCAAACACACAAGTACACGTGATATGCTTACATGCCCTAAGGAAGTTATGTATACATCATATAAGAAGACTCTTGAGAGTCCCTTGGACTGCAAGGAGATCCAACCAGTCCATTCTGAAGGAGATCAGTCCTGGGTGTTCATTGGAAGAAATGATGCTGAACCTGAAGCTCCAGTACTTTGGCCACCTCATGCGAAGAGCTGACTCATTTGAAAAGACCCTGATGCTGGGAGGGATTGGGGGCAGGAGGAGAAGGGGACGACCGAGGATGAGATGGCTGGATGGCATCACCGACTCAATGGACGTGAGTCTGAGTGAACTCCGGGAGTTGGTGATGGACAGGGAGGCCTGGCGTGCTGCAATTCATGGGGTCGCAAAGAGTCGGACACGACTGAGCGACTGAACTGAACTGAACTGAATATAAGAAGGTATATATTGTCAGGGCTTCTGCAGTGGGTTAGAGGGTAAAGAATCCGCCTCGATACAGGAGACCAAGTTTGATCCTGGGTCAGGAACATTCCCTGGAGAAGGAGATGGCTATCCACTCCAGTATTCTTGCCTGGAAAATCCCATGGACAGAGGAGCCTGGTGGGCTACAGTCCATGGGGTCGCAAAGAGTCGGACATGACTGAAGGGACTTAATACGCATGCCTGCGTATATTGTCAACTGTATAAGAAAAAAGACTTTGACTTCATATAATCCACGTGTGATAAAAGGTATATGTGGTACATAGGAAGCATGTACCTGAACCCGATATTAAAAGCAAAACAACCCAACAAAAACAATTAGATTAATTATCGAACAGACACCTTTGAAAACAATATCCACAGTGAACTGTGTTCACTGTTATTAATAAATTAAAGTTACTCAAAACACCTAGAAAGCAGAAACAAAACCACTTTCTATTACATGAAAAATATACCCAATCTTATATGTGCAAACGATACTCTTTCACTTGGCTTGAGAAATGTGACTCCCTATATATGCAGACACTGAGATAAAATTGTAAACATTCTGCTGAGCGTTTAAGCCGGGGGAAAATGATGCAAGGTGCCTAATCTTGCTGTCTGAGGTTCTAGAAGGGGACAGAATAAGCAGATCCATCGTTATCTGTGGCTCAAGGAGGAAACATTAATGGCGAGAAAAAAGAGATTTTTGGCAGAGATGGAGGAATTTTTCAACTGGACTGTGGAGGTCATGAAGAAAGTGTGCACCTGTCAAAATGCTTTGAACTATGCCCTCCACAAACATGCATATAATTACACATAAATACACTTCAGTAAGGGGCTTCCCAAGTGGTGTTAGTGATAAACAATCTGCCTGCCAAAGCAGGAGAACTAAGAGTCACGGGTTCCATCCCTGGGTCGGAAAAGATCCGCTGGAGGAGGGCATAGCAACCCACTCCAGGATTCTTGCTTGGAGGATCCCATGGACACAGGAGCTTGGGGGGCTGTGGTACAGAGGGTTTGCACAGAGTCGGACAACGACTGAGTGACGTAACACGCATGCACATTTAGTAAAGCTGGCTTCTGAAAGAGCAGCCACGTGAAAATTCAAACATACAGCTCAAAAAATGAAAAACAAAACATCAGCAAAGATTAAGATGATAGATAATCTTTAAGAATTTAGTGAAAACAAACAGGAATGTTTCCTAGGATAGACTCTGTGTGTGTGTGTGTGTGTGTGTGTGTGAGAGAGAGAGTGAGTCTGTATCAGTACATGTGCTTGTAATTGATCCAGGTATACTATTAATACATGCATATATATTGTATATATTTCTATATTTATATGTCTACAAACCAATCACTCCAAGGAGAAACATTACTTGCTTTTTTCTTAGTATTTTTATTCCTCCATATGCATCCCTGAGTTTGCATGTTCTTAGTAAACCATCTGTAGTGTAGTGGACATTCCCTGAGTGGTCCTTGGGGCTGTGGGTCTTTAGTAAACTCAGTGGTGATGAAAGATTCCAGGACTTGCCCCAGGGGCTCACAGAGGAACTGCACCTGCAGCTCAGAGACCCTGGCCAGCCCCACAGCTCATGGGGTCATGCTCTCAACATCATACAGAAAGCTCCCTGCAGACGGGGGAGACACACCCTCCCTCAGGCTTGGGGTTTACAGCTGTTTTCCTTCTGGGTGATTTTTACTTACTCAACTCAAACATCAATCTTTATTGTGCCCTTTTTATCATTAATTTCAAGCTTAACAAGGGAAAAACCCCAATTGGACGTTCTTGATCACTGAATTACTGGATGCAATGTACACGACTCTCCATTTTCCTGAAAGCTGAGAGCAAAAATTCCCCTTAGAAATTTTAGTCCTTGTCTTTTTCTTTCATCAAGAATCATCATTCATGAGTTCCCCATCCCTCATGCCAAGCTGCCCATGTCGTCTAACTTGGCTGAACAAACCAGGATTCATAAAATAATGTAAAACTGAAGTCAGAGTAAAAGAAGGAATTAAGACATTTCTGAGAGAGTCTGAGCTCTGATGTCAAATGCAAGAGCTCCAACCGCTGTTTGACTGATCCTCTTCCCATGTTAGAAGCGCAGGAAAAATGCTTAAGAGTCAATTAATACACAGTGGAGATGATTCAGAGACCAAGCTGAACCGGCCTACAGCCAGTAAATGGAGCAATGATCAGTTGCAGGGATGCAAGTTTCTGATGGAGCCACATAACGAAACCGCAAAAGGGACACACACACACACACACACACACACACAAGACCTCCTCCCAGTTCAGACCATCCCTGGTACCTCTGAGAAGCTTTGCTCACCTTCCTCTTCTTGGGCGGAACAAATCAGACCAAGGAGCAGAGTCGGGAACAGAACCTTCATCTTGTGGTCTCTTGTGGTCCTTCTTTCAAGCCTGAGGGTGTCCCAGTGGCTGAAGAGGATGTGAATTATGACACTTTTTATAGGATTGTTATGTTGGCGTGACATGTCATGAACCAATGGCTGTTCCTCCTTAAGGCCTTGGTCACTGAAGTCATCTTCAACATCCTGCTTGGCAGGGCTGAGCTTTCGTGACATTTTGTCATTTTAATCACGAGGATTGTTTTCAGAGATGCTTAAGTGACTCTGGACACTCGACCTTTAGAGTGAGTGAGAAAGCACAATACACGTCTGATATTTCAAGGTCAGGAAGATTTATTTTCCTTTATATCTTGAGGTCAAACGGGGATATGCTGCCCAGGACACACATTCCCCCACTCTCGTAATTGTTTTCTTAATATTTAAGTTAATTTAAACATGGCCTTTGGTCTTTGTTACTATCAACAAAGTCATGGAGATATTCATTCAGTTCAGTTCAGTTCAGTTCAGACCCTCAGTCGTGTCTGACTCTCTGCGACCCCATGAATCGCAGCACGCCAGGCCTCCCTGTCCATCACCAACTCCCGGAGTTCACTCACACTCACGTCCATTGAGTCCGTGATGCCATCCAGCCATCTCATTACACATGCCTTTGTCATTGGCCACTTCTAACCCATTTGGAAGCTGTGTCTACGTAGGAACTGAAACATTCACTCTATTAAATAAGCCTTCGTTGTTGGCGGTTGCTCAATCATGTCTGCCTGTGTCCTCATGGACGGCAGCACACCAGGCTCCCCTGTCCTTAACTGTCTTGGAGTTTGCTGATGTCCATTCAGTCAGTGATGCCATCTAACCATCTCATCCTCTGCCAACCCCTTCTTTTGCAGTCCTCAGTCCTTTCCAGCATCAGCGTCTTTTCCAATGAGTTGGCTCTTTGCATCTAGTGGCCAAAATTATCAGAGATTCAGCTTCAGCATCAGTCCTTCCAATGTATATTCAGAGTTGATTTCCTTTAGGATTCACCTGTGTGATCTCCTTGCAGTCCAAGGGACTCTCAAGGGTCTTCTCCAACACCACAGTTCAAAAGCATCCCTTTTTTGATGCTCAGTCTTCTTTATGGTCCTACTCACATCCATACATGACCACTGGAAAAACCATAGCTTTAACCCTACAGACCTTTCTCGGTAAAGTGATGTTTTTATTTTTAATACACTGTCTAGGATTCTCATAGCTTTTCTTCCAAGGAGCAAGTATCTTTTAATTTCATAGCCATAGTCACTGTCTGGAGTGATTTTGGAGCCCCCCAAAATACAGTCTATCACTGTTTCCATTTCCCTTCATCTATTTGCAATGCAGTGATGAAACCTGGTGCCACGATGTTAAGTTTTTGAATGTTGAATTTTGAGCCAGCTTTTTCACTCTATTCTTTCATTTTCATCAAGAAGTTCTTTAGTTCTTCTTCACTTTCTACCATAACAGTGGTGTCATATGCATATCTGAGGTTATTGATATTCTCCCGGCAATCTTGATTCCAGCTTGTGCTTCATCCCGCCCAGCGTTTCTCCTGATGTACTCTGTATATAAGTTAAATAAGCTCAGTGACAGTATATAGCCTTGACATACTCCTTGCTCAATTTGGAACCAGTCTGTTGTTCCATGTCCATTTCTAACTGTTGCTTCTTGACCTGTATATAGTTTTCTTAGGAGGCAGGTAAGGTCTGGTATTCCCATCTCTTTAAGAACTTTCCACAGTTGGTTGTGACCACACAGTCAAAGGCTTTGGCGTGGTCAGTGAAGCAGATGTTTTTCTGGAACTCTCTTGTTTTTTCTATGATCCAGTGGATGTTGGCAATTTGATCTCTTGTTCCTCTGCCTTTTCTAAAACCAGCTTGAACATCTGGAAGTTCACGGTTCATCTATCATTGAAGCCTGGCTTGGAGAATTTTGAGCATTAGTTTACTAGCATGTGAGATGAGTGCAAGTGTGTGGTAGTTTGAGCATTCTTTGGCATTGCCTTTCTTTGGGATTGGAATGAAAACAGACCTTTTCCAGGCCTGTGGCCACTGCTGAGTTTTCCAAATTTGCTGGCATATTGAGTGCAGCACTTTCACAACATCATCTTTCAGGATTTGAAATAGCTCAATTGGGATTCCATCTCCTCCACTAGCTTTGTTCATAGTGATGCTTCCTAAGGCTCATTTGACTCTGCATTCCAGGATGTCTGGCTCTGGGTGGGTGACCACACCATCATGGTTACCTGGGTCATTAAGAACTCTTTTGTACAACTGTTCTGTGTATGCTTGCCACCTCTTCTTAATCTCTTCTCCTTCAGCGAGGTCCTTATCATCCCTGTCCTTTATTGGGCCCATCTTTGCATGAAATGTTCCCAGGGTATCTCTGATTTTCTTGAAGAGATGTGACAAATTGGCTGGCATATTGAGTGCAGCACTTTCACAGCATCATCTTTCAGGATTTGAAATAGCTCAATTGGGATTCCATCTCCTCCACTAGCTTTGTTCATAGTGATGCTTCCTAAGGCTCATTTGACTCTGCATTCCAGGATGTCTGGCTCTGGGTGGGTGACCACACCATCATGGTTACCTGGGTCATTAAGAACTCTTTTGTACAACTGTTCTGTGTATGCTTGCCACCTCTTCTTAATCTCTTCTCCTTCAGCGAGGTCCTTATCATCCCTGTCCTTTATTGGGCCCATCTTTGCATGAAATGTTCCCATGGTATCTCTGATTTTCTTGAAGAGATGTGTAGTCTTTTCCCATTTTGTTGTTTTCCTGTTTCTTTGTATTAATTACTGAAGAAGGCTTTCCTGCTCTTCTCTGGAACTCTGCCTTCAGAGGCATATATGTTTCCCTTTCTCCTTTGCATTTCGCTTCTGTTCTTTTAAATACCTCTTAGGTCTTGGATTATTTTTCCCACGCTTTGGATCAGATCTCTGAGATTTTGCCTGCCCTTGGAATAAGTTCTATCTCTTGAGTGTTTGCTAGGTCTTGTTGATTCTATACAGCTCAAACACCATGGAGGTGGCTGAATGGTGTGCTGTGCCCTTGATATTTGGAATGTCCAAACCCTGCAAATCCTGGCATCCACTGCTCTCTGATTCCAGCTTGTGCTTCCTCCAGCCCAGCGTTTTGCATGATGTACTCTGCATATAAGTTAAATAAGCAGGGTGACAATATACAGCCTTGACTTACTCCTTTTCCTATTTGAAACCAGTCTGTTGTTCCATGTCCAGTTCTAACTGTTGCTTCCTGACCTGCATACAGGTTTCTCAAGAGGCAGGTCAGGTGGTACTGTATGCCCACCTCTTTCAGAATTTTCCACAGTTTATTGTGA
The DNA here is from genome assembly GCA_006408695.1 of Aepyceros melampus. NCBI lineage: Eukaryota > Metazoa > Chordata > Mammalia > Artiodactyla > Bovidae > Aepyceros > Aepyceros melampus. The sequence goes on from SJXQ01000959.1 coordinate 29,843, forward strand.
TCCCACAGTCGAGGCTTTGGCATAGTCAATAAAGCAGAAATAGATGTTTTTATGGAACTATCTTGCTTTTTCGATGATCCAGCGGATGTTGGCAATTTGATCTCTGGTTCCTTTGCCTTTTCTAAAACCAGCTTGAACATCTGAAAGTTCACAGTTCACATATTGCTGAAGTCTGGCTTGGAGAATTTTGAGCATTACTTTACTAGCATGTGAGATGAGTGCAACTGTGCGGTAGTTTGAGCATTCTTTGGCATTGCCTTTCTTTGGGATTGGAATGAGAAAAGCTGGGCTGGAGGAAGCACAAGCTGGAATTAAGATTGCCAGGAGAAATATCAATAACCTCAGATATGCAGATGACACCACCCTTATGGCAGAAAGTGAAGAAGAACTAAAGAACCTCTTGATAAAAGTGAAAGAGGAAAGTGAAAAAGTTGGCTTAAAGCTCAACATTTGGAAAACAAAGATCATGGCATCTGGTCCGATCACTTCATGGCAGATAGATGGGGAAACAGTGGAAACGGTGACTGACTTTATTTTTCTGGGCTCCAAAATCACTGCAGAAGGCGATTGCAGCCATGAACTTAAAAGATGATTACTCCTTGGAAGGAAAGTTATGACCAACCTAGACAGCATATTGAAAAGCAGAGACATTACTTTGCCGACTAAGGTCCATCTAGTCAAGGCTATGGTTTTTCCTGTGGTCATGTATGGATGTGAGAGTTGGACTGTGAAGAAGGCTGAGTGCAGAAGAATGGATGCTTTTGAACGGTGGTGTTAGAGAAGACTCTTGAGAGTCCCTTGGATTGCAAGGAGATCCAACCAGTCCATCCTAAAGGAGATCAGTCCTGGGTGTTCATTGGAGGGACTAAAGTTGAAGCTGGAACTCCGATATTTTGACCACCTGATGAGAAGAGCTGACTCATTTAAAAAGACCCTGATGCTGGGAAAGATTGAAGGCAGGAGGAAAAGGAGACAACAGAGGATGAGATGGTTGGATGGCATCACCGACTCAATGGACATGGGTTTGGATGGACTCTGGGAGTTTGTGAGGGACATGGAGGCCTGACATGCTGCGGTTCATGGGGTCACGAAGAGTCGGACTGAGCGACTGAACTGAACTGAACTGAACTGCTCTTTGAAGCATACGAGGCTGGAGACCAACTTTAGGTGTTGAGGACAGTGACAGCTTCTTGACTGAGCACTCAATCATCCTGTTCCTTCAGACAGTGCAGATGTGACTTAATGATCCTATGGACTGACCAGGTCTCAGCTGCTGCTGAACTTCGGTTACTCGTGACATAGTGATTAAGAAACATCAGTCCTTGAGCACAGTTTCAGAAGGGTTTGTGCTATGGGAATATGCATTTTTCCTGTTGAGGCCCATGCATCTTACACTTTCTATCTATGAAGCTCAAAGAGGGAAACACAAGCTCCTTTCCCTGTGACAAATGTGATAGTTTCAGGGACATCTTTCTTGACCAGGCTGTCCCCTCCTATACAGTAAGAGGATCCAGAATCCTGCCCCCTGTCCTGTGATTGTATATACTTCTCTGTATCTTTCTCTGATGGACACTCTAGGACATCTCTATCTAACCCTCATCAGAATTGTCTCCGGTAGAACAACTATCCTATTAGAGACATATCTTTCTGGATAGTTGAATTGGATGGGCATATTTGCATGTTTTAAAATGGGCACTTTCTATAGAGACACACGTAAGTCAGGTATGCATTAAACCAGTTTATTTAAACCCTCAGAAATCAAACACCAACAGACAGGAAGTGACTAGTGAGCAGGAGAGACAAGACGGGAAAGGGAGTGTGAGTGTGAAGAGAGAAGGATCACGTTGATCAGGAACCAGGAACATGGTCTTCGTGTTGCTGATCTTGATTTCATGGAGAAGAGGATGTGTCTGGTCTCACAGACTCTGTAGGTGAATGAAACAGAACCAAACGTTTAGGAGAGGCAACTGGGTGATGTCTGACAGGGACAGCCTTGGGCAGGAGGCTGCCCAGGGAACAGGGAGCTGGCAGCCGATCCAATATTAGAAGGCTGGTGGACCTCAGGACTCCACATCTTGTAATGTAGGTGAGCATCTGTGTGGAGTTTTCCGCAGGATGTATGTATAGTGGGATCCTTTATCTGCAGGATGCATTGTAGCAGTCATGAACACAGGCTGCGTGTTCATGAGAATGGGTCCTCTAAAGATGGCTTGCAGACTCTGAGATTGCAGTAAACCCCTCTATTTCTACAAGCTTTGTCTCTGGGGGCTTCAAGAATCGATTCTTAAATGTTGTTTTACGTTGGAGGATAGTTCAGTATCGATGTGTTAGTTTCAGGCAGGTGTTCAACAACATGATTAGTTTATACATACATATATCTGTCGTTTTTCAGATTCTTTTCGCATGTGGTTTTGGATTTCTTCCATATATTTCCCTGTGCTATACAATGAGAATTTTTAGTCTATTCCTCCTGTATATAACAGTTTGTATCTGCTAACGCCAAACTCTCAATCCTTCTCTTCCCCAGCCTCCTCCTATTAGGCAAACACAAGTCTGTTTTCTGTATCCGTGAGTCTGCTTCTGTTGGGTAAATAAGTTCCTCTGTGACATATTTTACTTCCCATATATGAGTGACATCACGGTATTTGTCTTCCTCTTTCTGACTTTCTTCACCCAGTATGATAATCTCTGTTGCACCCGTCTAGATGCAAATGGCATCGTTTCATGCTTTTTAATGGCTGATTAATATTCCATTGTACCTATGTACCACTTCTTTCTTATCATATTCACCTGGAAGCTACTTTTTTTTTAATTTGCTCTCTTTCCTTCCATTTTGCCTCAGCAGAAAAATGAAAGCCACACGTTAGCCTAGACCGGTGTCATTTTCGGAGGCTCTCTTAGTTGAGAAAGTTTAAGTATCTCACTTGAAGAAAATCACCTTCTGAATGGGAAAGTTAATTCAAATGTGTGTTTCAGACAGTGTGGTTGGAAGATCTTTACTGGTTCTGTCAGAATTATGAGAGATTAAACACCAGCCTTGCATAAAATGTGACCTCTCTTTAATCTCTGTGCTCCTTGAGGGAGGGAAGCGCATGGACAACTTTGAGATCAGGACTGACGGGAACACAATTTAGTTTCCACCAGCTTGCGGCCTTTCCTGCTTGTCTCTGATGACTCTGGTTGTCCACATTTCTTCAGAATTGTTTTTCTCACTAAAACTGCTCAGCGTTCATCAACCAACCAGTCTGAAATTTAATAGGGCTCAAGAAATGCAAAGTAGCCTAACGTAACAGAGGAAAAAAAAAAAAGTTCTCCGGGGATAGAATGTAAGTCCTTGGGGCAAAACATGGTTACTTGTGAATTTTGACACATATAAAAGCACAGAGTGTCTTTATTGATTCTGTTGATGCAACAGCATTCATAACAGAGGTGTTTACTTACAATTAGGTGGAGTTGACATCACTCTTCTTTTTTTCCACTGGGCTTAACAGCCGTCTGGGGGGAGATCAAAGGGGGAGGAATGAGAGACCCACCGAATACTACCCATTCCGGTAATTTTAACGTTTGTTAAGTAATGGATTATATAAAAGATTACTTGCGAGAGAACAAATTACAAGCAAACTGATTTGTTTCCTGGTAGTGAATATACACAAGGGGTGAAAAATTCAGGGGGAAAAAAAGTATAGTTCCACTTACCACCCTTGGTGAAATCTACAATATTTTCCTCTGGAATCCCCAGTCTTCTAACCTCCTCCTTGAACCTCTCCAGATCATGATCGTCAGCCTCATTTTCTTTGCCTGGAAATCACAATGCAGGAAGCAGAAATTTACCCGTTATAACTGTTGCTGAAGACACAATGAGAAGAACTGAATGGGCTGACCAGGCTTCCCTTGGAATAACGAGAGAGAGCCCCAAACAGTTACCATTTCCCACGACTCAGATGTCTGCTGTCCATCTTAAAGAATTAATCCCCATCCAACTGGGTAACCAGCCCCACCCCCAGCATCGGCAGCAGGACCCCAAAGAACTCCATGAATTTGGGGCTCCTTCCATCACACTATGGAACCGCCTTGCTCCTTGACCAACTTCCTAGCATCTGTGCTCAGGTCTTGTTCTGGGGCCCAAATAAATAGCAAACAGAGTTCTCCCCCGATAGACACACGCTCACCATGTCACACGTGATAACGGGAGACAATCTACTCTTTATTTAACCCAAGGTTCTACTCAGAACCTTTCCTGAAATGGACATCTGATATCCCCAGGGAGGCCTGCCGTGCTGCAGTCCATGAGGTTTGCAAAGAGTTGGACACAACTTAACGACTAAACAGGCATGAACAACAAGAAGTCCCCATGGTACATATACCTCTCGCTGTTTCGACGTGGTTATTTGGGGGTGATGTCAATTTTCATAACAACAATGCAACGGATAAATGAACAGGACAAAGATGTATTTTAAAAGTTTCTGTTTCAAGGTTTGGAATACTTTGGAAAAGTGGCATAAAAGGAAGGAATTGAGGACAACTTTGATATACGGTCAAGAATCTGACCGCCAATCCAGGAAACCTGAGTTTGATCCCTGGTTTGGGAAGATTCCCTGGAGGAGGGCATGGCAACCCACTCCAGCATTCTTGCCTGGAGAATCCCATGGACAGAGGAGCCTGGGCGGGGGTGGGGCTACAGTCCATGGGGTCGCAAGAGTCAGACACGACAGACTGACTACCACTTTCACTACAGCCATGCCTTCAAAAATAAAAACTCAGTACTTTTATTTTTTAGGTTTTAACAGGTGAGTATAATTTTGAATTCTCTGATGATACTTCCCACCACTTCCATCTACTTTCTTCACCTCTCTCAGAATGGCCATCTACTTTCTTCACCTCTCTCAGGATGGTAGATTACTTTCCAGGGCTCTTAGGTAGATGAACAGAAAGACCTAGCCCTTGTAAATGGATAATGAAGGCACGAGATGAGTTACGGATAAAGATACAGCAATGCTGCTGTTACACGGCAATGGGGATGTCGTCAGGTGGTAATACATACCCAAGAGGGCAACGAGTCTGGATCTGTCGCCTTCTTCATCCACGTTTTCATTACTTACTATCAGACCATTGTCTGACACCAGAAGAAAGTGGAATTGATTGGCGCCCGCATCTTTAATAGAGAGTGAAAATACGCAGTTAGCCCCACGTTGAATAATTTATTATATTAGATCACAGGTCTATCACACTGAATTTAGCCTGTTGGCAGCGCTGCCTTCTGTATCTATCCTACCGGCAAGCACAATTGCCTGTCCATCTCTGTCTCAGCCCTGTGTCAAATGCTGGAGTTGCGGTGGCAGCAAGGAGAGAAGGCAAGTCTTCTCCTTAGTCCCACCGTCTCACGCAGTTGACCAGTCACTGCTTGCCATGTCCCTAAAGAGATTTTCTAGAACATGCGTTCTAACGAACACTTTTTAAACAACATGAGCGCTTTTCAAGTCCCAGCTTCCAAAAAAAAATAAAAAAAGTTCTTTGTATTTCTGTTATTTCAGACATGGAATTGATTTCTGTTTAAGACCAAAAGCAACAAAGCGTTGCAGAGAGTAGGCCTGCCGTATATGTATGAGCATGCTGTAAATTAGATAGCTAGTGGGAAGGTCCTGGGTCACACGCTGCTCAGCTCGGTGTTTTTGTGACAACCTGGAGAGGTGAGATGGGGAGACATGGAGGTTATGGAGGGAGGGGATATCCATGTACATGTAGCTGATTTGGAAGCTGCTCTATAGGGAGCTCAGCTCAGTGCTCTGTAATAACCGAGAGACGTGGGATTGGGAGGGTGGGAGGTCATAGGGGGAGGACACATTTGTATACATTCAACGGATTCACTTTGTACTACAGACACCAACGCAACACCATAAAACAAACATCCTCCAATTAAAAATAAATTTAAAGGATGAAATCGGGGACAAACGCAGATGTTTCATAGAGATACGTTTTATGGAAGCAATGAATAAACAACTAATATTTTAATCACAAATTTTTTTTAAATATTTCACTAAAAGAATAAGAAAGAAAAAACTTCATGTTATTGAGTGCCAACCCTCTGTGCGGCAACCTTCTGAACATGTTATATTAATTACTGCGTTTCCTCTGCCCCTCAGGCTGGGTTACGACAGGACCCATGGCCACGCTTGTTGCTGTGAAGATGGTTTACCTGGCAGTGAGTTCCGTCCCCGCCTGGAGGGACACCCGTCTTCTCTGCCCCGTGTGTCTGGACGAGATGCAGCCCTGACCTAGTGGGTGTCATTTCTACATCCGCTAGTCCATCCTGTCTCTCCTGGCCCATATCACACCTTCCAGCAATTCTCAGTGACATGGGAGGTAAAACTGCCCTACTGTGTTCCCAAAACACACCAACAGAATTGCTTAGTGTCTGAAAACACTGACAATCATTAGAAACAGATTAGCTTGAGAAAAAAGGGGAAAATAGCCACTGCAGTTCAGGCTCCTAGCCCCAACAAGCGCATGCTACTTGCCCAAACCTGGTCTGGGTCCACAAGCCTTTGTTCACATTGGAACAACTCAAGTCAGATTTCCCATGTCCTCCGGCCACACATCTTTGGAAAGAGCCATCTAAGGTCTGGGCTTGGACTCTGTGTTCATAGCAAAATGCATTGCTGGGGAGATTTGGGGGACCCGTGCCTGGCGTATGCAGTTCTTGAGGAAGTTAAGACCGAGATCTCAGCCTGAGTAAACGTTTACCCATGAAACACTCATACTTACACTCAGCCACGTAAACGTTGTTTGCGAGCCTTTTTCCAATAACAGATGACTCTATACATTCCCCGTTGTTCCTTAAAGACAGAACAGCTTCCAGTTGGTTGATAGAAGTCATACTGACTTCACATCTCATTAGGATTTTGTTCCACGAAGCACCACCACCCACACACACTCAGTGCCCTGAATCATTTTATTGACTGAGACAGTGTGAGATTCACCAGTGAAACTTGTAGCATCACGTGACTATCAGGTGGCAAGGACTGTCATATGGAAACATGAAGTCTGAGCAGTCATCCCAAGGATACACTGCCAATACAAAACAGATCACCTTCACAAACAAGCATGCAGAAAGCCAGAACTGTAGGAAAGAAGAAGGAACGTACCAAGTCTGAGCTTTAATCCTTTTCTCCACGCTGAGAGGCACAGCTATCAACAGAGACCTTAGCACTCTCCCAGTCCTGATAGTGTATTCTTAGAGTTTGCATACGTGCATGTGAAGTCGTTTCAGTCATGTGTGACTCTCTGTGACCCCTATAGACTGTCGTCCACCGGGCTCCTCTGTGGAATTCTCCAGGCAAGGACCCTGGAGCGGGTTGCCTTTCCCTTCTGCAGGGGATCTTCCCAACCCAGGGATCAAACCTGAATCGCTTAATGTCCCCTACATTGGCAGGCGGCTTCTTTACCGCTAGCATCATCGGCAAAACCCATTCTTAGAGAATATAATCGCCCCAAAGTGCAGGATATTGAAGAAAAAAGAAGTCTTTAATTTTGTCAAAAAAAAAAAAAAAAAAAACTTGCTGTATAAAAACACAGTAAGAGGACTTCCTTGTGGTCCAGGGGATAAGAATCCACATGTCTATACAGGGAACACAGGTTCAGCCCCTGGTTCCAGAAGATCCCACATGCAGAGCGGCAGCTAAGCCCATATGGCCCAGTTACTGAACCTGTGCCCTGGAGCTGGTGTTCCTCAGCCACAGAAGCCGTCACAGCAAGAAGCCTGAGCACCGCAACCAGAGAGTAGCCCCCGGTTCTCCAGAACTACAGAAAGCCCACACATAGCGAGGAAGACCCAGCATAGCCAAAAAAAACCCCACAAAAATTAATTAAAAAAAAAACATAAGAAGAATTAACATGAAAGGACACCTGTGTATACAAACACATTCATCCACATAAAAAATACATGTGATATTTGACATAGGGAATGATGTTCAAATATGAAAGTCAAAGTCGCTTAGTCATGTCCCACTCTTGGCAATCCCATGGACTATGCATTCCATGGACGTCTCCAGGCAAGAATACTGGAATGGGGAGCCTTTCCCTTCTCCAGAGGATCTTCCCGACCCAGGGATCACACCCAGGTCTCCTGCATTGCAGGCAGATTCTTTACCAACTGAGCCAGCAGGGAAGCCCAAGAATACAGGGTTGGGTAGCCTATCCCTTCTCTAGGGGATCTTCCCATCCCAGGGACAGAAGTCGGGTCTCTCACATTGTGCGCAGATTCTTGGACATGACTGAAGCAACTTAGCATACACACATGGGTGACATATAATGAATGGTGTATATTTATACACCATTATCTCCAAGCATAAGCCTCTTCATTCCTTCCCTTTTCTATTTATTGATTAAATTTTTTACTGTGTTTCTATGTTAGTTGCTCAGTTGTGTCTGACTCTTTCTGACCCCATACACTGCAGCCCACCAGGCTCCTCTGTCTGGGATTCTCCAGGACTGCAGTGGGTTGTCATTTCCTTCTCCAGGGGATCTTCCCCACCCTAGGATCAACCCGCGTCTCTTGTGACTCCTGCATTGGCAGGCGGGTATTTTTTACCACTAGGGGCACCTGTGCTATACAGAACCTTATTTATTAAGGCTTTTATTTCTCAAAACCAGGGGGGCTTCCCTGGTGGCTCAAAGGATAAAGCATCTGCCTGCAATGCAGGAGACCTGGGTTCAATCTCTGGGTTGGGAAGATCCCCTGGAGAAGGAAATGGCAAGCCACTTCAGTATTCTTACCTAGAGAATCCCATGGACAGAGGAGCCTGGCAGGCTACAGTCCACGGGGTCGCAAAGAGTCGGCACGACTGAGCAACTTCACTTTATTTCTTAAAACACGTACATGAGTTTGCATGCTCTCAGTAAACCATCTGCCGTGTAGTGGACATTTCCTGAGTGATACCTGGGGCTCTGAGGCTTTGGTAAACTCAGTGGTGATGAAAGATTCCAGGACATTCCCTGGAGCCTCTCAGGGAAACTTCCCCCCTAGCTCAGAGACCCTGCTCAGCCCCCAGCTCAGGGTGTCATGCTCTTAGCATCACCCAGAGAGCTCCCTGCAGACAGGGGAGACACTCCCTCCCTCAGGCTCAGAGTTTACAGGTGACTTCCTTCTGGGTTATGTTTACTTACTTGAGAAAGAAGTGGAAGACAGGGGAGTCCCCTTTGTCGGTAAATTTGATGCTGCGAAGATAAGCATTAAATGGCCCGTTCTCACTGATCTTCTCTGTGTTGCTGGAGGCGATGTAATGAGTTCTCCATTCTCCTGAAATCTAAAAGCAAAATTTCCCTTAGAAATGTGAGTCGCTCCCTTTTCATCCTGTTCGTCGCCATCCTTCGAGAGTTTCCCTACACTTTCACTGGGGCAGAAGCTACCCAACTTTATTGAGTGAAGCCCTGCTTATAAAGTTATATAAAGATTCAAGTTAAAGGAAGAAGAGGGAATTGAGGTATTTCTGTGACTGCTTAAGCTCTCATGTCAAGTTCAAAACTCCAGTGCAACAGCTGTTGGACCAAATCTCCTCCGATCTGACTTCCCTGCTGGCTCAGGCGGTAAAGAATCTGCCTACAATGTGGGAGACGTGGGTTGCATCCCTGGGTTGGGAAGATCCCTTGGAGGAGGAAATGGCAACCCACTCCACTACTTTTGCCTGGAGAATCCTATGGAAAGAAGAGCCTGGTGGGATTGTAGGCAGACGCTTTAGTATATGTGATTGTAATTCACTGTCAGTATACTATCAAATGGGCTTCCCTAGCGGATCAGATGGTAAAGAATCTGCCTGCAATGTGGGAGACATAGGCTCGAAATCAGGGTCGGGAAGATCCCTGGAGGAGGAAATGGCAACCCATTGCAGAATTCTTGAGTGGAGAATCCCATGGACAGAAGAGCCTGGTGGGATAGTCTATGGGGTTGCAAAGAGTCAGACACAACTGACTGACTAACACCTTCACTTCACTTTCCTCTGTTTTGCAACAGTGGTGAAAATACCTAGTGAAGCGAAGTGAAGTGAAGTCACTCAGTCGTGTCCGACTCTTTGTGACCCCATGGACTGTAGCCTACCAGGCTCCTCCCTCCATGGGATTCTCCAGGCAAGAGTACTGGAGTGGGTTGCCATTTCCTTCTCCATGGGATCTTCCCGACCCAGGGATCAAACCCGGGTCTCCTGCATTCCAGGCAGACGCTTTAACCTCTGAGCCACCAGGGAAGCCCGAAAATACCTAAGACACATTTGATAGACAGTAGAGATTGAGCTTCCCTGGTGGCTCAGACAGTAAAGAATCTGCCTGCAACATGGGAGAGCTGTGCTTGATCCCTGGGTCGGGAAGATCCCCTGGAGGAGGAAATGGCAACCCACTCCAGTAGTCTTGCCTGGAGAACCCCATAGACAGAGGAGCCTGGCAGGCTACAGTCCATGGGGTCACAAAAGGTCGAACACGACTGAGTGACTTTCACTTACTTAACGGGGGAGAGATAATACCGAGATAATATAAATCCAGTGTGGATGCCAATTAATGGAGCAGTATTTCAGTTGGCAATAATGACTAGGTTTATGATGCATGAGCAAAGAGGTGCCTGGTGGGCTACAGTCCATACAGGGGGAAAGAGTCAGACACGACTGAGTGACTACCCACTCCAGTATTCTTGCCTGAAGAATCCCATGTACAGAGGAACCTGGTGGGCTACATTGTCTTTGGGGTCACAAAGAGTCAGACACAGCTGAAGCAACTTCACACAGCATATATGAATCCACAGAACAGAAACCGCTAAGAAACACATACAGACACACACAAGGGAGACCTCCTCCCTGATCCGCTCATTTTGGGTACCTCTGACTGGTGTGGCTCAGGCGGAATCTCCTGGGAAGAACAGACCAGACCAAGGAGCAAAGTCAAAAACAGGACCTTCATCTTGTTGGCGTGCACGGCTGACTCCACGTGGTCCTTCTTCTTCTGAGGCTGCGGGCGTCCCAGTGGTTTGGAGAGGACGTGAACGGCTTCCACTTTTTATCCTGTCCCGCTGCTGTTGGCGTGAGACGGACACAAAGCAGTGGCCGCGCCTCCTGGGACACTGATGACGTAGACATCCACTTCTGATATCCTGGTTGGCAGTTGAGCTTCCCTGGCAATCTGTTGCTTTTATAATGAGATTATACACTTTGCATCTGGACATTTGGCGTTGACATTCAGGGAGAAGTCAGGCTCTTTGAAGGTCAAGTATCTTTGCTTTCCTTGACATCTTGAGATTTAAAATGGGAGAAACCATCCAAGATACATATTCACAACTCCTGAACTGTTTTTTTGGCATGGAGAAAATGGGGTTTAAGCTCCTCTTCTAGAACTAAAGATGTGATGGATTTAACAAGATTATAATGAGGACTAAGAGACTTTGGGCAACGTTCGGGTTTCTCTCAGGTGAAGAGGACAAAGCATGTTGATCACTTCCTCCTCACAAGGAGGACAGTGTATTCAGATGCCCCCAGTAACCTCCGGGGAAGAGAGCACACCAGCAGGTCGTTGCCATCACCCCCTGTTCCAAAAACCCTCTTACCCATCTATTCTGTAATATGCCATTTGCCACTGACTCAATGATTTCTCCAGGCAAGCAAGAAAGCGTGAGACTAGTTCTTCTAACTTTAAATATTTTGGAAGAAAAGAAAAAAAGAAGGAAAAAAATGTTTCCTCCCAATAAACTATAAAATTCATATTTTAAGGTGGGACAGGAAAAAAAAAAAAGCCAGACATCAACTTCTTTCTTCTGTGTTGCTTTGGACCTGTTGCCTTTTATCTTAACATGTAGGGTGTATCTGCTCTACACATTAACCCCAGGCCCTCCAAACACAAGATGGTGACGTTGACTACCGGGGTCAATTATGTTTTTCTTTCTTCTGATGCTGCCCACATAACTTCTTAAAGACTACGAGGGGGTCCTGGCATTCCCAGGAGGCTCAGTGATAATGAATTTGCCTGCCAGTGCCAAAGATGCAGGTTCGATCTCTGGGTCAGGAAGATCCCCTGGAGTAGGAAATGGCAAATCAACCCACTCCAGTATTCTTGTCTGAAAAATGCCATGGACACAGGAGCCTGGTGGGCTACAGCCCATGGGGTCGCAAAGAGCTGGGCACCACTGAGCATATAACCCAACACCCTGGAGGAGGAAGTGGCAATCCACCCTAGTATTCTTGCCTGGAGAATCCTATGGACAGAGGACCCAGGCGGGCTACAGTCCTTAGGGGTCGCAAGAGAATTGGACACGGTTGAGTGATGAAGCACTCACTTACAGGGGGGTCTGCGTGACTTGCTTTTATATGAACACCTGGAATACGCCTCCTTGGTCAACTTCATGTAAGATATCCATGTGTCACTCTGGTGAATATCCCTTCTCCTCAAAAACGTATAGGAGTGTGCCAACTCGCAACAGGCAACACAGTCCCCTGGACGTTCTGGGATTCTGCTTCCCGCTTTGTAATGCTCAGTCTGGCTTGAATTAAATCCCCTCCCCACACCTTCACCCCCTTGCCAGCTCTTTCTGGTCAACTTGATGGCTCACTGAACTTTCACTGATAATCCCTCCTTTGTTATCTTCAAGGACAATGAAAGGCCGAAGAACGTCTTCTTTGTTCTTCTTCCAATTTTCATTCATGTGTATTTTCTTTCATAGGGATTTATCAAATGAATGTGCCAAATGTGCATCAAATGCACAAATGAAGGGACAATGGTACTTTTATGGTTTCCAGTCCAGCTGAGGAAAATCACCGAGAGCATGGACTCTGTATTGCTTGCTTCTGGGACACCTCACAGCTCAGAATTGCTGTTTGGCGTCAGCCCCTTGAGGAGGCTTTGGCTCAAACGGGGTCTTCAACTTAGGTCTTCATATTGCCACTTTCTCTGAGAATGACCAGCAGTGTTCCTTCAGGAACATGTTGCTGTTGTTCAGCTGCCAAGTTGTCTCCAACTCCCTGGGACCCCATGGACTGCAGCATGCCAGGCCTCCCTGTCCTTCACTATCTCCTGCAGCTTGCTCAAACTCATGTCTGTTGAGTCCATGATGCCATCCAACCATCTCATCCTCTGGCGCCCCCTTCTCCTCCTGCCTTCAATCTTTCCCAACATCAGGGTCTTTTCCAAGGAGTCACTTCTTCTCATCAGGTGGCCATAGTATTGGAGCTTCAGCTTCAGCATCAGTCCTTCCAATGAATATTTAGAGTTGATTTCCTTTAGAATTGACAGTTTGATCTCCTTGCAGTCCAAGGGACTCTCAAGAGTCTTCTCCAACACCACAGGTCAAAAGCATCAATTCTTTGGCACTCAGACTTCTTCACAGTCCAACTCTCACATCCATACATGACCACAGGAAAAACCATAGCCTTGACTAGATGGACCTTTGTTGGCAAAGTAATCTCTCTGCTTTATAATACACTGTCTAGGTTGGTCATAGCTTTTCTCCCAAGGATCGAACATCTTTTAATTTCATGGCTGCAATCACCATCTGCAGTGATTTTGCAGCCTGAGGAAAATACAATGTGTCATTGTTTCCACTTTTTCCCATCTATTTCAATAACATTATCTTTCTTTAAATCCTGTTCTTCTTTTTACAAAATATCTCTGTGTTTATTTGCAATAGGTTCCAGCAATGCAAGCCAGCAATATGCGTTGGGAGCACAGAATCTTACACACTAGACCACCAGGGAAGGCCCTCCTTTCTTTTCTTTTTTTTATTTTGGTCCCAGGATACATCTTTTTGTTGGTTTTCTTCTATTCCTCTGTAAGTGTTCTGATCTAGCATCCTGCTGTGAAAGGTCATCAGAGAAACTTGTTATGCCTCATAACACTCACCCAGATTTTCTCACTCATCTCCATGACTTATGATGTCATTTCCAGCAGGGCTGTGATCCCAGCTAACACCCCTCATCCACCCATCATCACCCTTCCAGGCCTCCTTAGGCACCTCCAACATCCCTGGGTTTTCCGCTGGAGTCTTACCAACACGTGTTCCCCTGGGAGTGCTTCCCAGGACCATGCCCTCTTAGGAAAACCTTTCTAACTGCCAATCAAGGGGAGATGGAACACAGTTACTCTCAGAGATGATTGCAGGCAGGTGGTGGTAATCCTGCTATTTTGCAACTGAAGGAAATCATAGAACCTTTATTCCCAACTGTCTTTCATAAGCGTTGGCTAAACTGGCGGTCACAGAATGATAAATAAAAATGGAACCCTCCTGCACAAACACTACCCTTATAAACACCTGAACAGTGCTAAGCATCCTGCCTGACTCTTGCTCCTCAAATTTAGCCAGCTTTCTGTAACTATTGAGAGAGTCAATTTCTAGGCAGGTTGATAAGAATTCTGGGGGGGTCCCTAAAGAGAGAGGGTTCTGGAATTCTCAAGGAAGAGGAAAGGACAAACATTTTTTGGTCTACATTCCTTACTCTTAGTCACTTACACAACTCAGTTTAAACTCTGTACTAGGGATCACATGACACCCCACTCCAGTACTCTTGCCTGGAAAATCCCATGGATGGAGAAGCCTGGGAGCCTGCAGTCCATGGGGTGGCTAAGAGTCAGACACGACTGAGCATCTTCACTTTCACTTTTCACTATCCTGCTTGAGGACAGTTTCTCCTTCCTGAGGGCCTTCTGGCTATCCTGTTATCTTGAAATGTGGATTGTGGAAGTGGGTCTAGTAAGCTCTTGGCAACCTCTAGACATTCTTTTGATTCATTGTAATAACGAATTGGAGAGTATATAAATCCCTTGCTAACACTGGCGGTGGGGAGGGGGAACACTCTCTGTCCCCCTTCTGATGTCTGTGTCAGAAGCTTTCTCTATCTCTTTTATACTTTAATAAAAGTTTACTACACAAAAGCTCTGAGTGATCAAGCCTCCTCTCTGGCCCTGGATTGAATTCTTCTCCTCCGGACGCCAAGAACCCCAGTGTTTCTTGTGGTTCAGCAACAACCTTTCACTATGAAGCCTGTCTCTCCCAGTTTATAAATTTCTGATTTGTTTTTCTGTTTTCTCTGTGTTAATTTTTTTTTTTTTTTGGTACATCTTAGATTCCACAACTGGATCTAAACAGTGAAAGGAAGATTTTGACCTTGTTTACCAAAGACAACCTGTCCCCTCAAGGATTCTATTTCATTTTTTTTTTAACCTAGGTAATTTTTTTTAATTGTATGCAGTTTTCAAAGGTTAAAATTGATTAACACTTACAAAATACTGGCTATATTCCTTGTGTTGAACAATACATTCTTGAGCCTCCCTTATATCCAATAGTTTCTACCTCTTAGTTCTCCACTCTCTCCACTGGTCACCACCAGTTCTTTCTCTGTTAACTGTGAATCTGCTTCTTTTTTTGGTAATACTCACTGATTTATTATATTTTATAGATTCCACATGTACATGGTAACATGCAGTATTTGTCTTTCTCTAACTTATTTCACTCATCATAATGCCCTCCACTACCATCTACATTGCTGCCAATGGCATTATTGTGTTCTTTAATATATATATATGTGTATATATATATATATATAATTGTATTTATTTTAATTGCAGGTTAATTACATACCACATCTTCTTTATTCATTCATCTTTCAGTGCGTATTTCACTTGTTTCTGTGTCCTGGCTATTGTAAATAAGGCTTCTATGAACATTTGGGGGGGTGCATGTATCTTTCTGAATTAGACTTTCGTCTGAGTATACGCCCAGAAGTGAAATCAGTGGATCAAACATTAGCTCTGTTTTTAGTGAATCTTCCATTCTGTTTTGCCCAGCGGTTGCACCAATCTGCATTCCCATCAACAGCGTAGGAGGGTATGCATTTTCCCACACCCTCTTCAATATTTGTTATTTGAGCCCTTTCTGATAATAGCCATTCTTATAGCTGTAAGGGGAGATCTCACTGTAGTTTTGATTTGCATTTCCTTGAAAATTAGCAGTTTTGAGCATCTGTCTATTCACGTCCCTGTTGCCCTCTACATTTCTGCTTTGGAAAATGTCTCTTTGATTTTCTTCCCATTTTTAAACTGGGTTGTCTTTTTTTTTATGTTGAATTGTGTGAGCTGTGTATATATGTTGCATATTAATCCCTTATCAAGGATATCACTTGGAAATATTTTCTCATTTCTGATAGGTTGTTCTTTTTTCTTTTGTCAATGGTTTCATTTCTTTGTGCAAAAGCTTTTCAGGTAAATTAGGTCTTATTTGTTTATTTTTCTTTTCTTTCCTTTAAGATTCAAAAAATATTCCTGCAATTTTTGTCAGGAGTGTTCTCCTGGTTTTCCTCTAGGAG
Source organism: Aepyceros melampus (assembly GCA_006408695.1). Taxonomy (NCBI): domain Eukaryota; kingdom Metazoa; phylum Chordata; class Mammalia; order Artiodactyla; family Bovidae; genus Aepyceros; species Aepyceros melampus. The sequence continues at coordinate 46,165 of SJXQ01000959.1, forward strand.
TTCCGCAATATTTGGTGTTGCATTTCAGTCTTTAATCCATTTTGACTTTATTTGTGTATGTGGAAAATTAGGGAGTGTTCTAATCTCATCCTTTGACATGCAGTTTCCTCAGCACCACTTATGAAGTCAGTCAGTCAGTTCAGTCGCTCATTCATGTCAGACTCTTTGGGAATCCATGGACTGCAGCACACCAGGCTTCTTTGTCTATCACCAACTCCCAGAGCTTACTCAAACTCATGTGCATCGAGTCAGTGATGCCATCCAAGCATCTCATCCTCTGTTGTCCCCTTCTCCTCCCAGCTTCAATCTTTCCCCGCATCACGGCCTTTTACAATGACTCCAGAGACCGAGCGTCTCTAGAGACTTGCTATCTCTAGTCTTGCCCATTCTGTTTTTTCCTCTATTTCTTTGCATTGATCACTGAAGAAGGCTTTCTTATCTCTCCTTGCTATTCTTTGGAACTCTGCATTCAAAATGGCAATATCTTTCCTTTTATCCTTTGCCTTTTGCTTCTCTTCTTTTCACAGCTATTTGTAAGGCCTCCCCAGACAGCCATTTTGCTTTTTTGCATTTCTTTTTCTTGGGGACGGTCTTGATCCCTGTCTCCTATACAGTGTCACAAACCTCTGTCCATCGTTCTTCAGACACTCTATCAGATCTAGTCCCTTAAATCTATCTCTTACTTCCATTGTATAATCGTTAGGGATTTGATTTAGGTCATAGCTGAATGGTCTAGTTGGTTTCTCTACTTTCTTCAATTTCAGTCTGAATTTGGCAATAAAGAGTTCATGATCCGGGCCACAGTCAGCTCCCAGTCTTCTTTTTGCTGACTGTATAGAACTTCTCCATCTTTGGCTGCAAAGAATATAATCAATCTGATTTCGGTGTTGACCATCTGGTGCTGTCCATGTGTAGAGTCTTCTCTTGTGTTGTTGGAAGAGGGTGTTTGCTATAACCAGAGCATTCTCTTGGCAAACTCTGTTAGCCTTTGCCCTGCTTCACTGTGTATTCCAAGACCAAATTTGCCTGTTATTCCAGGTAACTCTTGACTTCCTACTTTTGCATCCCAGTCCCTTTTAATGAAAAGGACATCTTTTTGGGGTATTAGTTCTAGAAGGTCTTGTAGATCTTCATAGAACCATTCAACTTCAGCTTCTTCAGCATTACTGGTTGGGGCATAGACTTGGATTACTGTGATATTGAGTGGTTTGCCTTAGAAACAAACAGAGATCATTCTGTCATTTCTGAGATTACATCCAGTACTGCATTTTGGACTCTGTTGTCCCCTTTTGTTGACTATGAGGGCTACTCCATTTCTTCTGAGACATTCTTGTCAACAGTAGTAGACATAATGGTCAGCTGAGTTAAATTCACCCATTCCAGTCCATTTTAGTTCACTGATTCCTAGAATGCTGCGTTCACTCTTGTCATCTCTTGTTTGACCACTTCCAGTTTACCTTGATTCATGGACCTATCATTCCAGGTTCCAATGCAATATTGCTCTTTACAGCATCGGACCTTGCTTCTATCACCAATCACTTCTACACCTGGGTGTTGTTTTTGCTTATTGAAGAGACTTTTCTCCACCATATACTTATATCTTCTTTGTAGTAGATTATTTGACTGCAAGTGTGTGGATTTATTTCTGGACTTTGTGTCCTGTTCCTTTGTCTTACATGTGTGGTTGTGTGTGTGTGTGTAGTTGTGTGTGTGGTTGTGTGTGTGTGTAGTTGTGTGTGTGGTTGTGTGGTTGTGTGTGTGAGTGGTTGTGTGTGTGTATGGTTGTGTGTGTGTGTGTAGTTGTGTCTGTGTGTGTGGTTGTGTGTGTGTTTTGTCACTACCATCCTGTCTTGCTAACTATAGTTTTATAATATAGTCTGAAGTCTAGAAACATGTTTCCTCAAGCTGTATTTTTCCTTCTGAAGAACCTTTCGGCTTTGGAGGCGGCGGAGGGGGGGGGATGTCTTGGTGATTGCATACAAATTTTAAAATTATGTATTCCTGTTCTGAAAAAAATGCCATTAGTAGTTCGATAGGGATGGCCATGAACCTGCAGATTGCCTTGCCCAGTGATCCCTGATGAAGGTTCTAGTGTACATAAACTCTCATAGATGAGAGAATGAATCACAAGCTCAGTTTTGAGCTCTCACCCTTGATGACATTCTCTACACAGCACCTCTCCAATAGAAACATGACCACTGACCCTCAGAGAAGATTATTGGTGATGCTGGTTCTGATGGAGTGTGTTTAGTGTTGAGCCTGGAACCTGCATTTCTAACACATGCCCCTGGAGATAGCAGTGCTTCTGGTTTCAAAGCAAAAGTGAAATCACTCAGTCATGTCTGACTTTTTGCGACCCCATGGATAGTATCCTACCAGGCTCCACGGTCCATGGGATTTTCCAGGCAAGGATACTGGAGTGGGCTGCCATTTCCTTTCCAAGGGATCTTCCCAATCCAGGGATCAAACCCAGGTCTCCTGCATTGCAGACAGACGCTTTCCTGTCTGAGCCACTAGGGAAGCCACACTTTTAAGCATCAGAGTCTTCTCAAGAGATTTCTCAAAGTTTCTCCTGGTTCCCCGTGGAGATTTCTCTGTCCTTGACCAGCAGGTTTGGTTTTTTCACTAAATCTGGGAAACTTTTTCTAATACCACGTGTAGAGTATTTGTTCTCAGCCAGAGATGTCTCTGACTCCCAGGAGAAACCCTTGTCGTGTATGGTGATGATGTTTCTGGGTGTCACAGTGCAAGACGTGAAAGGTGATAGCTTTCATCTGGTCAGAGACAAAGATGAAGCAGGCTGCCTAACAGCCTACAGCACACAGGACCGCACCTCACAGAGAATTATCTAGCCGTGTGCGTCACGGGGAGGCTGAGCAGTCCTGAATCACCTGAGTTAACCTGCTGCTCTGACCCAGAACGAAGCCTCAGTCCTTGTAGGAACCTGTAGATTTCTACAGGACGTGCTCCTTCCTCCCGTCACAGCCCCGCGCTCCCTAACTCCTTCTCCCTCCCACTTTATCATCTTTTGTTCTGTTGATAAGCAACCTTCAGGCTCCAGTGAGTGACTTCCTCTTCGGTCCTGGATTTTGATCTTGGCTGTATCCCCAGTGCTAGAATAGCTGGTGAGTGAATGGGGGCAGCGTGCCCTTGTTGTTCTCAACGCCCAGGGTGCGCCACCTCGGCTGTGTTTAGGAGGAAACAGGAGTCAACCACTCAGGGACTAGCTGTACTTGAAATCCCCGAGGATAAAGGGAGAGATAGTCACGGTGGGTGGTTCCGTAACACAAGCGAGATTGTTTAAAGAAGGAAATCCCTGCAGGAAACCGATAGAGAATACGGAGCTAAGGTGTTAGTCGCTCCACTGTAGCCGGCTCTCTGCGACCCCGTGGACTGTAGCCCGCCAGGCTCCTCTGTCCATGGGATTCTCCAGGGAAGAACACTGGACTGGGTTGCCATTCTTCTCATATGTATTGGGATACCCAAAAACTTCATTTGGGTTTTTATATAACATTTATGGAAAAGCCTAAATGAACTTTTTGGTCAATTCAATATATAGGGTAGTCCAATATACATTAAACTTTTTATCCATATATGCACTCCCAGGGGACTCAGTAGTAAAAGAAAAAAAAAAATTGCTTCCAATGCAGCAGACCAGGGTTCAGTCCCTGTGTTGGGAAGATCTCCTAGCTTGCCATGCCTCCTCCTGGGGATCTTCCTGACCCAGGGATCGAACCCGCATCTATTATACTTCCTGCCTTGGCAGGTGGGTTCTTTACCACTAGCATCACCTGGGTAGCCCTTGAGTAGAGGAGGTACCAGGTATCCTTTATCTCAAGTTTTCCTCCTAGAAATGCTCACCCTTTGAAGCTTTATTTGAGCCCACGCTTGTCATGGAGAACCTCTCGAAGCTCTCCAGGTGTTGAGGAAATGAGAAATGTGAAAAGGAAAAAAAAAAGCAACATATTCCATGACCTCCCTAATACTCATGATTGATTTTAGGCTTGCAGATAGATGTGGACGGGATGAAGTTTCCTTCAGATGGCGGAGACCTGACACCTTCTAGAGAAAAACATCCCATTGGGTCTCAACACTACTTATCTTAGGCTTTACGTTCTTTCTAGTCATCAATTGATCTGTTTGTTCTTTGTTTTCATTCTAGGATGTGCGTTTGCTTTGCTGAATGATAGACAATTAATTTCCCCTGTGGGTATTTCTGTTCGTCAGCCTCTGGACATAGTCCTCGGCCAAAATGTTTACTGTCAATTACATACGTGTTGGATTTTTTTATCCACACCCCCCACCATGGCCTAGTATTTAGGGAGTGCCTGCTAATATCAATCTGGAATCCATTGGGAAGCGCAGTGAATTGCAGGCCAACGCTAGACTATGTGTGTGTACTCAGTAAGGGACAAGTCTCAGTCGTCAGAAGGACTGGAAATCTCCTTTATTTTGCTGTAGCATAGTAGAGTGTATTGGGAACCCAAAAGGTTTGTTTGGGTTTTTATATAGCATCTCATGGAAAAGTCTGAGCAAACTTTTTGGCCAACCCAAGAGATCCTATAGTCCACTGTGTCTGTGTGTGTGTCTCTGTGTGTGTATGTGTGTGTGTTATTTGCTAGACATGTCCGACTCTTTGCAACCCCTTGAACTGAAGCCCACCATGGAATTCTCCAGACAAGAATACAGGAGTGGGTTACCATTCCCTCTTCTAGGGGGTCTTCCCAATTCAGGGGTCGAACCCGGGTCTCCTGCATTGCAGGCGAATTCTTTACCATCTGAGCCACCAGGGAAGCCCATGGTTAAAGATACAGTAAACCTTTATCCCTATATGCATTATAGAAAAAAGAGTGTCTTCTGTACACTTTCTAATGCCCAGTGTCTGGTCTGTGTTCCATGAGTATTTATATGAGCTCCCAAGTGGCTCCATGGAAATGAATCCACCTGCCAGGGCAGGAGAGACAGGAGACCAATCCCTGGGTTGGGTCCAATCCCTGGGTTGGGAAGATCCCCTGGAGAAGGGCATGGCAACACACTCCAGTATTCTTGCCTGAAGAATCCCATAGACAGAGGAGCCTGGCAGGCTACTGTCCCTGGGGTTACAAGGAGTCAGACATAATTGAAGTGACTTAGCAAAAGCACAGAGCACATAACAGCTGAAGTCTTGTGAACCAGACTGAACTCACGATCCATTGAACTCTCTTCCAAATGGAGGAGATCGAATGCAAGGCAGATAACCAGTAATTGACAAATATATCCCACATCTCTAAGCTCCACAATGAAGCTCTCAGTTCAGTTCAGTCGCTCAGTCGTGTCCGACTCTTTGCGACCCCATGGACTGCAGCACGCCAGCCTTCCCTGTCCATCACCAGTTTTCAGCACTTGCTCAAATTCATGTCCATTGATGGCAAGGTACAATCCAGGAGTGTGTTTTCAATCCATTTCGATGGAAGACACAATTTCAAAAAAGTAGAGGTTTTGAGTAAAGCTCTGATATTAGTTGAGGAGTGAATTAAGTCTCTATCTGTAGGTAGGACTATCTGAGAAAGGGAACAGAATATACAAGGGGGTTTTGAAAGGTCCTTTTGGGTGTAACTGTCCATATTCTAAAGATGGATTCTCTTTGATGGGGCATTTCCATTAATAGAAATTTTAAAATGATTGACATTTATAAATACGATTCACTGGTTTCTTGTTTGTAAGATTGATATATTTGAAATAAATTGACAATCTGCTAGCTATGAGAGAGGGCTTCCCTGCTGGCTCAGTGGTAAAGTATCCGCTTGCCAATGCAGGAGACATGGGTTCAGTCTGTGGCCCGGGAAGATCCCCTAGAGAAGGAAATGGTACCCAACTCCAGTATTATTGCCTGGAGAATCCCATGGACAGAGGAGCCTGGCAGGCTACAGTCCATGGAGCTGCAAAGAGTTGGATGTGACTTATCAATGGAACAATAACAAGCTATGCCATATCATAGTGCAAGATGTAAAAAGTTAAATTAATACATTAGATCTCTATGAATCAAGATATGAATTATACTCTAAAAATATTAGCATCTGAACAAGAGCAGAAATAAGAATCTCTCTATGTTTTGATAGGAGGCCTAGCATGCCACAGTCCATGGGGTCGCAGAGTCAGACACGACTTAGTGACTGATCAGCAACAATGTTTATTTTAATACTTACGTTTATGTGTGTGCAAAACAAAGGTTGCCCTCCCATATAACAGCCTCTGTGCTGTAAATAAAATATATATCATCACTGTGTAAATGATACCAATTTGTTGAGAGAACCTCAAAAAATTAAATGTCTTGGGAATGAAAGAGCAGTTTCAGATATGAGACATCTTAATCTGAACTTGTAGGTGTATACATATAATAGAGTTCCTTTTTCTGAGTTTAAGGGTTTAGGCTCTGCTCACCTCATATAAGGAGTAGGGCTGTGTCCCTCATCCTCTCCTTCTGAAAACTTTACCCAAGTTTAGCACTCTGTCTTATTTGCAAGTCTCCAGTGAAATGTTCTGACCTCCAAGTTCTTAGTGAAACATTATATGGTGACAGGTCCAATTTCTTTCATAAGAGAAAGGACTAAGCAAATTTTTATGTTTTATCTTGCATCAACATCAGTCACGAATCTTTCAAGAAATGGGTCCATTTCATTGAAAGTGTAAAATCAGGTGGAAGAACTTGGTTTCTAGTTTTCTTCTACGTTTCCCTGCATTTCTGTACCATTTGTGGTGACAACCCTGTTTTCCTTGTTAATAATGGTCACATCGCAAACACGTGGAGCATTCCACAATTGTCTACCTTGTTTATGCAGGTTCTATCTTTCCCTTTAGGGGGGTCATCCCACCCCCTACTGTTCTGTTATCTCTGAATTTATCCACCCAACCAAGCCTACCTTTCAGACATACCGAGGACCAGAGTCATAACTGCAGATGCATGCCTTCTACTATTCAGGAGAAATAACTCAAATATTGCCCTTGACAGCTCTATAAGTCTCCAAAGCCTTCACTACTGATGCCTTTGACATTGACCAGCGGTAGCCTACTTGGAGGCCATCTCTATGAAGCTCCTAAAGCATTTATTCTGATGAATATTGCTTACGTCTGGTTTTCTTTTCCTAGGACGTGGACCAGATCCCTGAGCTGTGGCCCAGCCCTTGGAGTAAGTTCTATATCTCAAGCATTTGCTAGATCTCATGGCCGGTCAATGGCTCAAACCCCACGCGGAGCTGAGCACGACAGTGGGAGGGGCCGGTCCTTGGAAATATTAGTGTCCACCCGCCTTGGAAGCATATGAGACTGTGAGCTGTCTCTCATCTTGCTCCTGCAAACCCTGCCCTGTCTTCACGGCCCCATTGATCAAGACTCAGCTGCTCTTCCACCTTTGACAACTTCTATTCCAATCGTTAAGACATGTGCGTCCTTCAGCTCAATTGCAGAAGTGTTGCAGCTATCAGAACACATATTTCCCCTCAGTGACGTAGCTTGTCATCTGACGCTTTCTCTCTGTGAAGCTCAGTGAGTGGAACGCAAGCTCCTTTCCCGGAATGAATAAGATGTTTTCTGGGGACATCGTTCCTGTCCACGCTGTCCCCTCCCACTACAGTAGGAAAGTCCAAAACCCTGTCACGGGATGGTTTAGTCCTTTTTTTTTTTTCCTTCTTCCCCTGGACACCTCTAGGGCTTCGCCACTTTATCCTTCTCACGAATGTCTCTGATGAACACCCATCCTACTATCGGCGCTGTTTCCTGGATACTTAATGTGGATATTTGAGTGTTTAAAATCAGATGACTTTTGCACAGACACACATGTGCGGGGAAGATGTTAAATCAATTTGTTTAGACCCTCAGAAATGAAACACCCCCAAGCAGGGCATGGTTAGTGACCAGGAGAGATGAGATGGGAGAAGGAGTGTGAGGGCGAAGAGGGAAGGGTCATGTTAATCAGGAACCACGAAGGTCGTCTTCCTGTTGATGATCTTGATTCCACGGAAACAGGGATGTGTCTGGTCTCAGGGACTTTCTGTAGCTGAATAAAACAGAACCAGAGGTTTAGTGGAGTCGACTGTTGACAGCTGACAGGGGTGAGTGTCAGGAAGTAGGATGTCCGGGCTACAGGATCCGGTAGGTGGTCCCATGTCCAACTCCCGGTGGGCCTCAGCACTCCACATCTGCGGGCTGTAGGTGGGGGTCCCTGGGTAACTCCCCCCAGGATATACATATGGTGGGATCCTTTATCTGCAGAATGCACTCTAGGAGGAATCATTTCAGGCTGAATGTTCAAGATGGTTTACAGGACCTGTGATTGAATTACGCTCTTCACCTAGGAGAATGGTCTCTCTGTGGGCTTTATGAATTATATCCACCTGAAAGCTGTTGTTCTTCTTTGCTTTTAAAGATCTCACTTTAAGAAAATTTCCTTCTGGAAGAGAATATGAGAACAAATACATGTTTCAGACAGTGTTATTGGAAGGCATTGAATGGGGCCATCAGAATGATGTGAGATTAAACGCTGGCCTTGCAGAAAATGTGAGTTCTCTTTTAATCTGGTTCTCCTAGTGTTGGGTGTGTGTGGACACGCACGAGTTCAGGACTGACGGGAACACTAATTACTTTCCGCCAACTTGTGGCCATTCCTGCCTCTCTCCAATGACCCTGGTGTGCAAGATTGCTGCAGGATAAGGCTCTCTCACCAAAGCTGCTTAGGATTAATCAAGCATCAATTTGAAATTTACTAGGGCTCAAGAGAAGCTAAGTAACCTAATGTAATAGACAAAGTTCTCTATCAATAACATATAAGTTATTGGGACAAAAAAATAAATTGTTACCTGCAAAATTTCACAGGAATGAAATCACAGTACGTCCTTATTAACTGATTTGATGGAACCGCCTGGATAACAAACCATTTTCACTTTGGTATTTCTCAAATGCTTTTTCTCCCTGTCCACTGGTTAAGACAGTCATCTGGCAGAAGAACAAAAGGGTAAGAGTAAACGACCCACAGGTTACTCCCATCCGCCACTATTTCCAAGGTTTTGGTTTTTATTTTTCTTTGTTTCTCTTTAAGTAAGGGATTATATAAAATATTATTTATGAAGGAAGAAAGTTTACATGAATCTGTTTCCTGATAGCACACATACACACCACCTGATTGATATATTCAGAAAAAAAGTTTAACTGCACTACCATTTCCCAGGATATTCATGACATTTTCTTCTGGAATTCCCCTTTCTCTAGTCTCTTCCTTGAATTTCTCCAAAATTCCTTCTTCAATATGATTCCCTTTGCCTGAAAAATTACCATGCAGAAATTTAACCATGAGGACCCCTAAACATTTCTGAGTACAAAATGACCCAAAAAAATGTGGAAACCATCTTCAATTGGTACAAGTGAGTCTCTCATAGTTACCATCTCCTATGACAAAGATAGATATCTGATGTGTTAAGAATTAAACCCATCCAAGACACATCTACGCCAACGTTCACAGCAGCCCTATTCACAAAAACCAGGACATGAAAGCAACCTAGATGTTCATTGACAGATGAATAGATAAAGCATTAGGGGTGCATACACATACACAGTGGAATATTTTGTGGATCCAAGCTAACTAGTGTCCGAATTTTACGACCCCATGGCCAGCAGCACACCAGGGTCCTCTGTCCTTCACCATATCCCCAGAGTTCCTAAACCTCATGCCCACTGAATCCATGATGCCACCCAACCATCTCATTCTCTACCATCCCCTTCTCTTTCCCAGCATCAAGGTCTTTTCCAGTGAGTCGACTCTTCCCATTAGATGGCCAAAGTACTGGAGCATCAGTGCTTCTAATGAATATTCAGAGTTGATTTCCTCTAAAGCAAAATCCTAAGATTGGCTGGTGGGACCTCTTTGCAGTCCAAGGGACTCTCAAGAGTCTTCTCCAACACCACAGTTCAAAAGCATCAGTTCCTTAGCAGTCAGCCTACCTTATGGTCCAGCTCTCACATCCATACATGACTATTGGAAAAACCACAGCTTGGTCTAGACAGACTTTTGTTGGCAAAGTAATGCCTCTGCTTTTTAATATGCTGTCTAGCTTGCTCATAGCCTTTCTTCAAAGGAGCAGGCACTTTTAATTTCACAGCTTCCATCACCATCTGCAATGATTATGGAGCCCAAGAAAATAAAGTCTGTCACTGTTTCCATTGTTTCCCCATCTATTTGCCATGAATTGATGGGACTGGATGCCGTGATCTTAGTTTTTTAAATATCAAGTTTTAAGCCAGCTTTTTCACTCTCCTCTTTCTCTTTTCATCAAGAGGCTCTTCAGTTCTTTGCTTTCTGTCATAAGGGTGGTGTCATCTGCACATTTGACTTTATTGATGTTTCTTCCGGCAATCTTAATTTCAACTTGTGTTTCATCCAGCCTGGCATTTTGCATGATGTACTCTGCATAGAAATAAATTAAATAAACAGGGTGACATTATACAACCTTGATGTACTCCTTTCTCAATTTGGAACCAGTCTTCGTTCCATGTCTGGTTCTAACAGTTGCTTCTTGACCTGTATACAGATTTCTCAAGAGGCAGGTCAGGTGGTCTGGTATTCCCATCTCTTGAAGAATATTCCCAGTTTGTTGTGATCCACACAGTCAAAGGCTTTGGCATAGTCAATAAAGCAGAAATAGATGTTTTTCTGGAACTCTCTTGGTTTTTTGATGACCTAGCCAATGTTGGCAATTTGATCTCTGGTTACTCTGCCTTTTCTAAATCCAGCTTGAACATCTGGAATTTCACAGTTCACATACTGTTGAAACCTGGCTTGGAGAATTTTGAGGATTACTTTGCTAGCATGTGAGATGAGTGCTTTATTTTTGGGGCTCCAAAGTCCCTGCAGATGGTGACTGCAGCCATGAAATTAAAAGACACTTACTCCTTGGAAGGAAAGTTATAACCAACCTAGACAGCATATTCAAAGGCAGAGACATTACTTTGTCAACAAAGGTCAGTCTAGTCAAGGCTATGGTTTTTCCAGTAGTCATGTATGGATGTGAGAGTTGGACTGTGAAGAACGCTGAGCGCCAAAGAATTGATGCTTTTGAACTGTGGTGTTGAAGAATCTTGAAAGTCCCTCGGACTGCAAGGAGATGCAACCAGTCCATCCTAAAGGAGATCAGTCCTGGGTGTTCTTTGGAAGGAATGATGCTAAAGCTGAAACTCCAGTACTTGGTGTCTGGAGCCAGAGTGAGGAATCCCACCTGTGACAGGGTCATGTGGCAAACTCAGATAGCAGGGCAATTTGAGTCATCGGATGTCTCCCTGGTTTTTCCTGAACATGTGCCCCCCAAAATAAGAATTTGTCTGTTTTCCCATTATTTTCTGACTTTCTCTTGTAAAAGTTAATTCAGGGTTTTGGCCTTCTGCATTTGAAAGGAGTGTTTCAGCCCAACCCCCCTTTGATAATGCTCTAGCCTGCCTAACAAGTCCCCCTGACCTTCTACAAGCTTGTGAATTGCTCACAACCTCCCAACTGTGAGAAGCACAAAAGCCTTAAAGTATCTTAAAGTTTCAGAGCCTTTTCAAATTTATATTGGTGACAGGATTTCATGGTTACCTTAATGATTGCTGCCAGACCTCCTTATTTTTTATCTATAGGCACCCGGGAAGATGTAATCAATGTAAATGGGATATGGAAAAGGATACATAGTAGTTTTGATGTTAGCAATACTAGACTTTTGCTATAAATCACTGTACTTCCTTTTATTACAAATTGCTGTATTTTTATTTAGTGTTTTCTGAGAATGGCATTCAGACTTTGGAAAGATTAACACAAATGAGTCTTCTGATTAACAAAACTTCATCAGAAGAGAGCCATAGAAATGTTAACAGGCCTCTTGGCCAGAAGATAATGTAAACCGCCTGAGACCTTTTGTAACGGGAGAGTATGCAAAAAAGAAAGCCTTGTCTCAATGAGGGTCAGGACTGCTGCCCCTGTATAACTCTGCATATTCCATTATGTACAACTTGGGGTATATAAGCTGANAGAAGATAATGTAAACCGCCTGAGACCTTTTGTAACGGGAGAGTATGCAAAAAAGAAAGCCTTGTCTCAATGAGGGTCAGGACTGCTGCCCCTGTATAACTCTGCATATTCTATTATGTACAACTTGGGGTATATAAGCTGTTTGAAAAATAAACAGCCCTCCTTTTTTCCCCTTTGGAGACTTACACCGATGCTGGGCTTCCCCATGTCATTCTTTTCTTTTTCTCCCCTTTTTCGGCTGAATTCCCATCTGGGGTGCGGAGGCTTGCCATGTCTACTTACCTGTCCCGGCTGCTAAGATCTGTAGGAGAGAGAGCCCAGGGCGGGGCACTCTCCGATATTCAAACGGACGCCGGTGGCCTAACGTAGATGGTGCAAACCTCTTGTCTTGAGGTTTTATTGGCTTTCCACGTAAACCAAGTTATTCAGCCTCCTTTTCTTCCACTAATTCCCTACTATACTATTCTATCCTGAACTATCCTGTTCTCTCCTATCCTGTCCTATCCGCCCGCTCTGTCCCCCCTTTGAATATCCCTGGATCCACCGGGGCTGGTCCCTGGCAACTTGGGCCACTTCATGCAAAGAGCTGACTCATTGGAAAAGACCCTGATGCTGGGAGGGATTGGGGGCAGGAGGAGAAGGGGACGACCGAGGATGAGATGGCTGGATGGCATCACTGACTCGATGGACGTGAGTTTGAGTGAACTCTGGGAGCTGGTGATGGACAGGGAGGCCTGGCATCCTGTGATTCATGGGGTTGCAAAGACATGACTGAGCAACTGAACTGAAGTGAGAGGAGTGCAATCTTGCAGTAGCTTGAGCATTCTTGGCATTGCCTTTCTTTGGGATTGTAATGAAAATGGACCTTTTCCAGTCCTGTGGCCACTGCTGATTTTTCCAGGTTTGCTGGCATATTGAGTGCAGCACTTTCACAGCATCATCTTTCAGGATTTGAAACAGCTCGACTGGAATTCCATCACCTCCACTAGCTTTATTCATAACGATGCTTCCTAAGGCCCATTTGACTTCACATTCCAGGATGTCTGGCTCTAGGTGAGTGATCACACCATTGTGATTATCTAGGTCATGAATAACATTTTTGTATAGTTCTTCTGTGTATTTTTGCCACGTCTTCTTAATATCTTCTGCTTCTGTTAGGTCCAGACCATTTCTGTCCTTTATCGAGCTCATCTTTGCATGAAATGTTCCCTTAGTATCTCTAATTTTCATGAAGTGATCTCTAGTCTTCCCCATTCTGTTGTTTTCCTCTATTTCTTTGCATTGATCATTTAGGAAGGCTTTCTTATCTCTTCTTGCTATTCTTTGGAACTCTACATTCAATGGGTATATCTTTCCTTTTCTCCTTTGCCTTTAGCTTCTCTTTTCTTCTCAGCTATTTCTAAGGCCTCCTCAGACAACCATTTTGCCTTTTCGCATTTCTTTTTCCTTGGGGATGATTTTGATCACTGCTTCCTGCACAATGTTAGAAACCTCCGTCTATAGTTCAGACACTCTGTCTATCAGATTGAATTCCTCGAATCTATTTGTCACTTCCACTATATAAAACTAAAAGGTGAAAGGGCTAAAGTGAAGTCACTCAGTTGTGTCCAACTCTTTGCAACCCCATGGACTATATAACCTACCAGGCCCCTCCATCCATGGAATTTTTCAGGCAAGGATACTGGAATGGGTTGCTATTTCCTCCTCTGGGGGATATTCCTGATCCAGGGATCAAACCAAGGTCTCCTGCATTGCAGGCAGACGCTTTACCATCTGAGCCACCAAGGAAGCCCTTACACTATATAATCATGAGAAATTTAAAATGTTAACTCCTAATAAGTTGACGTTACTTTGAAAGGATTATGAGAGCATTCTAAGTATCATTGAGGGAACATGGATAATAGGATTTTTGGTGTCTATCAGACTTTTTCCAAGACAGAGACAATTTTATATTGATAGTACAAGACTCTGGGACTCTGGGAATAAAATTGGTCATATGCATACAATTCTATGGAACCAGGTTCTCTTATTTTGTGACTGGTACTGCTACAGAAAGATTTTGATTTAGTCATTTGTTTTTAATCCTCTTTTGTCTTTCTTTGTGGAGAAGGCAATGGCACCCCAGTCCACGGACAGAGGAGCCTGGTGGGCCGCAGTCCATGGGGTCGCTAGGAGTCGGACACAACTGAGCAACTTCACTTTCACTTTCATGCATTGGAGAAGGAAATGGCAACCCACTCCAGTGTGCTTGCCTGGAGAATCCCAGGGAGGGCAGAGCCTGGTGGGCTGCCGTCTGTGGGGTCACACAGAGTCGGACACGACTGACACGACTTAGCAGCAGCAGCAGCAGTGTTTCTTTGTTTGGATAAGACCTTAGTTCGACAAACGGTGGTGGGGTGGCTTAGTCACTAAGTCATGTCCCTCACTTGCGACCCCATGGCCTGTAGCCCGCTAGGCTCCTCTCTCCATGGGATTTTCCAGGCAACAATACTGGAGTGGCTTGCCATTCCCTTCTCCAGGAAAGCTTCCCAAACCAGGGATCAAATCCAGGCCTCCTGCACTACAGACAGATTTTTTAGACTGAGGTGCCAGGGAAGTCTTGGTATACAAAAGGCATTCTTCTGCAAATATAAGGTGTTCTGTGGAATCTGCTCTCATTCATTGAAAGATTTATCTTCAGGTTTACTAGCTGTTTATTTTCACTAACATTTGAGCATGTTACTTTATAAATGACGGATTCCAGGGTGGGAATGGAGTGCTTTTCTCTTTTCAATTTTCATTTTTAAAAAAATTATGTTTTCATTTCTTAAAAAAAACAGTTTAGCATTGTGGTTCAATAAACCCATTTTGCTTTATGGAAGAAATAGTGTTAAATTTGTTATTTTCAAGCATGTTTCTTTACGGTTAAATGTGATTTCTAAATGTTATTTTTCATTTGTGTTTTGCTTTTGGTATAGCCAGATATTCAGCTTGTTTTTCAGTTTCTGATGTTTTCGGAAAAATCAACATATTTTCATTCCCTTAAAAAAAATGAAAAAATTGGTTCTTCCCTGTTAGAGTTCCAAAATTACAGCAAGAGACTTCAACACAGTTCTTTCAGAACTGATGGAACATTTCAGTTAAATGTCACAAACGATATAAAAAATTTGGAAAAGAAAATTCGTTCAGAACTACTCTGTCTAAAATATTTCACAGAACAGTGGAAGAATGATTGCACTTTATAGCAAACCAAGATTTTCTATCTTCTGAAACTTCAAGGAAGCCTCAGAAATGACAGAGCAGTAAAATCATACGGATTATTATACATTTACCATTTAAGTTAGTAAAGTATAAGAGGTAAAGAACGTGCTTGCCAGTGCAGGAGGCCTAAGAGACACAGATTCAGTCCTGCTTGGGAAGTTGCCCCGGAGGAGGAAGTGGCAGCCCACTCCAGGATTCTTGCCTCGAGAATCCCATGGACAGAGGGGCCTGGTGGGCTACACTCCATGGGGTCACAAAAAGTCAGACACAACTGAAGCAACTTAGCAAGCAAGCACAAGCAAAAACAGAACTAGAAAGTGCTTCTATTGCTTGAATTTAAAAAGAATTTTCCTTTTAGGGGCCCTCTGAAACAAGGGCCTTTATAAATGAACTTGACCAAACACAGCTGTGACTTCGTGGTAAGGCATAAATAAAGTTACCATAAAAATTGAGGTCTTTTGCAGGCTGTTTAAATAACAATTGCTTGTAAATTCTTGGGAATTCACTTGATACCTTGAAGTCACAGAGAGGAGGATTATGGTGACATGAAGCATTTTTGAAATGTGGATTTTAAATCAACCTGCCCCAAGGGAGTTCCCTGGTAGTCCAATGGTTAAGACTTTGCCCTCCAATGGGGGCAGTGCAGGTTTGATCCCAGGTCACGGGGCTAAGACTCAACATGCCTGCATGTGGGCTAAATTCCTTCCATCCTGTCTGACTCTTTTGCAACCCCATGGACTGTAGCCCACCAGGCTCCTCTGTCCGTGGGATTCCCCAAGCAAGAATACTGGAGTGGGTTGTCATTTCCTCCTCCAGGTGAATCTTCCCGACCCAGGGATCAAACCCATGTCTGTTATGTCTCGTGGGTTCTTTACCACTAGAGCCACCTGGGATGGAAAGCATGTTCTTAGTGCTCCTGGTCTTGTTGGCACCTCGGGTGTGGTTTCTGCAAACATTTTGAAACAGAACCTTCATTGTGTGCTTGCAGATTGACTATAGACTGAGAGAGAAACACACAGCCAGAAATGCAGACATCTGTCTGCAGGCTTCTCAGACTCCAGAGGTGGAACCTGGGTCGTTTGGGGGCACACGGTGGAGTCTGTGTCTGGCCACGGGGGTGAGTGACCCACATCAAGGACTTCTGTGAGCAAGCTTGGCTGACGTGCAGACACTCACGCTCAGTGCTGGTTGGATCAACTCAATATTTATTTCCATCTCCCATCCATGCACCCAGCAGCTTGTGTAAGCCTCTGCTTTCTACCTTTTCTCATTCCAGGACACAAGCAGAGAAATAGCTCTTTCCATGGGAAGTTGCCACAAAGGAAAAAAATAAAACACCAAACAGGAGTTGGCACTGAGCCCCGCAAGGACACTGAAAATGTCTTCTCAGAGGTGGCAGGTGGTATGCCTGCCAGAGAAGACGTCACGAGGTAAGAGCTTGACGTGACCTCCTGTACGTCCCAGGGTGGGGGGCGTCGACATGTGAGTGCCTCCCGTCAGTCATCGCTTTAGCTCACACCCGTGTGACATCCGCAAGCCCTGTTGTGCCCTGGGCTCTGAAGTGCATTCAAGAGTTACTTGCAAAAGAGAGACAGATGGACACTTGTCTAGACAACTCTCCTGAAAAAAGAAAACGTGGCAAACTTGAAGACACACAGGTGCTAAAGAAACTCTTCATTTCGGAGGAAAAGCCAAAAGAAATAAGCAGCGTCACAGAAATAAATGATTCAGGAAAGAGGGAAATAATCACCTGTAACAAATATATATTTCTCAGACCACATAGTGTTGTCAACAAATCTGGAAAAAAAAAACATTAAAATTTAATCCTTGCTCAGGAAGATTGTGTTAGTTAAGATTCTACAAAGAAATACAAGTAAGATATGTATACAGTGAATATATATTATATATAATAAACATCTCTAATATAACTAATATTTATCATATTTATATAATATAATGGTCTTTCCCGGTGGCTCAGCAGTAAAGAATCCACCTGCAAGGCAGGATACGTGGGTTCAATCCCTGGGTCAGGAAGTTCCTCTGGAGAAGGGCATGGCAACCCACTCCAGTGTTTGTGCCTGGAAAATCCCTTGGACAGAGGAACCTGGGGGCTACAGTTCTTGGGGTTACAAAGAGTTGGACACGACTGAAGCCCCTTAGCATGCACACACATGATGTAATGTAATTGTATAATGTACAATTCATATATAATTGATATAACAAATATTAGTGATGTGTATTAAGGCAATGGCAACCCACTCCAGTACTCCTGCCTGGAAAATCCCATGGACGGGGGAGCCTGGTGGGCTGCCATCTGTGGGGTCGCACAGAGTCGGACACAACTGAAGCGACTTAGCAGCAGCAGCATTATATATAAAATATACTTTTATAGTAAACACACAGATGTTTATTGTGTCATATATGAAATTTAAGCTGAACAAAGCAGAGTATTTCTGGAAGCATATAGAGCAATCAACTGAAAATTTTAAATATATCCTTGTTGGCGTGAAACATGACTCTAATCTGTCCTTGGAAGAGTGTCCCTATTTACATTTTATGACTGAGCAAACAAAAGCAAGGGCCCACAGATACTACACATGGCGTGTCCTTCCACAAATGTGGGCAAGCACAGCTTTTTCAGAATTCAAAGGAAACGCATCTAATAGTCACCAGTTCCACACAAACGGCATTGCAAGACTCTGATTTTTCCTGTATGGGTGGATCTGTTTGACATGAGTTTGCAAAAGGCCTGGTACGCTAGGCGGGGTGTTTCTTGGGCCATCACTTTCCCAGGTAGAAAAATCTCATCCAAACCTCACGTTTCTGGGCAGCACTTGAGGTACAGGGACGACGGGGGTGGTTGAGAACTTGCTGTTTGCAAGTTCACCATGTAGATTGCCACATGGAGCAGAAATGGTTTTAAAAAAAAGAAAAGAAAAAGAAGTTCCTGCAAAATGGTTGATCAGCAAAAGCTGGTTTTATAGAGAAGCATGAACTATGCAGAAATTAACTCAAGGCTTTTTTTCCCCAAGTCAGTAGTGAACTCTAGGTACACAGACCTTCCTCAGGGCTAGCGCCTCTGATTGCCAGTATGTGTGCCGTGTACAATTGACATATTTGTCCTTGTAAATGTACTCCAAACATATACATCTCTCTGTGTGTGTGCTGGCTTGCCCACGTGCACTCAAACAGCTTCCCATGTTGCATTTGCATCAGCTTGTAGAAAACCCCTGGCATATTAAAATTGGAGATGGAAGTCAAGAATCTCTGTTTGTTTTTGTCTTCTGTTAAGATGTGCTTTTGTTTTGTTTAACCTTTTATTTTGAGTTAAAGACGTCCGTTCCCTGGGTGGGGAAGATGCCCTGGAGGAGGGCATGGCAGCCCACTCCAGTATTGTTGCCTGGAGAATCCCACGCACAGAGGAGCCTGGAGGGACACAGTCCACCGGGTCGTACAGAGTTAGACATGACTGAAGCGACTTAGCCCACAAAGATGTCTTTAACTCTGAGATTAAAAGACAGTTTGTGGCTTTTAATGTTTTTCCTCGTAGAATGTAACTGTCGAAGGAAATGCACCACAAATTGCTTTTAAAAGTACAACCCTTCATTGAATTTTAATAAATGGCAATTTTTTTTTCTTGACTGTTTGGGAGGGAAAAAAAAATGTGGCTTTCCAAACTTCATTCAATACATCTTCCGGTACCTTTTAAGATTTCTTTATAAATACTCCAAATGCTTGTTTGGGTTTACTATTGATTCCTTAAAAAAAAATATTTATATATAAAACCTGCTTTTTATTGTAATTCAAATAGCTTCTCAAGTCCTCTTTCCTTGAGAAGTCAAAACTGCACAATTTTCTGCTATTTTTCACTTTCATTGTATCTGAAGGTGCATTTTTGACAACTGTCTTCATAGCATAAAATATCCTTGAGTGTTCTATAGCTATCTTTTTTTAAACACGAAGCAACGTGTATGTATGAAAATTTCCTCTAAGCCATTCCCTGTAAAATGTTGTTCAACAAAAGGCTTTATTTTTGCTTCCCTTAACAGGTGTGGTTATGATTATAAAACGGGACAGATTTAAAAGGTCCATCTTTAAACATATTTCCATGTGCTGTTCATAAAGAGAAGGGTGTTATACAGCAATTCCCACAGACGTATCCAAATCGTGAATAATTTAAATACTGAATTCCAGGAAGCAGGCAATGTGTTCCGTCTTCATTGTAGACTAGGGCTCTTATCACTTATGGGCTAGGGAATCTCTGTGTAAAAGTTAAATAAGCTCCGTGCTTTAAGTCTAGTTGAAGCATTATGGAGGCTTCCTATTTATAACATCCTTTCAATGAGACCTGATAAATGGCCAAGACAGTTTTTTATCCAGGGAGGCAGCATTTGGTTGAATACGGTTGGTTGATTTTTCTGCAAGGGAGACAGAAACAAACAAACAAAATCATTTATTATTTTTAAAATAAATATTTCAGAGGTTTCAGTAATTTCTGTAAAGTAGACTAAACCATTTTTATTTTTACTGACTTCTCTGTAAAGTATTTCTTAAAGTTAAAAAAAAAGTATTTATTTATTTTATGGCTCACTAGAAAAGACCATAATGCTGGGAAAGATTGAAGGCAGAAGGAGAAGGGCTCGGCAGAGAATGAGATGGTTGGATAGCCTCAGCGACTCAACGAACATGAGTTTGAGTAAGCTCCGGGAGCTGGTGATGGACAGGGAGGCCTGGCGTGCTGCCGTCCACGGGGCTGCAAAGAGTCGGACACACTGAGCAACAGAGCCGAACTGAACTGATGGCTGTGCTGGGTCTTTACTGCTACACGCGGGCTTTCTCTAGTTTTGGGGAGTGGGGACTCCTCTCTAGTGGTGGCGTGAGGGCTTCTCATTGCAGTAACCTCTGGTCGGAGAGCGTGGGCTGAATGCCCCCAGGATTCCGTAGTTGTGGCTCCAGGGCTCCAGAGCGCAGGTTCAATATGACTGAGTAAATATTCCATTGCATATATCTACCACACTGTCTTTATCTTTATCCATTCATCTGTCCGTGGGCGTTTAGGTGGCTTCCACAACTTGGCTATTGTAAACAGCGCTAAATCTTTCTGGATCAGAATTGCGCTTAAATATATGCCCAGGACAGAGAAGGCACTGGCAACCCACTCCAGTACTCTTGCCTGGAAACTCCCATGGATGGAGGAGCCTGGTGGGCTGCAGTCCGTGGGGTCGCTAAGAGTCGGACACGACTGAGCAACTTCTTTTCACTTTAAACTTTCATGCACTGGAGAAGGAAATGGCAACCCACTCCAGTGTTCTTGCCTGGAGAATCCCACGGATGGGGGAGCCTGGTGGGCTGCCATCTATGGAGTTGCACAGAGTCGGACACGACTGAAGCGACTTAGCAGCAGCAGCAACAGCAGCGTATGCCCAGGAGTGCACCTCACATTTCCCACAGGTCGGGTTTTTCTCTTCTGTAACCCATGTGCCATGAAGAAATACTTCTCTTTGATTGTCGAGTGTTCAAAGATTTTCCAGGTAACTGCTTTCATTGGTTTGGAACTCAATTCTGTTTGTTTGTTTGTTTGTTTTTCTATGTACTTAATTTTTTTTCCTTCTCCTTTTTATTATTATTATTATTTTTTTTACTTTACAATACTGTATTGGTTTCGACATATCAATTCTGTTTTTGACCATAGAATATAATTGATAGAACTCCAGCCTTTGAGAGTATGTTATTATTTGCTCTATGACCCAGAGTCTGGCATATCATTGTGGGTGTTTCATGGGCAATTGAAGATATGGTTCTACACTTGGGTGAATGTTCATTTGATGAGGTTCTGTTTGTTACATTAGTGAGTGAAAGAGGAGGGCTGGACTCTGAATCAGTAATGACAGATTTGTGTATTTTCCACTTGAGATCTCTCTGAACGGTGCTTGTCTATTTTGAACCTGTTATTTGCGTACATATATTTGCAGTCATTTTATAACTTGCCTGTTGATTTAAGGGCCTTATCATTAGGAAGTGTCCATTCTTATGCTTAGTGAAGTAACAGTTGCTCAGTCGTGTCTGACTCTTTGCGACTCCACGGACCGTATAGAAATCTTTCAGTCCAAGGATCGAAGCCAAGTCTCCCACATTGCAGGCGGATTCTTTACCATCTGAGCCACCAGGGAAGCCTGAGGCCTCCTTTGTCTACTGTTAATACAGCTACTGCAGCTTTTTTATAGTTGAAAGTCCCTGGCTCAAACGGTAAAGAATCCACGTGAAATGCAGAAGAGAGAGTTCAATCCAGAAAGATGCCCTGGAGAAGAGCAAGGCAACCCACTCCAGTATTCTTGCCTGGGAAATCCCCTGGACAGAAGAGCCTCATGTACCCCAGTCCATGGGGTCGCAAAAAAAAAAAAAAAAAAAGAGAGAGAGAGAGAAGAGACAGAGAATGAGAAGATGGAGACAGAGGATGATATGGTTGGATGGCATTTCCAACTCGATGGACGTGAGTTTGAGCAAACTCCGGGAGATGGTGAAGGACAAGGAAGCCTGGCGTGCTGCCGTCCATGGGGGTCACAAAGAGACAAGACTTTGTGACTAAACAACAAATAAAAACAGCTTTCTTATGGGTCTTGTTTCCACAGTAAACTTTCCTATGCATTCTAATTAATCTGACCACGTTGGGTCTTAGCCATACCACACAAGATGTAGCTCTGGTGCACAGGATTATAGTTGAGCCTCGTATGAGCCTCACCTCATAGTAGTTGAGTCCCCTGACTGGGATCAGTAGTTGAGACTCCCAGGCTTACTTGCTCTGTGGCATGTGAGATCTCAAGAACTCCCTTGACCAGAGCTCGAATCCACGTCCCCTGCAGTGGGAAGCAGATTCTTAAGCACTCGATGGCCCAGGAAGTCTTCCCATGCACTTATTTCAAACTTTCAGGGGTCTTGTAATGAACATGCATCTCTCGTAGTCCCATGCTCCTGGGTTTTAAACCTTGGTTGAGTGAGAGCCCCTTGGACTGCAAGGAGATCCAACCAGTCTAATCTAAAGGAGATCAGTCCTGAATATTCATTGGAAGGACTGATGCTTTTGAACTGTGGTGTTGGAGAAGACTCTTGAGAGTCCCTTGGACTGCAAGGAGATACAACCAGTCCATTCTAAAGGAGATTAGCCCTGGGTGTTCTTTGGAAGGAATGATGCTAAAGCAGAAACTCCAGTACTTTGGCCACCTGATGGGAAGAGCTGACTCATTGGAAAAGACCCTGATGTTGGGAAAGACTGAAGGTGGGAGGAGAAGGGGATGATAGAGAGATGGCTGGATGGCATCAGGGACTCGATGGACATGAGTGTGAGCAAGCTCCAGGAGTTGGTGATGGACAGGGAGGCCTGGCGTGCTTTGATTCATGGGGTCCCAAAGAGTCGGACACGGCTGAGCGACTGAACTGAACTGAGCTGAGTGTATGTATTACGTAGAAGCTTGAATGTGTTAATGCCATTTGCACTTTTCAGATGTCATTTGTACTTTTCCTCTAACTTGGTGAGGTATTATATACACGGACCACATCCGTTTAAAACGAACACTTCAGTGAGCTTGAAGATTGCAACCACACGTGCCCCGTGGCGAACCTCGCACAGAACACCCCCAGCATCCCAGACTGTCCCCACCAGCCTTTGTTCAAACACACCCTCCTACTGTTTGTAGCCCTCAGGCAAGCAATGAACTGTTTTCCGTCACCAAACACAGCAGACAGGACATTACAGAATGTCAAATACAGGAAATAAGACAGCATGTACTTGTCCGTGTTTGTCCTCCCGACTCACCAGTTTAGTTTAGAGAGAAGCAAATACTGATGTGTCCAGCCGCCCTGAAGCTACCTGCTCAGATGGGATAGGTCACTTCATCTCGTCCCACTTTCTGCAACCCCATTGACTGTAGGCCCCTCTCCTTGTAGCTCAGTTGGTAAAGAATCTGCCTGCAGTGCAGGCAGGAGACCCAGAGTTCGATCCCTGGGTCGGGAAAATCCCCCAGAGCAGAATACGGGAACCCATTCCAGTATCCTTGCCTGGAAAAACTCACAGACATAGAAGCCTGGTGGGCTGCAGTCCATGGGGTTGCAAAGAGTCGAGCACGACTGAGCAACCTACACTTTGACTACAGCCCGCCAGGCTCCTCCGTCCATGGGATTCTCCAGGCAAGAATGCTGGAGCGGGGTGCCATGCCCTCCTCCAGGGGATCTTCCCGACCCAGGGATCGAACCCAAGTCTCTTGCATCTCCTGCATTGGCAGGCAGATTCTTTACCACTACTGCCACCTGGGAAGCCCATGTCGAACTTAGATAATCCCAAAACGTATCTCACAGAACAGAATTCAACAAGGCTGTCTGTAGTAAATTAGAAAGCTTAATATCCTTTTCCAATAACAAAATAAACCTTATATGTGCCCTGACGTATACAGCATTAACTGGCTTGTTATCAGAATCATGTCACATGAGATAAACACTGGATTAAAGCATGTAAACAAAACAGAAGGTTAATTAAAACATGTCTAGGCTGTGAAGTGACCAGCAAGCTGTCACAATGAATTTCCCAGTAAAAGACAAGGAGGACTACTGATACACAAAAACATGGACGAATTAAAAAAAAAAAAAAAGATAAAGAAAGAAGCAAGACACCATAAAACAGAGAGAAGCAACGGTCGATCCCCATAGAGAAGCAACTCTTTGGGGTCGCAAAGAGTCAGACACAACTGAAGCGACTTAGCCTGCATGCGTGCACACCTTTGTCAAGACCCACGGACAGGTAGACTCAGAATAGTGTACCTGTAAACAAATGGATGGGGAAACAGTGACAGACTTTATTTTTCTGGGCTCCAAAATCACTGCAGATGGTGACTGCAGCCATGAGATTAAAAGACGCTTACTCCTTGGAAGGAAATTTATGACCAACCTAGACAGCGTATTCAAAAGCAGAGACATTACTTTGCCAACAAAGGTCCATCTAGTCAAGGCTATGGTTTTTCCAGAGGTCATGTATGGATGTGAGAGTTGGACTATAAAGAAGGCTGAGCACCGAAGGATTGATGCTTTTGAATAGTGGTGTTGGAGAAGACTCTTGAGAGTTCCTTGGACTGCAAGGAGATCCAACCAGCCCATCCTAAAGGAGACCAGTCCTGGGTCTTCACTGGAAGGACTGATGTTGAAGCTGAAACTCCAATCCTTTGGCCACCTGATGCAAAGAGTTGACTCATTTGAAAAGACCCTGATGCTGGGAAAGATTAAGGGCAGGAGGGGAAGGGGACAACAGAGGATGAGATGGCTGGATGGCATCACTGACTCGACGGACATGGATTTGGTGGATTCCAGGAGTTGGTGATGGACAGGGAGGCCTGGCGTGCTGTGGTTCATGGGGTCGCAAAGAGTCAGACATGACTGAACGACGAAACTGAACTGAAACACACATCAACAACATAATAATTTATTTTTAATATAGTTCTAAATATAAATATTTATAGACATATATATGATGACTTGAGGAATGGAAAGAACTATGAACAGATCAATAGCTCTAGCATAAATCTGCTAAAGCAAAATGTCCACCTCTGTGGGTGTGACACGTGCATTCACTTCCAGCTTTCTTGTGTTTGAGAATTTTAGTGTTCCACGGTGAAAAAATCCTGTAATAACTTTATGTTGTGTGTGTACTCCATTGTGTCTGAATCTTTGTGACCCCAGGGACCATAGCCCGCCAGGCTCCTCTGTCCATGGGATTCTCCAGGCAAGAATATTGGAGTGGGTTGCCATTTCCTCCTCCAGGGGATCTTCCCAACCCAAGGATGGAACTCATGTCTCTAGCGCCATCTGGGAAGCCCAACACCTATTAATATATCTTAGAAAAAAATCTAAAACATGCTGCTTCCTTGGAGGCAAGAAAATAGAAAAAACTTTGCATAAGTTACCTAGAACTGGAGACACCAAGGATCTAAGTGAACTTTGAGATGGTCATCTTTCTTTTTAAGAAACCTCCAACTGAGGCATGTTAATGACTTTGATTTATGTTGCTTTAAACGCGTGTTGTCTTATCGGAGGTAGTATTTTTGACTTCTTCATGATGGCAAGCAAAATGTCACCTGCATTTCATTGAGCATGATGATACATCGAAGATTTGTGCTTCTTTGTTCAACCCAAATATGCAGATCATATATGAATTTATAAACTGGACCTCTACAATGAATTGGGTCATAAATACATTCTTCCACCTGTTTTGTACACACATATAAAAATATCATTACCAGGAGTGGCCGTGACCATTTGTTTCTCTGTCAGACGTTCTTTATAGGTTGCAGTATTGGTTCTGTGTGTTGTTGCTCAGTTATGTCAACTCTTTGCAACCCCATGGACTGTATGTAGCCTGTAGCCCATCCTTGGAATTCTCCAGGCAAGAATACTGGAGTGGGTCAGCATTTCCTCCTCCAGGGATCTTCCTGACTCAGGGATCGAACCTGGGGTCTTCTGCATTGCAGGCAGAGATCTATTATGGAAGCAATTTCCACATTTACGTCAATTCAAGTCATAGTCTCTGGATGACAAACTCATAGTAAAGACGCAGCATCAAGCCTAAAAAGCCGTTGAGGGGACCTCCGTGGGGGTGCAGTAGTTAAGACCCTGCCTTTCCAGTGTTGCAGGTTTGGGATCCATCCCTGGTCAGGGAACAAAGCTGCCACGTGCTGCATGGTGTGGCAAAAACGCGAAATATAAACCGGAAGCAATACTGTAACAAATTCCACAAAGACTTTAAAAATGGCCCACCTCAAAAAAAAAAAAAAAATCTAAAAAAAGCAGCACTTGAATCATGTCTTTGTAATATATTAATAATAATTGCTAATATGATAACCATTAGTTTAGCTAATTGTTGTGCAAGAAATGACCACAGGCAATAAAGCCAGTCACTGGAGAAAGAGTTATTTCATTGGGCCTTTCAGTCAAGGATCAGATGGTTAAGAATCTGCCACTGCAGGAGATACAGGTTCAATCCCTGGATCAGGAAGATCCCCTGGAGAGGGAAACGGCAACCCACTCTAGTATTCTTGCCTGAGAATCCCATGGACAGAGGAGCCTGGCAGGCTACAGTCCACGAGGTCGCAGAATCAGACCGAACCAACTTTGCATGCATGCACTGTTGATCTGAGGGAACGGTACTCAGTATCTTGTGATAAACTATAATGGAAAAGAATACGTTAAAAAGAATGTCTCTGTGTATAACTGAGTCATTTTACTGTTCAGCAAAAATCGGCACAACACTGTAAATCAACTATTCTTCAACAACAACAAAAAAATTAATTTCAGCAATATATTTTCTTAAAGAATTTTCCCTGTAGTTGCAGAAGTCAGTCAAAGATTTCATCATATCCATTGAGATGTTATCACTCTACGGTTGTTCATTGTCTCTTCGTTGAGACACGTTCATTTTTGGGCTTCCCAGGTGGTGCTAGTGGTAAAGAACCCACCTGCCAGTGTTGGACATGTAAGAGACACAGGTTCGATCCCTGGGTGGGAAACATCCCCTGGAGAAGGAAACGGCAACCCACTCCAGTGTTCTTGCCTGGAGAAGCCCATGGACAGAGGAGCCTGGTGGGCTATAGTCCTTGGGGTCACAAAGACGTGAATGAGCGCCTTTCACTCACTTGCATCGTTAAGCCACAGGGCTGACTGGATTGCGTACGTTGTCTGTGCAAATTCTTCGTCTCTTTGTGGTGTTTGCTCAGGAGCCGTCTGCTGTCTTGGGAGTAAATTAGGAGAAAGATAGGGGTTTGGGTTATATCTTTATTTTCTGCAAATGCATATTTTTTAAATGTAAAATCCATTTCACATTGATCCTTCATTGACTAGGCCGTGATTGCACTTGCAGGAACCATGCTAAACGCTGTCTCATTGTAACTCACATATCGTTAGAGGAAGCAGCTGAATATAAATCCAGAGACACAGATTGCTGTTTGTAAAGGGAGACTGAAATATTAGAGGTTTGCAACTTTCCTGCCTAAATCCATACAGAGGAGTTTATATCTTGAAGCGTGAAAAAAGAGAAAAGGAACACATTCTTCTCCTAAATCTTTACCAGCTTTGGGTTCTTTGCCAGCTGAGCCGCCAGGGAAGCCCAAGAATACTGGAGTGGGTAGCCTTTCCCTTCTGGAGAATCCCATCGACAGAGGAGCCTGGCAGGCTACAGTCTGTGGGGTCGCAAAGGGTCGGACGCAGCTTAGCATGCACGCACACTGGTGTTTACACAGTCAATAGGAAAGTCACCTCTTCTCACCAGAGACGTCAATTCACATTCAGACTCCATGGTTCTTCATGTCTGTATCAGTTTGGCTGAGTCAGAGATTGCTGGTGGGATGTGTAATCTTCCTTGTGGCATGCCAGCTTTGCCTTGTGGCACATGGATGCCCTAGCCGTGGAGCACAGACTTAGTTGCCCCACCGCAGTGGGATCTTGGCTCCCTGGCCTGGGATGGAAACTGAATCCTCTGCATTAGAAGGTAAAGTCTTAACCCCTGGACCCCCAGGACAGTTCCCAGACTCCATTTTTTAACACGTGCAATCCACAGCTTTTATTTTAGTGATTGTCTTTTATCTTGGAGAACTGTGATTCCTGACCGAAAAGCTCACCTTTGGGCATTTTTCAGTATGAACTAAGAAGTCTCCCCAGTGTGCGTGAAATACAAGTGAATGAGTTGAATCCACCGGACTCAGAGTACCAGATGTACCGCTGACAAAGAACGTGCCAGAGGTTCGGCATAATCCCCGCCTGAGAAATAAATGAGTAAAGATAAAAACAGTTACGTTCAACAGTGCAGAGGCTGAGGCTGTTTATCTACAGATCCAAGAAGCAATGCATACTTCCACAATAAGGCATCAAACCAGACAGTGGACACAAACACTCCAAAATGCTTTGCTTTTCTCATAGTCCACTTAGAGACTTCTTCCTCTGAGAGAGCTGGCTGATAAGAAGCTTTTGTGATTTTGGTTGTTGTCGTTTCTTTGAAAGAGGACCAAATAACCTTGCAACATTCAACCTGCCAAAGTGAAGGGAAGTGTTAATCAATCAGTCCTGACTCTCTGCGACCCCGTGGACTATAGCCCACCAGGCTCCTCTGTCCATGGGATTCTCCAGGCAAGAATACTGGAGTGGGTTGCCATGCCCTCCCTCAAGGGATCTTCCAGACCCAGGGATCAAACCCAAATATCCTGCATTGCAGGCAAATTCTTTACCCTCTGAGCCTTTACCTGTGGAGTCTTCAGCAATTAAATTATTTCCAAGACTATCATTTAGCTCTTCCAGCCTGTTTCTACAAAATAGGTGAATACGTGTAACACACTGTTTGGTGTCTTTGGTGGGAAAAGATAAAATTCTGTTTCTCTCAGAGAAACCACCACTAAGACCATTTCAAAGTACGAAAGGATGCGTTCTTTGTCAAGTGCTGGTAAGCGCACCATGCAGTCTTTAGTGTGATCGTGAAAATAACATTTCGTGTCGACAAAGTCTGAAACATCAGTGCCTCATGGCTTCTGAGAGGCTTTTTATCTGAAGAAAGAAACCAAACACAGCAAAACAATAGCCGAAGCAACAACAATCACGAAAAGAGGAGGTGGGAATTTGGAAATGATTAAGGGACTTAACCCTGCTCACAGTTTTACAGCTAAAAGTTGGTTTGAGTACACCCTGGTCAAAACAGAAAACTATCACGAAATTCTTTTTTTTTTTTTTTTTTAATTGGAGGCTAATTACTTTACAATATTGTACTGGTTTTGCCGTACATTGACATGAATCCGCCAGGATGTACTTCTTTAAACCTGTGTTCAAAACCAGCTTTAACACTTTCTGTATGTGTAGGGTGTGATGCGTTCTGGGGTCGTTTAGTCTTCTCATCACCCTTTTAGAGACTATTAGTGGGTGTGTGCCTGCTAAGTCGCTTCAGTCATGTCCAAGTCTTTGTGACCCCATGGACTATAGCCCACCAGGCTCCTCTGTCCATGGGATTCTCTAGGCAAGAATACTGGAGTGGGTTGCCATGCCCTTCTCCAGGAGGCCTTCCCAACCCAGGGATCAAATCCAAGGCTTCTGCGCCTCCTGCACTGCACGAAGATTCTTTACTGCCACCAGGGAAGCCCAGAATTTATTAGTACTTGCTCCAAAACCGGCTGTGGAAATCAATTTAGATCAATTGTGCAGAATATTCAGTCAAGAGTCTGCCACAGCATATGCAGTCAGTCAAGGGAGAGTCCAAAGGAATGTCAGCAGGGAGTTTTCATATTCAGCCATCATCCGAATCAACTTGAATATCAAAATTACTTTCTGTTCCAGGAGGAAAACTGAAAAGAATTTGAGTGGTAAAGTATGTCCTTAATCCTTCATATGGCTCTCATTTTACTGCAGGTTTCTACAGGAATTAAGGGCTTCCCAGGTGGCCAGATGGTAAAAAATCTGACTGCAACGTATGGGACCAGGGTTCAGTCCCTGGGTTGGGAAGATCCCCTGGAGAAGGACATGGCAACCCACTCCAGTATTCCTGCCTGGAGAATCCCATGGACAGAGGAGCCTGGTGGATTACAGTCCATGGATTTGGAAAGCGTTGGACACGACTTGGCAACTAACATTCCATTGCATTCTATAGGAATTAATGATAGGATGAGCCTGTGTGTCCTGAGAAAGGGAAAATATTAATACACAAGTTGATGCTGTTGCTGACCCACAGCCCTCATCTTTGACTGAAGGCCATCTTGTGGCTGGAACGTCACACATTTACTGCGGACCCTGTTTGGAAATTATCTTCTGAAAGCCTATTTCGCCATGTCTTCCTACAGGTATGAGAAATGTGAATTTAAAGGTGTTAAAACTGTGACATCTTATCTTTCGCCTACGATCTTTATATTGACCTTTCAGGGTCTGTAAGTGGACCCCCTTCACGGTTCATTACACTTATCGCTACTCGATTCTATTTTGGGGGTTTCCCTGATAGCTCAGTTAGCTGGTAAAGAATCTGCCTGCAACGCAGGAGACGCCAGTTCGATCCCTTGGTTGGGAAGATCCCCTGGAGAACGAATACACTATCCTCTCCAGTATTCTTGGGCTTCCCCGGTGGCTCAGCTGGTAAAGAATCCACCTGCAAAATTTTTTAATATTTATTTATTTATTCATTTATTTATTTGGCTACTCCGGTCTTAGATGTGGTATGTAGGGTGTAGTTCCCTGACCAGGGAGTAAACCTGGTCCCCCTCCATTGGCAGCACAGAGCCTTAGCCAATGGACCACCAGAGAAGTCCCTCAACTTCTTCTTTATATATATATATATTTACATACATGTGTGTAAACATATATTTACATACATGTGTGTAAACATATATGTTTGCATACATATGTGTCTGTGCGTTTGATGGGTGGGATAAATTGGGAGATTAGGACTGACGTGTACCCAGTACTGTATATAAAAGGACAACCACCAAGGACCTATTGCATAGGTGAGGGTTGCTGTATTCAGTATCTTACAATAACGGGTAATGGAAAAGACTCTAAGTGTGCAGCTGAATGGTTTTGCTGCACAGCTGAAACCACCACCCTATAAATCACCTACGTTTCAACTTTGAATATGTTGGGGCCATGAAATCTGTACACAAGTTAATCTTCTCTATGGGAGGGAACTATCTTGATGAAGGAAGAAATGATCTCCTCCACTACTAACCTGAAAGCACAACTTAATATCTGTTAATAGGCAACTTAATACCAAACGGTCGCTCTTGACTAGAACGATGCACCCCTGTTCACTGGCGCGTAAGCCTCCCTTCTCTTCTTGTCTTTCCCTCAGAGGCTGGGCTAGTCTATTCATGGGCTTCCCTGTTGGGTCAGATGGTAAAGAATC
Source organism: Aepyceros melampus (assembly GCA_006408695.1). Lineage (NCBI taxonomy): Eukaryota > Metazoa > Chordata > Mammalia > Artiodactyla > Bovidae > Aepyceros > Aepyceros melampus. The sequence continues at coordinate 77,328 of SJXQ01000959.1, forward strand.
TGCCTGCGACACCGAGAGACCTGGGTTCAATGCCTGGGTCGGGAAGATCCCCTGGAGGAGGGCATGGCAACCCACTCCAGTATTCTTGCCTGGAGAAGCCCATGGACAGAGGAGCCTGGCGGGCTACAGTCAATAAGGTCACAAAAGAGTCGGACAGGACTGAGCTACTAAGCACAGCACAGGCTGTTCCTAAAGAAAGCGATGTTCCCAAATGCGGTGTGCTCTGATGTTCTAACTATTGCTTTGGCAAACTTCATAAACCAAAGCAGCATTGTGTCACTGCCTTAGAAGTGACTGGATATCATGTCTTATATTGAAGGGAACGCCCCCCTTCAAAATGCCCCCATCACGTTCATCTATATACCCTTTGGGTTTTGTGTGTGTGATTAAGCTGCTGTGATTTTAAGGTCACTTGCACGCAGCAGGAGTACGAAAAGGGAGGGCTCACATGGCTTCCAAAGTTTGCTTTATGTAACAAACCCAGTAGACATTAACCATCACTGTTAAGAGGCCGTGACAGTGTCTGACTGTGTTTACACATTTTTTAAATTCACTTAAACACCTTCCTGCTTGTGAAGCTCCATTTAGGAAGCTAGTTGTTTTATACCCTTCTTCAGTACTTCCTTTATCTGAAGTAACACACAAAACCTTCTGAATAGGCAAGAAAGAAATCCTCTAGGATTTCTTTATAATTTTCTTCTAAAGCTTTTTTTCTTCTTCTTTTTGTTATAGTTAAAAAATAAACACAATACGGGTCTTCCCTGGTGGTTTAGACTCTGTGCTCCCAATGCAGGGGCCCAGGTTCGATCCCTGGTCACAGAACTGGATCCTACATGCCAGAACTAAAGATTCAGTGCATCTAAACAGATGAATTAATAGAAAATTTTGAAAAGACAACATTATTAGTACTCTGGGCTTCCCTGGTGGTTTAGCAGTACAGAATCTGCTTGCAGTGCAGGAGACCTGGATTCTATCCCTGGGTGGGGAAAGTCCCCTAGAGAAGGGCATGGCAACCCACTCCAAGATTCTTGCCTGGAGAATCTCATGGACAGAGAAGCCTGGCAGGCTATGGTTCATGGGGTTGCAAAGAGTCAGACATGATTGAGCGGCTCACACTTTCGCTGAAACTCTATAGAAACGGTCAAGTGAACATCACATTCATCAGCCGTATAAACTTCACATATCACTGGCTATTCAGAAAGGCTTCCTGTGTTACTTCAGATAACGAAAGGACTGAACAAGGAGATAAAACACACTAGCTTTCTAAATGGAGCTTCACAGAAAGGTGTTTGCTATTGCTAAGTCACTTCAGTCGTGTCCGACTCTGTGTGACCCCATAGACGGCAGCCCACCAGGCTCCCCTGTTCCTGGGATTCTCCAGGCAAGAACACTGGGGTGGGTTGCCATTTCCTTCTCCAATGCATGAAAGTGAAAGGGAAGTCGCTCAGTCATGTCCGACTTTTCGCAACCCCATGAACTGCAGCCTACCAGGCTCCTCTGTCCATGGGATTTTCCAGGCAAGAGTACTGGAAGGGGGTGCCATCGCCTTCTCCAAGAAAGTTGTTTAAGTGGATTAAAAAAAATGTGCAAACACAGTCAGACACTGTCAAGGCCTCTAAAGGGATGGTGAACGTCAACCAGATTTGTCAATGGAATTCAGCAGAAATTAAGCATTTAAGAACTCCCTGGTGAGAAAAAAAAAAAAAAAAAAAAGAACTCCCTGGTGGTCAGGTGGTTAGGACTTTGCCTTCCAGTGCAGGGGACATGGGTTCCATCCCTGGTTGGAAAAATAAGATCCCACCTGCTACATAAAGGGAAAGAAGGAAGGAAAATATGGAGGAAGGATGGAAAGAAATAAGGAAAAGGAAGGAAGGAAGGAAAGAAAGAAAGAGGGGTGAAAGGAAAAAAAGAAGAAAGAAATTTAACACCTTGTGGCTCAGATGATAAAGAATCCCCCTGCAATACAGGAGATCCGGGTTCGATCCCTGGATCAGGAAAGTCCCCTGGAGGAGGGCATGGCAACCCACTCCAGGATTCTTGCCTGGAGAATCCCATGGACAGAGGAGCCTGGCGGGCTGCAGTCCAAGGGGTTGCAAAGAGTCAGACGCGACTGAACCAGCTGAACAGCAGCAGTGGCCATTGTTAATTGTATAGCTCTTTGTGTTCAGCATATTCATATTGTTCTGCAGCTCTCTGGGACTTTTTCGTCCTGCGGTGCAGAACCTCTGAGGCCGTGAAATACCAAAAGGGGTTGCAAAGAGTCAGACGCGACTGAACCAGCTGAACAGCAGCAGTGGCCATTGTTAATTGTATAGCTCTTTGTGTTCAGCATATTCATATTGTTCTGCAGCTCTCTGGGACTTTTTCGTCCTGCGGTGCAGAACCTCTGAGGCCGTGAAATACCAACTTTCCGTCCTTGGTGTACACTTTGCTACTTTCTATGTCTATGACTTTACCTACTTAGGTACTTCACAGGAGTGCAGTCCTACACTACCTTTGTGCCTGGCTTACTTTGCTTAGCATCATGTCCTGGGAGCTCATCCATGTTTTAGCAGGTGATCGGGTTTCCTTCCTTTAAAAAAAAATATTTTTTTGGATAATGGATATTTATAATTGATAAATAATTATTAATTAAATATTTTTAATGTATCAGGCTGTTCATAATTAATCAGTGAAAAGCCGTTCTCAGCACACCTTCCTGGTGGTGTTATTTGCCTGCTGCTCCTATGCTTGGCAGGGACCACAGACGGCATTTCATTACAGTGGTTAATTATGGCGGTAGTCACAGGGTTCAGGCTATGACTAATAAACACATTCGGATAGGCATCATACGGATATCCACATATGGACAGTAAACTGCATTTGGATGTATGAAGGGAAACAGCCCGCCGGGTGCCCAACCACTTGCGTTCCTCTTGCGAATGCAAAAGGCCCCAGTTTTTAAAGGATGTTCCTCTCCTTCATTGGGCTGGCTCTGCACTGCTGCAGGGGGTCTTTGTCTAGTTGCAGAGATGGGGGCTCCTCTCTGCTTGTGGTTCTTGGGCTTCTCACTGCAGTGGCCTCTCCTGTGGCAGGACACATGGTCTTCAGGACTAGTGGCTCCCAGGCCCTAGAACGCAGGCTCAGTGGTTGTGGCGCCCAGCGATTAGTTGCTCCATGGCCTCTTGGATCTTTCTAGACCAGGGATCAAGCGCATGTTCTTCTGCATTCCCAGGTGGGTACTTGACCATTGAGCCACCCGGGAAGCCCCCAAGCCCTGCATTTTAATGCTTTCACATATTCTTATCACCACTTAGGAACCGTTTGATAAAGCAAAATGTCAGCGTGAAGTGAAGTGAAGTGAGAGTTGTGTCCGACTCTTTGCGATCTCGTAGACTATGCAGTCCAGGGAATTCTCCAGGCCAGAATACTGGAGTGGGTAGCCTTTCCCTTCTCCCGGGGATCTTGCCAACCCAGGGATGGAACCCAGGTCTCCCACACTGCAGGTGGATTCTTTACCAGTTGAGCCACAAGGGAAGCCCAAGAATACTGGAGTGGGTTAGCGGATTTTCCTGACCCAGGAATGAAGCTGCGTCTCCTGCATTGCAGGTGGATTCTTTACCAGCTGAGCTATCAGGGAAGCCAGTAAAATATATCAGCATAGACGATGCATTTGCTTTCATAATGCTAATAATAATGCTCTGAATATCAATTGTTAATTATGTTAAACTGTTTCATGAGTATGAAACATTGAACCACTCATCATCAATTAGAAGTAACAGAAAGTTACCACAATGACAGGATTGATTTCAACATAGCACATCTAATCCAATAATGGTTATATGCGATATCCCGTTTAATATAAGCTGGCAGGCAGAGAAAAGGACTTAATATACTGCTTTTACAAGCAGAGTACCATATGCACACATCTAAGGTTCCAAAATTGGAGCAGAGGAGAGTGAAAAAGTTGGCTTAAAGCTCAACATTCAGAAAACAAAGATCATGGCATCTGGTCCCATCACTTCATGGGAAATAGATGGGGAAACAGTNATTCATGTCGATGTGTAGCAAAACGAATACAGTATTGTAAATCAAAACAAACTAAAAATAAAAATTAATTTAAAAAAAAGAAATAAAAAAAAGAATTGTGTTGATATCACAAACTACTGGGCCAAATTCTCTGCTACAGCTATGTTAGAGTGGCCATTGTAGTCAGGGTTTTAATTAAACAAAACTCTGAAAATCATGATTTGAAGTTAAATTATTTAATGTTACCAAGATGATTGCTTTAATTCAATATTTTAAATTTTGCATTAGATATTACCATAGCAATGCTTCATGGAAATAAAATAAGAGAAAATGTTGATGCTGAAGCTATAAAATGCCCCATTGGATTTTTTCCTTTCCTGCATATATTCTTGGTATGCATTGGATAAATCACGAAATTGCTTCTTTGTGCATCATGATCAGTAACCTCACTGTTCTTGAAAGTCATCATGTTTGCAAATGTGGTATTTTTCAACATATCAACAATTTTAAAATGCTGCTATTCAAATTCATCTTTCTATTTTTATCATGTTTCTCTTACACAAGAGAAAATACTAATGGATGACTTTTTGTTTCTCTCTTGTATGAAAGACCAAGTAAATTATTATAGTTTACATGAAAATTGTGTGAAAGTTTACATGCAAATTGTGTGAAAATACATTTCTCAGCTACTGCTTTTTCAATGTTGGGACATCTCATGAGAGAATGAAAGGAATTAGTGCACATTATTTTCTCCTCTACATCTTTAGTCATCCAAGGTAGTACCTTCCTCAGATGGAAATCAGAGTCATACCCCACTCCAGTACTCTTGCCTGGAAAATCCCATGGGCTGAGGAGCCTGGTAGGCTGCAGTCCATAGGGTCGCAAAGTCGGACACAACTGAACGACTTCAGTTTCACTTTTCACTTTCATGCATTGGAGAAGGAAATGGCAGCCCACTCCAGTGTTCTTGCCGGAAGAATCCCAGGAACGAGGGAGACTGGTGGGCTGTTGTCTATGGGGTCCCACAGAGTTGGACATGACTGAAGTGACTTAGCAGCATGTTATGTGGGAAGTGGGAGGCTGGGAGTTGAGAGAAGCCAATGAGAAGCCAAAGAGAAGACAGTGAGAATGCGCTCCAGTTGCTAATGTATCATTGACATGAATTTTTTTTTTAATCCACTAATAGTAAAAATTTGATGAGCTCATTTTACTATTCTTTCCTGAGGTGCCTATCTGGCTTTACTCTGTTTCTTTAGAGAGCTTTCTTTTCCTCTCCTGTAAGAAAGTACTATAGCCAAGAGAAAATTATATGGGATCCACAGCTTTTCTTTTCAGTTGTATTATATAAAAGACATATTCCCAGGGGCTGACTCCTCAAATGGATTTTTTTAAATGTGACTAGGAAATAAAAACTTCCTTGTGTACTGTATTCATCCCCAATTTTATTGAGATAGCCATTACTCTTTTAGAGAACAACAAAGGATATGATAAATACAGAGAGTCATTTGATAAAATGTATCACAAGTTACATTGCATATAAAGATGAACACAATAAAGAACAGAAACGGTATGAAACTAATAGAAGCAGAAGATATTAAGTAGAGGTGACAAGAAAGCACAGAACTATACCCAAAAGATCTTAATGTCCCACATAACCATGATGGTGTCATCACTCACCTAAAGTCACACATCCTGGAGTGAGAAGTCAACTGGGGCTTAGGAAGCATCACTATGAACAAAGCTAGTGGTGGTAGAGAACAACAAAGGATATGATAAATACAGAGAGTCATTTGATAAAATGTATCACAAGTTACATTGCATATAAAGATGAACACAATAAAGAACAGAAACGGTATGAAACTAATAGAAGCAGAAGATATTAAGTAGAGGTGACAAGAAAGCACAGAACTATACCCAAAAGATCTTAATGTCCCACATAACCATGATGGTGTCATCACTCACCTAAAGTCACACATCCTGGAGTGAGAAGTCAACTGGGGCTTAGGAAGCATCACTATGAACAAAGCTAGTGGTGGTAATTAAATTACAGCTGAGCTATTTCAAATCCCAAAAGTGATTCTGTGAAATTGCTGCACTTAATATGATAGCAAATTTGGAAAACTCAGCAGTGGCCATAGGACTGGAAAATGTCAGTTTTCATTTCAATCCCAAAGAAAGGCAATGCCAAAGAATGTTCAAACTATCACACAATTGCACTCATCTCACACACTAGCAAAGTAATGCTCAAAATTCTCCAAGCTAGGCTTCAACAGTACATGAACCAAAATCTTCCAGATGTTCAAGTTGGATTTAGAAAAGATGGAGGAAGCAGAAATCAAATGACCAACATCCATTGGATCATAGAAAAAGCAAGAGAATTCCAAGAAAAAAAATTACTTCTGCTTCGTTGACTATGCCAAAGCCTTTGACTCTGTGGATCTCCCAAAGAAACTGGAAAATTATTCAGGAAATCTGAATGCAAAACCACCTTATCTGTCTCCTGAGAAATATGTATGCAGGTTAAGAAGCAACAGTTAGAACTGAACATGGAAAAACAGACTAGTTCCAAATTGGGAAAGGAATACATCAAGGCTGTATATTGTCACCCTGTTTGTTTAACTTATATGCAGAGTACATCATGTGAAATGCCTGGCTGGGTTAGGCACAAGCTAGAATCAAGATTGTTGCGAGAAAGATCAATAACCTTAGATATGCAGATGAGACCAACCTTACGGCAGAAAGTGAAGAGGAACTGAAGAGCCTCCTGATGAAAGATAAAGAGAAGAGAAAAAAAGTTGGCTTAAAACTCAACATTCAGAAAATTAAGATCATGGCATCTGGTCCCATCACTTCATGGAAAATAAATGAGGAAACAATGGGAAAAATGACAGATTTAATTTTCTTGGGCTCCAAAATCCCTGCAGATGGTGACTGCAGCCATGAAATTAAAAGATGCCTGCTCCTTGGAGAAAAGCTATGACCAACTTTAGTTCAGTTCAGTTCAGTCTCTCAGTCGTGTCCGAATCTTTGCTATCCAATGAATCACAGCACACCAGGCCCCTCTGTCCATCACCAACTCCCAAAGTTACTCAAACTATGTCCATCGAGTTGGTGATGCCATCCACCCATCTCATCCTCTGTTGTCCCCTTCTCCTCCTGCCCTCATCCCCCCCAGCATCAGAGTCTTTTCCAATGAGTCAACACTTCGCATGAGGTGCCCAAAGTATTAGAGTTTCAGCTTTAGCATCAGTCCTTCCAATGAAAACTCAGGACTGATCTCCTTTAGAATGCACTGGTTTGATCTCCTTGCAGTCCAAGGGACTCTCAAGAGTCTTCTCCAACACCACAGTTCAAAAGCATCAATTCTTTGGTGCTCATCTTTCTTCATAGTCCAACTCTCACATCCATACATGACCACTGGAAAAAACAACTTAGGCAATATATTAAAAAGTGGAGACATTACTTTACTAACAAAGGTCCACTTAATCAAAGTTATGGTTTTTTCAATAGTCATGTGCAGATGTGATAGTTCGACTATAAAGAAAGCTGAGTGCCCCAAATTGATGCTTTTGAACCGTGTTGTTGGAAAAGACCCTTGACAGTCCCTTGGACTGCAAGGAGATCAAACTAGTTAATCCTAAAAGAAATCAATCCTTAATATTCATTGGAAGGACAGATACTGAAGTTGAGGTTCCAATACTTCAGCTGTGTGATGCAAATAACTGACTCTTTAGAAAGATCTTGATGCTGGGAAATATAGAAGGCAGAAGGATTAGGAAATGACAGAGGATGAGATGTTTGGGTGGCATCACTGACTCAATGGACATGAGTTTGAGTAAACTCTGGGGGTTGATGATGGAAAGGGAAGGCTGGCATGCTGCAGTCCATGGGGTCCCAAAAAGTCAGAGATGAGTGAACAACTGAACTGAACTGATCTTAAGTTAGAAGATAAATATGCCAGAGTTCAGAATTTCAAGATGTTTTTATTTTATTTTATTTTTGGTTTTGCTTTACAATACTGTATTCGTTTTGCTAAACATTGACATGAATCAGCCACGAGTGTACATGAACTCCCAATCCCGACCCCCCAACTCCCTCCTCCCGCCCCACATCATCTCCTGGATTATCCCCGTGCATCAGTCCCAAGTATCCTGCATCCCGCATTGAACCTAGACCGGCGATTCATTTCACTTATGATATCATACATGTTACACTGCCACTCTCCCAAATCATCCCACCCTCTCCCTCTCCCACAGAGTCCAAAAGGCTGTTCTATACATCTGTGTCTCTTTTGCTGTCTCACATACACGTTTATCATTACCATCTTTCTATATTCCATATATATGTGTAAATATACTGTATTGGTGTTTTTCTTTCTGGGTTACTTCACTCTGTATAATGGGCTCCAGTTTCATCCACCTCATTAGAACTGATTCAAATGTATTCTTCTTAATGGCTGAGTAATACACCATTGTGTATATGTACCACAGCTTTCTTATCCATTCATCTGCTGAAGGACATCTAGGTTGCTTCCTTGTCCTGGCTATTATAAATAGTGCTGCAATGAACATTGGGGTACACATGTCTCTTTCAATTCTGGTTTCTTCTGTGTGTATGCCCAGCAGTGGGATTGCTGGGTCATAAGTTATTTCTGTTTCCAGTTTTTTAAGGAATCTCCACACTGTTCTCCATAGTGGCTGTACTAGTTTTCATTCCCACCAACAGTGTAAGAGGGTCCCCTTTTCTCCACACCCTCTCCAGCAATTATTGCTTGTAGACGTTTGGATCGCAGCCATTCTGACCGGCATGAAATGGTACCTCATTGTGGTTTTGATTTGCATTTCTCTGATAATGAGTTATGTTGAGCATCTTTTCACGTGTTTGTTAGCCATCTGTAAGTCTTCTTTGGAGAAATGTTAATTTAGTTCTTTGGCCCATTTTTTGATTGGGTCATTTATTTTTCTGGAGTTGAGCTGCATAAGTTGCTTGTATATTTTTGAGATTAGTTGTTTGTCAGTTGCTTCATTTGCTACTATTTTCCCCCATTCAGAAGGCTGTCTTTTCACCTTGCTTATTTAGAAATAGATTTTTGAATTTCCAGTATTCATTTTCAAATAATAAATGGATAAGTTGCAAAGAATTATTAATAAAAATGATGAGAAACAAATATTTCTTTTCTCCTTCTCTTGGATTTATGAACCCTAAATTTAACAAAATACAGACCCACAGCAGTGTCTTGTAATATTTAATTAAAATAGATTGCAATATAATTACAAAGAGAGTTGAAGAATATCATTGTCAAATCTATATTCTGAATTATTTTGGCATCATGCCTAAGACTTTTCTATTCTTATATATGCTAAAAAACGTTTTCCATATGAGTGTATGTGCTACATTTTGCTACAAATATTTAATCACAATATATAAACTACTAAATACATATCAGTTAAATGAAATCTAATCCAGAAGTTTTCAAGACTCCTAAAGCATGGTACTAGAATTTAAGAGTTCCATAGAAAATGGACAGTATAGAGGGCTTAGTTGTATTCCAAAGCTTTCTATTGTTTCCTCCAACTAATGGGAGCAACAAAGAATTTGTGTTATATGGATTGGGCACAAGGATATATAGATCAAGGTGTGTGACTTTAGGAGCATCAGGCCCTGCTTTAACCTCCATTTTGTTATCTATGAAGGTGAAGGTGAAGGTGAAGGTGAAGGTGAAGGTGAATTCGCTCAGTCGTGTCCGACTCTTTGTGACCCCGTGGACTGTAATGTACTAGGCTTCTTTGTCCATGGGATTCTCCAGGCAAGAATACTGGAGTGGATTGCCATTTCCTTTTCCAGGGGATCTTCCCGACCCAGGGATTGAACCCTGGTCTCCTGCATTGGAGGCAGACGCTTTAACCTCTGAGCCACCAGGGCCATCAAAAAATTCTTAATGCATCTTTTTTTTTTTTTTAATGCATCTCTTTCTTATAAGAAGAGAATGATCTTTTGAAATCATACTGAGGTAAAGAAATTTTTGCCATGCTAAAATACTATCCCAGGTGGCTCACAAGTAAAGAATCCAACTGCCAAAGCAGGAGATAAAGAAGATACAGGGATTCAATTCCTATGTCAGAAAGATCCCCTGGAGGAGGAAATGGCAACCCACTCCAGTATCTTGCTTATAAAATCTCATGGACAAGGAGCCTGGCAGGTAACAACTCGTGGACTTGCAAAGAGTCAGACATGACTGGGCAACTGAGCACAGAATCCTGGAATGAGTTAAATCATTCTAAAATGTGAATTATTGGAATAAATCTTCCTAAGGATCCAAAAGATTTCTACTTCAAAAACTGTAAGATGGTGGTGATCAGGCACCTTGATCTATATGCTCTTGCTCTTGGATTGGAACATTCAATATTGTTAAAATGTCTGCACTATCCAAGACAATCTATGGATTGATTGCAACTTCTATCAAATTATCAATTACATTTTTCACAGAACTAGAACAAAAACTTAAAATTTGTATGGAAACAAAAAGGACCCCCCAAAATGAAGAATGTAAATTGATGCAGACACTATAGAGAACAGTCTGGATGTTACAAAATATTAAAATAGAGTTATCATGTGATCCAGTGATCTCACTCCTTGACATAGATCTTATATCCAGAAGAAATTATAATTCAAAAAGATACAGGTATGCTAAATTCAGTGTAGCACTATTTACAGTTTCCAAGACATGGAGGCAACCTAAATGGCCACTAATGAATGGAGGAGGATGTGTCATTTGCAGCAACATGGATAGACCTAGAGATTATAATATTAGAGTTAAGTCAGACAGAGAAAGAAAGTTATCATATGATACAACTTACGTGGGATCTTTTCATACTGTTCATGGGGTTATCAAGGCAAGACTATTAAAGTGGTTTAGCATTCCCTTCTCAATCACCAACTCAATGGACGTGAATCTGAATAAGCACTGGAAGTTGATGATGGACAGGGAAGCCTTGCATGCTGCAGTCCATGGGGTCGCAAAGAGTCAGGCGAAATGACTGATGTGGGATCTAAAAAAAAAAAAAAAAAAAAAACACCAGATACAAGGGAAATTATTTACAAAACGGAAATAGATTTACAGACATAGAAAACAAATATATAGTTATCTGAGGGGGAAAGGGAGGTGAAGAATAATCTAGGGAGTTGGATTAACATATACATACAACTAAATATAATATAGATAACCACTGAAATACATGGGAAAAGAATTAAAAAAGAACGAATATATGCATATATGTAACTAAACCACTAAAACAGGGGGCTATATTTTTCTCTACTTTCATTTGTTTTATTGTTTATATTTTATGATTTCTTTACTTTTTTTCATACTTTTTCTTTTATAATTTTTTAATAAAACCATTTATTGTCTTCCTATTACTACAACATTTATTTCTGCTTTATCTACTATGCCAAAGCCTTTGACTGTGTGGATTACAATAAAATGTGGAAAATTCTGAAAGAGATGGGAATAGCAGACCACCTAAATTGCCTCTTGAGAAATCTGTATGCAGGTCAGGAAGCAACAGTTAGAACTGGACATGGGACAACTAGGAAAATGAGTATGTCAAGGCTGTATATTGTCACCATGCTTATTTCACTTATATGCAGAGTACATCATGAGAAACGCTGGACTGGAAGAAACACAAGCTGGAATCAAGATTTCTGGGAGAAAAGTCAATAACCTCAGATATGCAGATGACACCACCCTTATGGCAGAAAGTGAAGAGGAACTAAAAAGCCTCTTGATGAAAGGGAAAGTGGAGAGAGAAAAAACCTAGGATTTCTTTGGAAGGAATGATGCTAAAGCTGAAGCTCCAGTACTTTGGCCACCTCATGCGAAGAGCTGACTCATTGGAAAAGACTCTGATGCTGGGAGGGAGAGGGGACAGGAGAAGAAGGGGATGACTGAGGATGAGATGGCTGGATGGCATCATGGACTCAATGGACGTGAGTCTGAGTGAACTCCAGGAGATGGTGATGGACAGGGAGGCCGGCGTGCTGCGATTCATGGGGTCACAAATAGTCAGACATGACTGAGTGACTGAACTGAACTGAACTGAAAGCTCAACATTCAGAAAATGAAGATCATGGCATCTGGTCCCATCACTTCATGGGAAATAGATGGGGAAACAGTGGAAACAGTGTCAGACTTTGTTTTTTGGGGCTCAAAATCACTGCAGATGGTGACTGCAGCCATGAAATTAAAAGATGCTTACTCCTTGGAAGAAAAGTTATGACCAACCTAGATAGTATATTCAAAAGCAGAGACATTACTTTGCCGAGTAAGGTCTGCCTAGTCAAGGCTATGGTTTTTCCTGTGGTCATGTATGGATGCGAGAGTTGGACTGTGAAGAAGACTGAACACCGAAGAACTGATGTTTTTGAACTGTGGTGTTGGAGAAGACTCTTGAGAGTCCCTTGGACTGCAAGGAGATCCAACCAGTCCATTCTGAAGGAGATCAGCCCTGGGATTTCTTTGGAAGGAATGAGGCTAAAGCTGAAACTCCAGTACTTTAGCCACCTCATGCGAAGAGTTGAGTCATTGGAAAAGACTCTGATGCTGGGAGGGATGGGGGCAGGAGGAGAAGGGAACGACAGAGGATGAGATAGCTAGATGGCATCACTGATTCGATGGACATGAGTCTTAGTGAACTCCGAGAGCTGGTGATGGACAGGGAGGCCTGGCATGCTGCGATTCATGGGTTGCAAAGAGTCAGAGACGACGGAGTGACTGAACTGAACTGAATTGATTACTACAACATTTTTTGTAATATTGTAATTGTTCCCTATTTTTTTTGGTTTTGCATTTTTGCTATCCTTGTTTTTAGAGTTTGTTTTTAATTTGTGGGTTTGTTTATTGGCTTCATTGCTCTCTTATTTTTTTGGTTCCTCTTCATTCTTTCTATCTTTTTTTTTTTTTCTTTTTGTGAGTGTGCCTTCCAATCATGGGTAAAAGATCTAAACAGACTTCTCCAAAGAAGATATACAGATGGCCAATAACACATGAAGAGTTGCTTAATATCACTCATTATTAGAGAAACACAAATCACAAATACAATGAGGTATCACCTCATACCAGTCAGAATGGCCATCATCAAGAAATCAGCAAGCAACAAATGCTGAAATGGATGTGGATGAAATGAAACCTTCTTGCACTATTATTGGGATGACAAACTTATATAGTTATTAAGAAAACAGTATGGAGATTCCTTATATAACTAAGAGTGGATTTAATACATAATTCTGCAATCCCACTACTCAGCATATACCCTGAGCAAAATAAAATTATAAAAGTCACATGTACCCTAATGTTCATTACACCATTATTTATAATAGTCAGGACATGAAAGCAACCTAGATGTCCATTGACAGATTAACAGATAAAGTTTCTGGTACATTGATACCATGGAGTATTACTCTGCCATAGAAAGGAATGAATTTGAGTCAGTTCTAGTGAGGTAGATGAAACTAGAGCTTCTTTTACTTAGTGAGATGAGTCAAAAAAGAAAAGCAAGTATCACATAATAATGCACATGTACGGAATTTAGAAAAGTGTTGCTGATGAATCCAGTACAGGGCAGAATTATAGACAGTGGATGACAGTGAGGGTTGGGTGAATTGAGAAAGCAGCATCAATATATATACACTGTCATGTGTAAAATAGTAGCTAGTGAGAAGTTGCTGTAAAAATCAGCCTTGCACACTCTAATGACAAATAAGGGTGGGATGGACAGAGGGCAGGGAGGGTAAAGAGGGAAGTCATGTATGTATAATTATGGTTGAACTGTGTTGTTGCATGTCAGAAACTAGCACAGCATTGTAAAGAAATTTTCATGTTGATGTATGGCAAAACTAATACAATATTGTAAAGTAATTAGCCTCTGACTGAACTGAACTGAATTGAATGAAAAAAAGAAAAAAGAAATTTTTCTCCAATTAAAGAAGAATCTAAAAAAGAAAAATAAAAAAAATGTAAAAGAGAGGGAGAGAAACAGCAGCACAATAATAGTGGGGGACTTCACACCCAACTCACAAAAATGGATACTTTATACAGATAGAAATGACACATTAGACCAGATGAACCTAACATAGAACATTCGATCCAAAAGCAGCAGAATACACTTTTTTTCTCAACTGCACACAAAACATTCTCCAAAATAAATCACATCTTGAGTGATTAAGTAAGCTTGAGAAATTTAAGAAAACTGAAATGTATTAAGCATTTGATTATGACAACAATGCTATGTGATCAGATATGAATTACAGAAAACAAAAACAAAAATATATGGAGGCTAGTCAATGCACATCTAAATATCAAAAGTCACTGAAGAAAAAAGAGGAATTAGTAATATCTAGAAACAAATGTTAACAAAAACACAGCATCCAAAATCCTATAGGATGCAGCAAAAACAGTGCTGAGGGAATTTTATATCAATAAAAGCCTATCTTATAAACAAGACAAAACTCAAGTAAACAAAAAACAAAATTAGTAGAAGAAAAGAAATCATAAAGATCATAGCAGAAATAAATAAAAAAAAGAAAAAAAAAGTGTAAACAAAATTGCCAAACCATTATCCAGACTCATCAAGAAAAAGGGAGAAGACACAAATCAATAACATTATAAATGAAAACTGTAAATTAAAACAGACAACACAGAACTGTAAAGGACCATAAGAGACTTCTATGAGCAACAATGTGAAGATAAAATGGACAATCTGGAAGAGATGGGCAAATTCTCAGAAAGAACAATTTTCCAACACTGAACAAGAAAGATACAACAAGTATTAACAGTCTACTCACAAGCACTGAAATAAAAATTGTGATTAAAAAAAAAAAACTTTCAACAAACAAAAGTCCAGGGGCAAATGGCTTCACAGGTGAATTCTATCAAATGTTTAGAGATGAGCTAACACTTATATTGCTCAAACTCTTCCAAAAAATTGCTAAGGGATGAAAACACCCAAATTCATCCTATGAGGACATCACTCTGATACCAAAACCATATAAAGATATAACACACATACGAAGAAAATTGAAGGCCAATATCACTGATGAACAAAGATGCAAAAATCCTCAACAAAATTCTAGCAAACAGAATTCAACAACACATTAAAAGGATCATACACTTTGATTAACTAGGGTTTATCCCAGGGATGTAAGGATTTTTTAATATATGGAAATCAATCAATGTGATACACCACCTTAACAAATTGAAAGGTAAAAACCATGTGATATCTCAGTAGATGTAGAGAAATATTTTAACACCCATTTATATCAAAAGCTCTCGAGAAAATGGACAGAGAAGGAATTTACTTAAATAATGAAAGCCCTATATGAAAAAACCAGAGTAAATATTCTCAGTGTGTAAATCTAAAAGCAGTTTCTCTAAGGTCAGGAACAAGACAAGGGTGCCCAGACTCACCACTATTATTTAATATAGTTTTGAAGTCATAGCCATGGTTATCAGAGAAGAAAAACAAATAAAAGGAACCCAGATTGGAAAACACAAATAAAACTCTTACGGTTTGCAGATGACAGATATGAAACAGAAAACTCTAAAGATGCCACCAGAAGAGTACTAGAGCTAATCAATGAATTTAGTAAAGTCATTGGATACAAAATTAATACACAGAAATGTCTGACATTCCTATCTACTAATAATGAAAAATTAGAAAGAAAAATTAAGGGAAAAGTCCCATTTACATTTGCAACAAAAATAATTAAATACCTAGGAATAAACCTGCTTAAAGAGGCAAAATACCTCTATGCAGAATACTATAAGACACTATTGAAAGAAAAACAAACAAACAAACAAAAAAAAACAGGAGAGATATATTATGCTCTTGAACTGGAAGAGTCAATATTTTGAAAATGAGTATACTACCCAAAGCAAGGGCTTCCCTAGTAGCTCAGCTGGTAAAGAATCTGCCTGCAAGGCAGGAGACTGTGTGTGACACTATAGATGTGAGTTTAATCCCTCGGTCAAGAAAATCTCCTAGAGAAAGAAATGGTTATCCACTCCAGTATGCTTACCTGACAAATACCATAGACAGAGGAGTCTAGGGGATATAGTCCATGGGGATGCAAGAGTCAGACATGAGTGAGCTATTAAACCACCACAATCACCCAAAACAAACTACAACTAGTGAACAAGAATAGCAATGAGCAAACAGAGGCTCCTGTCTTGATTGATCTGTTCATTCCTTCATTCCCTCTGCCAACTCCTCCATACAATGCACTTCACCTGTAATCCCTCCACAGAAAAATTACTATGTACATAATGATTTTCAAGCATGAAAGCATCTAATTCTCACAGCATTCCAGAGCCATTATGGCAATGACATAATTTATAAAAAGGAAAATTAACAAAGCTCCCACTCCAGTACTCTTCCCTGGGAAATCCCATGGATGGAGGAGCCTGGTAGGCTACAGTCCATGGGGTCGCTAAGAGTCAGACACGACTGAGTGACTTCACTTTCATTTTTCACTTTCATGCATTGGAGAAGGAAATGGCAACCCACTCCAGTGTTCTTGCCTGGAGAATCCCAGGGACAGGGGAGCCTGGCGGGCTGCCATCTATGGGGTCGCACAGAGTTGGACATGACTGACACAATGCAGTAGCAGCAGCAGTAGCAGCAGCAGCAAAGCTCTGTGCTTATCATCAGAAGCAAAGCATAGGTTCACAGCACATAGCAGAGATCTCTTGATTTCATTTTTTAAATTGTTTGTAGATTTTAAATCTCTTCACCTAAAGATTTCAAAGTTCTGTGACCTGAAGCTTTAAATTGAAGCACAATTGCAACAAATCAGGTTTATTTGGGAATAGCTGAAATTCTGTGCATAAGAGTAATCAATAGTTTTTTTTTTTCCCTCTCTCCATTCTGAATGCACATGATACCCAAAGGGAAAAAAGTCTGGGTTTATTCAAAATTTGTTTTAGTGTTTGCATGCTTTGTATTTAAGACATTAAAATAAGGAAACTAGATAGATGCCTGACAGCCAAGGCAATTACTTCTACCCATTACACATCAAGACCAAATTATTTTACGTCTTCAAGCAGTTTTTCTTAATTGTTTCATACTTTACACAGTCAAATTAAATCCAAATAGTCACATTTTTGTTTTATTGGCAATGTATGGTTAGCATTATGTTGTTGATAATCTTTTCAGAAACCTTACATTTTACTATTGCTCTTTTCCCCTTCTTTCATTTGTAATTTTGTCACAGGGTCTTACCTAAATTAAAGTGTGCTTTATTCTACAGAGTTTATATACTGT
>SJXQ01000959.1:94822-231100 GCA_006408695.1 Aepyceros melampus
TATATATATATATATATATAGGCTACTCTGGTGGCTCTAGTTTTAAAGAACCTGGCTTCTAATGCAAGAGATGTAAGAGACTTAGGTTTGATTCCTGGGCCGGGAAAATATCCTGGATGAGGGCATGGCAACCCACTCCAGTATTCTTGCCTGGAAAATCTCATAGACAGAGGAGCCTAGTGGGCTACAGTCCCTAGGGTCACACAGAGTCAGACATTATTGAGGTGATACAGCACCCACCATATACATCTATCTATCTATCTATTCACAGCACCAGAAACCTGCAGAAAATTTCTCTGTACACATTTTGGCTAAAAATCCAAAGGCAGCATAATAAACATGTCCTTTTTGCATGAATATTATCTGAATTCATGTATAGAGAGGAGGTCAAGAATATTGAGAGTTTTACTTAGCAAACTCAATCTTTCTTCCTCAGTCCAAAGTTTAAATAAAAAAAAAGGAAATCTTTTCCAAGGGTATATGTTATGATATCAAAACAAATAAAGCATTGGTAAGAGATACTGCAGACAGCTTACTTCATCTGGATAGCAAACCTACTGTCAAACTATCCCCTGAGTCCTTTCTTTTTCTTCTTTCCTTCCTTTGCTTTTTTTCTCCGGATTTTTGTCTTCTCTTCCATTTCTCCCTCTACTATCTTCTCTTTCTTCTCCTCCTCCCCCTTCTTTTCACTCTTTTTTCTCTTGCCTTCAAATTTATAATTTTAAAGTGGCATGACATTACTGAATAACATACTCTTAGTTTGAAACTGACTGGTAGTGTGCTAATTTGATAATTAGGCTAAGTGAGAATAAGTATTTAGGACTGCATAGGCACCAATTAGTCAAAGAAATTGCTTAACTAACTAGAACAATGTCAGCCTATAGGCAGGACACGTGAAAAGCAATTCAATTTCTACTTTATATGAAATTTTTCCCATATATTAAATAAATAAAGAAAGTATCTCCAGAGTTGTGATTAAAAATATATTTAATGAATCTCCACACTGTTCTCCATAGTGGCTGTACTAATTTGCATTCCCACCAACAGTGTAAGAGGGTTCCCTTTTTAGAGTTATTATAACGACTGAGTTTTTTTAATATATTATTTTTCAAACAACAGAGTTTCTAATTATTTGCTGTTAACAACTTTGAATTAGGGCATAATTGAGTTGTCTGTTGATATATAACTGAAAATAGTTTTTGATAAAAATTGCTCTTTGGGGTTTTGAAGGTTTATATTTAGAAGGGCTTTTAAACACTAATTGATAATACAAAAATTAAATTCCTTCTATTCCATCTTGCCCATATGAGTAATCTTTCTCTGCACAAAGATCTCAACAACAACAACAACAACAAAGAAGCAGAAAATTAGTAGTGAGCCTTGTCTCAAATTTGCAGTAAGTGCTTTTCTTTCACAAACACCAAAATAGTAGAAAAAATGACATTTATGGCATTAAGGGATTATTTTTTAATAAAAATTATATACTCTATGTCCCTAGAATAGTATGGACTTATTAAAGTCCCTAGTATGTTTGTGTCATTTGGGTCAATTGTGTGTTAATTAGAGTTGCTATGATGAGATTGACACACTGCTTACATGTGCTAAGGAGGTAGCTAATTATAATTGTTATGATGGCTTGATATAGAAGGGATTGTTTAATGCTTAGAATCTTATAGACACAAGGTCTTTTAGTTTACTGTTATGTAGCAGAAAAGCATAATAGTGTAATCAAAAAGTTTATTTGTGCTTAAGGATATTGTATTAGGATTCAATTTTATAAGGAAAGCAAAACACAAATACAAGTTTAAGGAATATAAAGACATATGTAACACTTGTGACTGCTACAATAAATATTTCTCATATATTTTTATAAATCTTTGATGGTGGGGATCAGGTTAACTATGATGTTTTGAGTCCATGGGCTACGGTAAAAGAATAAAATAAAATAAGCATTTTTCTCTTGGAAATGTCACTATTCATAATTTACTAGAATTCTACAGTAGTATTTGCAACTTTTTAAACTCATGATGAAACTATTCAAACTTTGGTACATGACCAAAAATTATAGAGATAGATCTAGATATGGACTTCCCTAGTGGCTCAGTGGTAAAGAATATGCCTGCAATGCAGGAGACATAGGTTTAATCCCTGGGTCAGGAAGATTCCCTGGAAGAAAGCATGTCAACCCACTCCAGTATTCTTGCCTGGAGAATCCCATGGACAGAGAGCCTGATGCATAGGGTTACAAAGAGCCAGACGCTGAAGTGACTAAGTACACATGGATGCAGATATAAACACACAGACATATATCTCCATTGATCTTTGCTGTCTCCAAAATCCAGAGTTCTAAATAAGTGTGTATATATACTCAATCATGTTCTTATTTAAGGGATTGCAGTGTATAACATTTCTTGAGGGATATATCTTAAAATGTTTAAGAACACTAGATTTGTCAGACTATTCATGAGGGCATACTTTCCAAGGACAAGTATTGTAATTATATCGTGTATTTATCTTACATCTAGGGTATTTGCTAATCCTGGTCTCTAGTTCATAATATAACACCTTTGTTATAAAAGAGGGCCTTCCTGAGAAAGAGGAAATGGTCAGATTACCTGTTATCTAAATTGTGATAGAAAAAGAAAATAATTGAAGTATCCTTGAGTCATAATGTAAATAATATCCTATTGGTCTGGTAGAGTGAAAACTGACCCTAAAATGTAAAGCAAAACATATTTGCCAGATCAATAATTTCATAAGTTGTTCAGTTCAGTTCAGTCGCTCAGTCGTGTCCGACTCTTTGTGACCCCATGAATAGCAGTACGCCAGGCCTCCCTGTCCATCACCAACTCCCAGAGTTCACTCAGACTCACGTCCATTGAGTCTGTGATGCCATCCAGCCATCTCATCCACAGTTGTCCACTTCTCCTCCTTCCCCCAATCCCTCCCAGCATCAGGGTCTTTTCCAATGAGTCAGCTCTTTCTATAAGGTGGCCAAAGTACTGGAGCTTCAGTTTTAGCATCATTCCTTGCAAAGAAATCCCAAGCTTGATCTCCTTCAGAATGGACTGGTTGGATCTCCTTGCAGTCCAAGGGACTCTCAAGAGTCTTCTCCAACACCACAGTTCAAAAGCATCAATTCTTTGGCACTCAACCTTCTACACACTCTAACTCTCACATCCATACATGACCACAGGAAAAAAATATAGCCTTGACTAGACGGACCTTAGTCGGCAAAGTAATGTCTCTGCTTTTGAATATACTATCTAGGTTGGTCATCACTTTTCTTCCAAGGAGTAAGCGTCTTTTAATTTCATGGCTGCAGTCACCATCTGCAGTGATTTTGGAGCCCCCCAAAATAAAGTCTGACACTGTTTCTATTGTTTCCCCATCTATTTCCATGAAGTGATGGGGCCAGATGCCATGATCTTTGTTTTCTGAATGTCGAGCTTTAAGCCAACTTTTGCACTCTCCTCTTTCACTTTCAATGTCTTTTAATTTCATGGCTGCAATCACCATCTGCAGTGATTTTGGAGCCCCCCAAAATAAAGTCTGACACTGTTTCTACTGTTTCCCCATCTATTTCCCATGAAGTGATGGGACCAGATGCCATGATCTTCGTTTTCTGAATGTTGAACTTTAAGCCAACTTTTTCACTCTCCTCTTTTACTTTCATCAAGAGGCTTTTTAGTTCCTCTTCACTTTCTGCCATAAGGGTGGTGTCATATGCATATCTGAGGTTATTGATATTTCTCCCGGCAATCTAGATTCTGACTTGTGTTTCTTCCAGTCCAGTGTTTCTCATGATGTACTCTGCATATAAGTTAAATAAGCAGGGTGACAATATACAGCCTTGACATACTCCTTTTCCTATTTGGAACCAGTCTGTTGTTCCATGTCCAGTTCTAACTGTTGCTTCCTGACCTGCATATAGATTTCTCAAGAGGCAGATTAGGTGGTCTGTTATTCCCATCTCTTTCAGAATTTTCCACAGTTTATTGTGATCCACACAGTCAAAGGCTTTGGCATAGTCAATAAGTCAGAAATAGATGTTTTTCTGGAATTCTCTTGCTTTTTCCATGATCCAGTGAATGTTGGCAATTTGATCTGTGGTTCCTCTGTCTTTTCTAAAACCATCTTGAACATCAGGAAGTTCACGGTTCATGTATTGCTGAAGCCTGGCTTGGAGAATTTTGAGCATTACTTTACTAGTATGTGAGATGAGTGCAATTGTGCGGTAGTTTGGAGATGGTTATATAAAGCCAGGAACACCAGGCACCAGGTATCATTGAAGGCCACCATAGAGTTTATCCTCCACAGAGACTAATACAAATAGAAATGCAAATCAAAGAGCCAAGACAAATAAGGCCTAAAATGAAAACTACAGACAAGAAGGACCTAATTTGCTCTATGAAGAACAAATGAAATAAGCCATCATGAATAGTAATCTCTTAATAGTATAGTATAAAAAGCAACTACCCAAAATAAATAGTAATCTGGAATGACAAGAAGGAGGTAAGACATTCCATAAAGTAAACTTAATGAGTAATAATGCCAAGTTTGAACATAATAACATAACAAAATAGCTACCAGAAGTATCAAACAAATGGACATAAATACCAAGACATCATTAAAAATAGGTCATATAGGGCCATAGAAGTAATTAATATTCAACTGTTTTCCAATTACAAAAGTAGACACTTCATATAATTCAATCTAATACAAAAATTAAAATCCCAAGGGTGCACTAAGTTCTTCAACATTTTTCCATCAGATAGAGATAGATGTACATTGGCAATTGTTAACATTCTGAAATCTTTTTGTGTGACAAGTATAATATCAAGGGAAATTTGTAATCAGGTAGGTACCCTGAATGAATGGAGGGCATTGTGTTCCCTCTGAATATGTCAATTTACTTGTTAAAATCTTTAGTCTTCTAAAGATAGTGAACAATAGTCTATGCAGTAGGTATGAGAGGATATGACCTTGGTAATGTGAGAAGGTAAAGGAAGAGTTCAGTGTTTTGAATATGAATTAGGCAGAAGTAGTGATTTTCAAAATGATTCCTAAGTACAACTATATTTCAGTATAAAATTATAAATAGTTATAGAAGGAGCTCAAGTCAAGGAGCATGTGCACATTGTCTATAAATTGAAATTGTCAAAAATTCATTGAGTTACCAAATTGAGAGGAAAAATTCTGAGTTATCAAATAAAAATCGACCCATGACCTTCCATCAGGGAAACAATATTGTCAAGTACACAACTGAAGCAAATAAATGGAAAGACTTGGCCTTTTTAAAGGTCAAAAAATATCAAGCAACTCTAGACTAATTGATATTGGTGTGTTCATTGTAAATGATGGGGAATGGAGGAAGGAATCAATGATGAGCAGCCTGGGAGAAACTTCCAAAACAGATATGTCAGAAGAGATGGCAGGACTTAGACAGTGAGCACTGAAAGAAGCATAAAGGAAGAATAAGAATAGGGGAGCTTTGGCTGATTACTTAGTACTTGGCTGTTTTCAGATTCCAGAAAAAACAAACTGTGGGAAAAAGTAGTAGAATTTTTATCTATAACAATTGAGGAAAATGTTTTACTTCTTTTTATGCTAATTTATTGTGCATCAGTTACCTCTCAGACCAGAGTGAAATCATAATACCAAACCTCTATGAGAACAAGCAAAGAACATAACCAAGAAAGGGCAGGTAAAAGGGCAGTCAAAGGCTTTAGGATTAGTTAATCCAGGTCAGGATCCTAGTCACAACTAAATTGTGTGAAATTTGGTAGCGATATAAAACTTTGATGTTCTGATTTCTCATGTAATATGAAATTCTCAGTTTTGTGATATAGTTAAATGAAGTATGCATGCATGCTTAGTCGTTCAATTGTGTCCGACTCCTTATCACCCCATTGACTGTAGCCCACCAGGCTTTCTGTCGATGGAATTTTCCAGGCAAGAATACTGGAGTATTGTTATTTCCTTCTCCAGGGGATCACTGGGAAGCCCAATTGAAGTGTAAAGTAATTGATATTGATGATAACAAGTAAGTACTCAGGAAGTATTATTTTGTTTTTAGAATGACAGAAGATTTAAGAAAATTTCTATTGAACACCATTGAAGAGCCTGTGGCTGTACTTCGCTGATCATAAATATTCATATATAATGGATATATTGAATATAACTTTACCATCAGGAGTTCAGTGTTAACAATTTAAAGAGTTACATAAGTTGAGGTCTCAAGCTGTTCTATTTCACATTTCTTATGTTAACCATGAAACTAGGTAGATATGATAAATAAATCTAAAGTATATGCACATAGGCGCAAAAATATAGTCCACAGTTTAGATACGTACATCTTCAGTTGAAATTATCTTCACTCTATTAAACAATTAACTGTTAGTTTTTACTGACAATATCTTGAGCAATTTAAGGTAACACAAGCATACCTGTTCCTGAATTGTCAGTTTTAAGGGGAAGATGCATAATGTATATAGCAATTTGCTGTCTGTTTAGAGATGCCAGATGAAGACTATTTTTGAAAAGAAAAGTAAAGAAATAATTTTCATCAAGCTATTCTCAGCTGTAAGTCCTGGAGATTTTATGAGAAAAATATTGTTCTATAAAATAATAAAATGATACATAATTTAACTTGTCACATGAGAGTTAAAATAATGGGCAATTTTCCACTGAATATTAAAAATGCAAAAAAATAAATAAATAAAAATAAAATAAAAATGCACACCGTAAAAGAGATTTTCAATATAACACTTTAGCAAATTCTGAAATCCATGTTCCAGCTTCTTTCTAATCATTTTCAGGAGTAAGTAATATTACAAACCAAGATTCCAGTTTTGAAGTCTAAGTCTGTAAATGAAATTGCTAGAACGATCAGTGAAATTTGCTAATTGCAAAACAAATGCATCAGATTTCCGAAGTTCACCATTTTTGATGGAATCATCTATCAGTAACCTGAAGCAACTCTGAAACATTAAAATACATATATGTGTATAGAAATAATTACTGGTTCTGAGATATTATTTTGATATTACTGTTATAGTAGAAAATAAGTAAGTACATGGTTTTCACATTTCAGAGTGCATCAAAATTAATAATAATAACAGCAACAAATAGAGCTAATATACTGAATGTTTAATAGGTGACATGATATTTATTGAAATTAGCTGTACAATAGTCTAGTTACTATTATCTTTATTTTTATAGATAAAGAGGTTATAAGTCTCTCATTTGAGACAAAGACTTAGTCATCTGTATTTCCTATGTGATTCCCAGATGGCACTGATGAAAATAAAATTTTTGGAAGTTGCCCAAGTCACATTTGTATGCAATTAAAGACAAACTGTCACTAAAGCTTTTCCTCAAGACTTCTATGTGAATTATGTCTACATACAAGAAACATCTCTGATTATGTTGTACTCTTATAGTTCAGTCAACTCATGATCTAAAAACTCACTAATTCAATGGGTATTTTAAAGTTCTGAATATTTGTCAGTCTTTCAAGAAAATTGCTGAACATGCTCTAATTAAGAAATTCCAGGGACCTTCTTGCTTTCAATGACTAATTTTTTTTTTTCTGAGCACAGTTTAATACAAGATATATATTTTGATCTGAAATATGATACATAATTCATGGGCTTTTTTCAATTAACATATGAAATGTGTAACTTTCACTCTGTAATTAATTCAAGTCAGTATATCAACAAAACACGTAAAAGTCCACATACACAAAATATTAGTCTATTAAAATTTAATAAAAAAGAAGAGTAAAGTGTCATATATTAAAGTAGCCAATAAAATCCTGTCCCACCAGATTCAGATAATTTAAAAGGTAGTCAGGCTTATTCAATAGCCCAAGTTTAGCAGGTTTACTGCCTCGAATCCTTAGTCCTTGAGAATATGGACTATTTAAACACCTTGGAGAAGAAAATAGTAACCCACTTCAGTATTCTTGTCTTGAAAATCCCAGGACAGAGGAACCTGGCAGGCTATAGTCCATGGGGTTGCAAAAGAGTCAAACATGACTTAGGGACTAAACAACACTTTAAATATGTAGTATTTTCTTCAGCCAAAGGAAAGTTATGACCAACCTTAGTCTGAGTGAACTCCAGGAGTTGGTGATGGACAGGGAGGCCTGGCGTGCTGCGATTCATGGGATCACAAAGAGTCGGATACGACTGAGCGACTGAACTGAACTGAAGTGCTAATCCTGTTAAAGACATTCCACGGACTGTTCCACAGCTGTATGGCAGCCGTGTGAAGGAGGTCTGTGCTGAGATTTTGTTTATTGGTGTATTTGTTCATTTCTGGCCGCCTTGGGTCTTCCCTGCTGCACTTGGGCATTGTCGAGCTGCGGCAAGCGGGGGTTACTCTCTAGTTTCAGCTCTCGGGCTTATTGCAGCGGCTTCTCTGGCTGTGGAACGAAGATTCCATAGTTGCGGTGTGTGGGTTTAGTTGCCCCCTGTCGAGCGGAATCTTCCCTGATCAGTGATCAAACCCATGTCCCCTGCGCTGGCAGGTGGACGCTTAACCACTGCATCACCAAGGAAGCCCCAGTTAGGTGTTGAAAGGATGAACAGGATGGGACCATTCCAGCAGGGAACAGCCACACCATATGCGTCCACTGGTCCGTATTTATCCACGTTTGCCATCAGCGTGGATTCAGTTCCTAGAAATAATGGGATCACTCAGTCATGTCTGACTCTCTGTGACCCCATGGACTGTAGCCCTGCCAGGCTCCTCTAGTCCATGTGTTTCCAGGCAAGAATACGGGAAAGGGTTGCCCTGCCCTCCTTCAGGGGATCTAATACCTCCCTCCAGCTGTAGGATGTATTATGCTTCCCTAATGATGGGCGTGAATCTGAGTGAACTCTGGGAGTTGGTGATGGACAGGGAGGCCTGGCATGCTGCAATTCATGGGGTCGCAAAGAGTCGGACACGACTGAGCGACTGAACTGAACTGAACCGAAAGATTATATTATCATGTGGGTGATGGTGGTATTACATGAGAATTGAAAAAACTCAGGTCTCCATGCGTGAGGAGAACATTTACGGCTGGAGGAGAAACTGCTGGGACAGAAACAGGAACCAATGGTTGGGGGAAGCAGCATCATTTGAGGCTGCTCATTAAGAAGTTTATCCCAGGGATCTCCCTGGCGGTCCAGTGGTGAAGACTTTGCCTTCCTGTGCAGGGGTATGGGTTGGATCAGGGAGCAAAGAATCCATGTGCCTCGTGATACAAAGAAAAAAAAAAAAAAAAATATATATATATATATATATATATATAAACAGAAGCAACATTATAACAGATTCAGTACAGACTTTTTTAAAAAGAGATAGCTCTAAAAAAAAAAGTTTATCCCATGGTAGGTAAAGCCCCTTGGACTGTAGTTAGCCAGGCTCCTCTGTCCGAGATTTTCCCGGCAAGAATACTGGTGTGGGTTGCCATTTCCTCCTCCAGGGGATCTTCCCCACTCAGGGATCAAACCCACATCTCTTATGTCTCCTATATTGCCAGGTGGGGTCTTTACCACTAACGCCACCTGGGAAGCTCAGGTAAGGAATAGCAGTAGTCTGCTCTGGTGGCTCAGAGGTTGAAGCGTCTGCCCACAATGTGGGAGACCTGGGTTCGATCTCTGGGTCAGAAAGATCCCCTGGAGAAGGAAATGGCAACCCACTCCAGTATTCTCGCCTGGAAAATCCCATGGACCGAGAAGCCTGGGAGGCTATAGTCCATGGGTTCTCAAAGAGTCGGACACGACTGAGCGACTTCATAACCCATTTAAAAGGTTTTCATTTCACCTGGAGTCACATTTGAAGAAAAACGCGTCTGCAATTCCAAGCACATCCAAACGGCCGAAGGTGTTAACAATTCTAAAGGGATGGAAACAGGCCTAGGCCACGGATGTCTTGTCTCAGTTATTGTATTTTGATGGGTAGTGATTTAGGTAATTGTCCCTCTGTGTACTCTTGGTTCCGATGTAAACATTTTCAAATCTCCAAATGCCCAGTCGGTAAAGAATCTGCCTGCAATGGGGGAAACTCAGGTTCTGTCCCTGTGTGGGGAGGATCCCCTGGAGGAGGGCATGGCTACCCACTCCAGGATTCTTGCCTGGAGAATCCCCATGAACACAGGAGCTGGCAGGCTGCAGTCCGTGGGGTTGCAAACAGTAGCCGAAAGGGCTGAAACACACCATAGCAGATACAAACGGAAGAACTCCTGCCTGACTTTTCTTTGCCCGGGGTCTTCACATGGGTGCATTTCTCCTGACTGGAAGGCTGACTCTCCTCTCTTAGTGTCCGTCCAGACTGAAAAGGTCGTTGAGTTCTGAGGGGCAAAGAGTGGGACACGACTGAAGTGCCTGAGCACAGCAGAGGAAAAGGAACATAATGTAAGCAATGTTCTGGGTCTCAAACTCAGACGCAGCGAGAATACAGAACACGCTCAAAATCATAACATCATGGATGGAACCACGCGCGATGCTTGGAAATCAGGGTGGATGCAGGATGGTCTGCAGTGTATGTCTCAACTCCAGCTTCTTTGGGAATTATTTCCATAAAGAAATCAGAAGGGAAGGAGCACCATCAGATGTGGTGACTGCTGAGGGCTGACTTCCCCGTGTCCGCACATGGTGGAAGGGGCCAGGGAGCTCTCAATTCCTGCTACCACCTTAGTCAAAGCTCCAGTTTTTCCAGTAGTCATGTAGGGATGTGAGAGTTGGACCATAAACAAGGCTGAACACCGAAGAACTGATACTTTCCAACTGTGGTGTTGGAGAAGAGTTGAGAGACTCTCGGATTGCAAGGAGATCCAACCAGTCCATCCTAAGGGAAATCAGTCCTGAATATTCACTGGAAGCACTGACGTTGAAGCTAAAGCTCCAATACTCTGGCCACCTGATGCAAAGAACTGACTTATTGCAAAAGACCCTGATGCTGGGAAAGATTGAAGGCGGGAGGAGACGGGGACGGCAGAGGACGAGATGGTTGGATGGTATCACCGATTCAGTGGACATGAGTTTGGGTAAACTCCAGGAGTTGGTGATGGACAGGGAGGCCTGGCGTGCTGCAGTCCATGGGGTCACAAAGAGTCGGACGCTACTGAGTGCCTGAACAGCAACAAGAGCCATCCTGTTGGGGTTGGGTTTCTTTCTTTTTAAATTGCTTTACAATGTTGTCTCAGTTTCAACTTGTACAGCAAAGTGAGCTATATATATACGTATATCCAGTCTTTTTTGGATTTCCTTCCCATTTAAAGCGGTGCTGGGGAAACTGGACAGCTATGTGTAAAAGACTGGAATCGGAACACTCCCTAACACCATGCAGGTAGTGTTAGTGGTAAAAAGTGGGCTTGCCAGTGTGGAAGATGGAAGAGATGTGGGTTCGATCCCCGGATCAGGAAGATCCCCAGGAAGAGGGCATGGCAACCCACTCCAGTTTTCTTGCCTGGAGAATCTCATGGATGGAGGTGCCTGGTGGGCTACAGTCCGGGGGGGGGTCCCAAAGTGTCAGACATGACTGAAGTGAGTGAGCACACACACACACACACACACACATCTAACAGAGAAAGGCAAACTTCAAGCCAGTGTATGTTACTGCTTGCGACACATTTGTCATATAACATCAGAGATGCCACGGATTGTCTAAAACCTTGCTGGCGTCTCTGAATTGCTGAACTCATTTCTGAGTCTCTGAACTCACTTGCAAATGTCTGTACTCACTTTCGAACTTCTGAACTCCTGAATTCCTGAAGTCGTTTCTGAATTTCAAGTCTGTGGACCTCTTGCGTGGTCGACACCTGCATTCCCTACTCTCTTTTGCACCGGTTACCAGTTACGTTGAAGACAGCTTTTTTCCGCAGAATGGGATGGAGGGTGGTTTCAGGGTGATCCAAGCACGTTGCATTTACTGTGCACTTTATTTCTATTATTATTCCATCAGCTCCACTGCAGATCATCAGGCGTTTTCGATCCCGGACGTGGGGGACCCCTCACCTACATAATTAGGTTAACTATGCCACCATGTCCAAGAACTTGCATTTTGAACAAGAGTCCTGGTGATGTTGACACCGTTGACCCAGAGACCGCATTTTGAGAACCCCTGATTGAATAAATTGGAAAATCTAAATGTCGAATAATTTTTCAAATGAAAAAGAATGAATGGCCTTGGCTCCCGTGAATGTTTCCTTTATCCCGACGATTATGAGAAAAATAACTTGCTGCCTTAAGCTGGTTAATTTCCTTTTTCTATTCATTTTATTTTGCTTCTGTATTTTTTTAAGCTGAGTAGCTTCTTAATGACTACAAAATGAAAACATCATCCTCACTTAGAAATTGTTTTGCCTCGGGAAACAGATCAACTAAATGAATCTAAACAGATCAAACTAAACACATCAACATGCTTAATAATATCAGTGGAGTGATAACAGATCTTAAGCTGATATATTAACGTGCATTATGCTGTAGTTAAAGGAAACTGCTGAGAACTACACTCCATGGCTGTATCTTTTCTTACGGGGTCAACAAGCAGTAAATTTCTAGTGTTAAACAAATTGTGGCAAACCATATTTAGCGTCATCATAAAGGGAAGTTTTTGGAAAGCAAACAAATCAAAGCGTCTTAGCTAAGTCAACAAATGGCTCTGTATCTGCTGATAGAACAGTTAAACTAGTTTTCACCTCTAATGAAGAAAGACACATTCAACTGGTGTTCGTGGCAGGCCTGTATACAATAGCCAAGACACGGAAGGAGCCTGAGTGCCCATCAGCAGGTGATTGCTTCAAGGGTACGTGATACATACACAAAGCAATATTACTCAGCTGTAAAAAAAAAAAAAAAAAAAGCAATGACAATTTGCCATTTTCAGCAACACAGACAGATTTAGGGGGGCGTTGGGCTCAGTGAAATAAGTCAGACAAAGACAAATACTTTATGAACTCACTTATAAGTGGAATCTAAAAAATACTAAAAGATACAATATGTGAGTGAATATAGTGAAAATAAGCAGAGTCAGAGATGCCCAGCACAAGCAGTTGTGACCAGCGGGGAGGGGGAAGCAGGGAGGGGCAATACAGGAGTAAGGGATTAAGAGTTTCAAATTATTCTAAATAAGAAAAGCTACAAGGACATATTGTACAACACAGGAAATATAGCCAATATTGGAGAATGCCTAAGTTGTGAGTTACTATATTGCACACTAGTAACTATATAATGCTTCCCTGCGGGCTCAGATGGTAAAGAAACCGCCTGCAATGCAAGAGACCTGGGTTCAGTCCCTGAGTTGGGAAGATTCCCCTGGAGGAGGGCATGGCAACCCACTCCAGTATTCTTGGACTTCCCTGGTGGCTCAGAAGGTTAAAACTCTGCCTGCAATGCAGGAGACTTCGCTTCTAGCCCTAGGTTGGGAAGAAGTCATCATTCAGCTATAGTTAAACTGGAAACAAAGTACTTCGGGTGTAATTTTTAAAAATAGCAAAACTGGACCAGTAGTAAAACTCACATTAGTGACACAGAACTTGTACATGAGTTCAAGGACAATCACATACGATATATTTCTCTTTCTCTCCGTCTCTCTTTTTTTTTTAATATTTATTTATTTGGCTATACCAGGTCTTAGCCACTGCACCACCAGGGAAACTCCAAGATGGATTTCTGAACATTTTCCTCTTATGCTGAATGTCCTAGGGAAGCTTACTTTGCTAAATACATTCCCCGAAGATGATTTCATGACATAATTAATCCCTCTATCACATCTGCAGCCATGAAATTAAAACAGGCTTGCTCCTCGGAAGAAAAGCTATGACAAACACGGCATATTAAAAAGCAGACACAACTTTGCTGACAAAGCTCTGTCTAGTCAAGGCTATGGTTTTTCCAGTAGTCATGGGTGGATGTGAGAGTTGGACCGTAAAGAAAGCTGAGCACCGAAGAATTGCTGCTTTTGAGCTGTGGTGCAAGAGAAGACTCTTGAGAGTCCCTTGGACTTCAAGGAGATCCAACCAGTCCATTCTTAAGGAGATCAGTCCTGAATATTCATTGGAAGGATTGATGAAGCTGAAACTCCAATACTTTGGCCACCTGATGTGAAGGGGTGACTCACTGGAGAAGACCCTGATGCTGGGAAGGATTGAGGGCAGGAGGGGAAGGGGATGACAGAGGATGAGATGGTTGGATGGCATCGCTGACTCGATGGACATGAGTTTGAGCAAGCTCCGGGAGATGGTGAGGACAGGGAGGCCTGGAGTGCTGCAGTCCATGGGGTCGCAAAGAGTCACACACAACTGCACAACAATCACATCTGACTTTAAAATGTATGGAATCATTACATCGTGTTTTTCCTTAAATGCAGATAAATTAGTTTTCTGAGTTGCAGATATATGCACAACTGACCTTCCCCGCTCAAAAATAG
The DNA here is from genome assembly GCA_006408695.1 of Aepyceros melampus. Taxonomy (NCBI): domain Eukaryota; kingdom Metazoa; phylum Chordata; class Mammalia; order Artiodactyla; family Bovidae; genus Aepyceros; species Aepyceros melampus. The sequence continues at coordinate 109,247 of SJXQ01000959.1, forward strand.
CTTCTTCTGTTTAATCTTTTGTTCAGAGTTTTGCTGTACATCAAGAGCTGGTCTGTGCTTTGCGTCCTTCTCTTAAACCAGCTTCCCGTACTTCTGGTCTGCATTCTGGGAAATCTCAGGTCATTGTGAAGGGGCTTACCTGTCATCTGCAAATAGCAGTTTCAAAAAAGTTGCTACTATTCTGGTTATTTAATAACAATGTCATATATATGCATGCATTATTAATGGGAAAAAAAATATATATATATATATACCAGCACTTAACAAATACAGACAACCAGACCACAGATGTGTGTGTGTGTGTTTTTCCCTCTAGCGCTCAGTTCCCTCAACAGGAAGTTTAAAATATTTTAGGGAAAGTTCTGTAAGAAGTTGTTTGCAGCCCTGAAAATACACTGCTGTCTTCTCACAACTGGGTAACTTATTTCCCCATTACTATCTGTGCTGACACTGCAAACACATACTTGTTGATGTATTTCTGTTTTAACAGTATGACTATTTTATTGAATGTGTCTTCCCAAACACAAAAACCAGCATTTCCCCATATTACTAGCTAAAATGTTGATGAATCGTAAAGAATGTGAAACAATATTTTTGCTGCTTATATGAATGAGTTGTATATATACATATACATATGGTTTTATATATTCCATAAAATTCTGTATATTCTGCAGCCATATATATGTATAGTTTTATATATTCCATAAAATGAAATTCTATATATTCTGGGGTGTATTATTATTCCTACAGAGTCATATATACAAATATATGTGGGTATATATATATATATTTATATATATATTTATAAATACAATGCTCTTTATTCTGGAGTATATTATTATCCTTCAAAGCATGTTTAAATGAAAGCAAGATGCTTGCTTTTGCCAATGGAGTTATAAACAATCAACCGTGTTTTGAAAAGTCATATATATACACACATAGTTTTTATATATTCCATAAGACAAAATTCTATATATTGTGCAGTGTATTATTATTCATACAGTCATATACATCTATATATGGTTTTATATATTCCATAAAATAAAATTCTCTACGTTCTGGAGCGTATTATTCATACAAAGCATGCTTAAGTGAAAGTGAGATGCTGGTTTTTGCCAGTGGAGATACAAACAAGCAATCATCTTTGGAAAAGGTCTTAGCCTGCCTGCCCCAGAAAACTGAACCCAATCAAGGCATCGATGTTGCAAGTACTTTGAGAGACAGGGGCCAGTGACGCCAGTAACGGGTAGTTTTACCCATCCTTCAGCCCCTGGGGTAAAAGGAGACCTCCTTTCTCTGCAGAATGCTGGTTTCCACTGCAAGGTGAGGCTCAGAGTGACCCCAACCTAGAGCAAGGAGGTGGGGTACCTGACTCCAACCTCTGTTACGTAACTGATGGATGCCTGTGTCTGGCTTGCATATACCTCTGACTTACTCATCCTGTGGCCAACACATGCCCCATGGCCAGGACAGAAACAAATAAATGAAGTAAGTGAAAAGCAAACTGCATACAGTCCTGATGACAAAGAGTCGGGACTTCACTGTCGGGACACTTTGCCGTGGGATACTGACTGTCAGGAGGCAGAGCCAAGGCCTTCATGTCCGTCAGCCGTGGGATACTGACTGTAAGGAGGCAGAGCCAAGGCCGTCATGTCCGTCAGCGCTTCTCTTTCTTTCCGCAGCTGGACCTCTTATTGTTTTTACAGTTGGCACTCTGTTACTTACTCCTTGGAAGGAAAGTTACGACCAACTCAAAAAGGTGAAGTCGCTCAGTCGTGTCTGACTCTTTGCAACCCCGTGGACTGTAGCCCACCAGGCTCCTCCATCCATGGGATTCTCCAGACAAGAATACTGGAGTGGGGTCCATTTCCTTGTCCAAGGGATCTTCCCGACCCAGGGATCGAACCCAGGTCTCCTGCATTGCAGGCAGACGCTTTAACCTCTGAGCCACCAGGGAAGCCCCTGACTAACCTAGACAGCGTATTAAAAAGCAGAGACATTACTTTGCCAACAAAGGTCTGTCTAGTCGAGGCTATGGTTTTTCCAGTGGTCATGTATGGATGTGAGAGTTGGACTGTGAAGAAAGCTGAGGGCCCAAGAACTGATGCTTTTGAACTGTGGTGTTGGAGAAGACTCTTGAGAGTCCCTTGGGCTGCAAGGAGATCCAACCAGCCCATTCTAAAGGAGATCAGTCCTGAACATTCATCGGAAGGACTGATACTGAAGCTGAAATTCCAGTACTTTGGTTACCTGGTGCGAAGAGCTGACTCATCGGAAAAGACCCTGATGCTGGGAAAGATTGAAGGCAGGAGAAGGGGACGACAGAGAATGAGGTGGTTGGATGGTGTCACCGACTGAATGGCATGAGTTTGAGCAAGCTCTGGGAGCTGGTGATAGATAGGGAGGCGTGGCTTGCAGCAGTCCACGGGGTCACAAAGAGTCAGACACAACTGAGCTACTGAACTGAACTTTCAGAGAAAAAAAAAAGCAGTCAGCAATGGTTATTTGTTTAGAAATTAACTTTGTGAGTAGCAGAAGGTATTAAGAGTGCATGGAACAAGGGAAAAACAACTGAGGGAGTGACTTAGAGAAAAACAGTGAGACAAGCACATCAAAACCACCAGGAGGGATCGCCTCTCCCCGTCAGAATGGCCGGCACCAAGAAGACGGGTGATGACAGGTATGGACGCAGACGTGGAGGAAAGCAAACCCTAGTAACACTGTTGATGGGCGTGCAATCTGGTTCGGGCACTCTGGAGAACAGTATGGAAGCTTCTCAAAAGAATTCAACATAGAGCTACCAAACCATCTGGCCATCCCACTCCTGGGTGTTTATGGGAAGGAAATAAAGTGATTCAATTGAAGAGGTATCTGGGCCCGTGTTCTAACAGTGTTGTCTGCAGTTGCCAAGACATGAATGTCAAGAGATGAATGGATAAATAAGAGGTGGTACATCTCAATGGAAAGGTGAATTCTTTATCCACTGTGCCACCAGGAAAGTCCTAAAGATTTTTTTTTTATGTGGACCATTTTAAAAGTCTTTGTTGAATTTGTTGCAATACTGCTTTCGTTTTACGTTTTGATTTTTTTTTTTTTGGCAGTGAGGCACATGGGATCTTAGCTTCAGGGGTGGAACTTGAACCCCCTGCTTTGGAAGGCAAAGTCTTAACCACTGAACTCCCCAGGGAAGTCCCAGATTCAGGTTATTTTCTTTTAAATATGTGACGCTGCAGCCTGTACCAGGCCTTAACAATAATCTCCCTCCTTTATCAGTGGGTTGACTCCTTACTGAATTTCTGTTTTGTAAATTGTATCGCAATTTTAACGAGTCATTCAGGTTAAAATTGTTCATGGAGCCTCGAGTAAGCCGCCTACTGTCTTGGGAACAAACGGGGATCAGAGAAATGAATAGATGAGTTCCCTTCATTCTTGGAGGTTGAATGCTAGTGGGAGAGGGCAGAATATACGCCAACAGGTAAATATGTTAAGGAAAAATGTTTGATTTCAAAAGATGCAGTATCTGGCCTATGAAAGATTTGGTAACCTCCTCCAGTCTGGTTCACATCCCTTTAACTTACATATTTTTCATTGAACAAACAACTTACAGTTCTGTGCTCTTCAGTGTGATGCCTTTATCTTAATTGAAAATCTGACATTACCTTACGCTGTTGACTGCCCACATTTCTAACGACGGTTACTGCATTTTAAAAATAATCATTAAGTGGAAACAGAAAAAACATTTAAATGAGACCTTCGTAGCTGAACTTGTGTTTAAAACCGTGTATTAATTTCCCATCAAAGTCAAACGGATCACATTGAATACATTATGAAACGTTAGCGATGCTGTTATTACCCCTGATCTGTAAATAACGCCGTTTCCTTTTTGGAGTCAGAAGTCCCTTACTGGTTTTATGAGGATTGTTCCCTGTGTGTGTTAGTCTCTCAGTCGTGTCCAAGTCTTTGCGACCCCATGGACTGTAGCCCGCCAGGCTCCTCCGTCCAGGGGACTCTCCTGGCAGGAGTACTGGAGTGGGTTGCCATTCCCTTCTCCACGGGAGCTTCCTGTGGCTGATTCACGCTGGTGTGTGGCAGAAAGCAACAACATAGTGTAAAGCAATTATCCCGCATTTAAAAATAAATTCAAAAAATAATAATAAAATAAAAATAATATATATATAGTACACAACAACAAATCAACCAGTTCCAAGGCTATCGCTATTTCAGGAAAGAAGGGCAAGAGATAAAGTAATGCTATTAGATAAGAAACAAAGACACATATATAACTGTATGGGTGAATCTGTATAATATCTAACTTTCTCATCACACAGCATAGGGCAGGCTCTTAATTGCTGTCAAAATGTATACTGTTGGTAACACTTAAGAGTGTAAGAACCAATTATGCCTTCTGGTGTCTGCTGATTAGTAGAGAAATATTCAAACTCATTATTGTCAGGCCGAATCCTTTGATATTGAGATTATCCTCCTTTTGCTTTCTTATCTAGATTAAAGATATTAAAATGTTCAGTTGTTAAAACTTTAGCCAGAGGCTGCCATGGTGACATGCCTCTCTTTTTCTGTTGACATAATTTTTTCGACTTCATCTTGAAAAGAAAAGAAAAAAAGAGTTCTCTAATTTAGAATGATTAAGTCAGGTTTATTTTCTGCATTGGCTTTGAGAATTAAACCTTTCATCTTGATAATGATATAGAATCCTTTTTTGCTTAACAAGGGAAAAGAAATGAATAGTTTAAAAAAAAAAAAAAGCTTTTTGGTTTGTATTGGAAGTAACCAATAAGCAATGTTGTGATGGTTTCAGGTGGACAGCAAACGGACTCATACATATACATGGATCCACTCTCTCCTAAATTCCCCTCCCATCCAAGCTGCCACATGACATTGAGCAGAGTTCCCTGTGCTGTCCAGCAGGTCTTGCTGGTTCTCCATGTTAAATACAGCAGTGTGTCCATGTCCATCCCAGACTCCCTGACTGTCCCTTCCCCTATCCTCCCCCTGGGAACCATAAGGTTATTAGAGAGTACTGAGAAGAGTTCCCTGTGCTGTCCAGCAAGTCCTTGCTGGTTCTCCATGTTAGATACAGCTGTGTGTCCATGTCCATCCCAGACTCCCTGACTATCCCTTCCCCCATCCTTCCCCCTGGTGACCATAAGGTTATTACAGAGTATTGAGCAGAGTTCCCTGTGCTGTCCAGCAGGTCCTTATTGGTTATCCTTAAATACAGCAGCGAGGAATACATTTTTTTTAATTCAATAAAGAATTTCTGTACTGAATTACAAGAAGAGACAGCTTATTCCTAGGAAGTGTTTCTGGGAAAGTTAGACAGCTAGAGCTTATCCCAAGGAGGAAGAAGTTGACTTTAATCGGAGTGTCATCAGTGTGAATGTATCCAATGTAATCTTAGGTAATTGGTGGGGTATGCATTTTTATTTCAGGGGTGCTATAGATACAGGGGCTTCTCTATATAAAGAATTTCCATGCCATGCAGGAGATATGGGTTCAGTGTGTTGGGAAGATCCCCTGGAGGAGGAAATGGCAACCCACCCAAGGATTTTTGCCTGGAGAATCCCGTGGGCAGTGGAGCCTGGCGGGCTACGGTCCATAGGGTCACAAAGAGTAGAACCCGACTGAAGTGACTTAGTACACAGGCAGGAAGATAAGAATATATAGGAATGATTGAAAGTTCAGAAGAAGTCATCCTGCCATGAGTACTTATTTTATTTTATTTTATTTTATTTTTACTTTTTGACTGTGCCCATGGGCTTTTTTTTCCTCCCTGTGATGTGCGGGCTTCTCATCAGAGAGGCTTCTCTTGTTACACAGCGTGGGCTCTAGGCTGTGTGGGTTTCTGTTGTTGAGGCTCCCTGGTTCTAAACCACACGCTCAGGAGTTGCGACACCCAGGCTTAGCTGGTCCGTGACACGTGGCATCTTCCTGACCGGGGATTGAACCCGAGTCTCCCACATTGGCAGGCAGATTCTTTACCACTGAGCCACCAGGGAAACCCTCCTTGGGCACTCTTTACAAATACAAGTGAAAATAGCTCAGCGATTTCTTCCGCTCGCTGGTGGGTTAATCGTTAAAATTTTATACCGTCAAACTGAACGCTGGGGCGTGACATTTATTATAACAAATGACCAGCACCAGACTTTACTTCCTAATTATGTGTGTACAGCTCCATGTATTATTGTAATATATTTCTATATCTTTATTACTTTCTTCATTGAACCTAGTTAATTTATTCCTTTACTCACTAAGCTCTCTTTAGCTCTTCAGATTTTGTTACTTAGAATTTTCTCTCATGCAGGCATTGTATTTGCCTCTGTTTCAACATCAGTCACCTCCTTGCTACATAGCAGAGACTGTATATATTGTATACAGACTGAATATATTGCACGGACTGTATAAATTATGTAGAATTTAATTCAGATGATATATTCTAACTCAAATAGATTTAAATCCAGGCTCTTTTGATGAAGTTTAAGTCATATCCTTTGACTCAAGCCTTTGTTTACTTATAAGTTCATTCCAGGTACTCAATCATATCTCTTTTTCGACCTCCTTGTCCATCACCATCTCCAAGAGTTTACTCAAACTCAGGTCCATCAGATCAGTGATGCCATCCAATCATCTCATCCTCTCTCATCCCCTTCTTCTCCCACCTTCAATCTTTCCCAGCATCAAGGGCTTTTCAAATGAGTCAATTCTTCACATCAGGTGGCCAAAGGACTGGAGTTTCAGCTTCAGCATCAGTCCTTCCAATGAACACACAGGACTGATCTCCTTTAGGATGGAGTGGTTGGATCTCCTTGCAGTCCAAGGGACTCTCAAGAGTCTTCTCCAACACCACAGTTCAAAAGCATCCATTCTTCAGCACTCAGCTTTCTTATAGTCCTACTTTATACATCCTCACTTCATCTAAAAACATCCTAAGATTTGTGTCACTTAGACTGTTGGGGAGGTGTCCTAAAGTTATTACTATGTTCTGTTGAGGTGGCAGAGATATTCCTCAACATCTCAAGGCCGTTCTGCCTGGATTAAGAATGGAAGGGGTGTGAAACAGCTGAACAGGAGAGAAATCAAAGTTGAATAGCATGTTTACAGAGCTGAGACCCAGGGACACTGAATTACTCACCCAAATGGCAGAAGCCCTCACCTTAAACACCATTTTCAGTTGAGACAGAGGAGCAGGAACAGGTCCTTTGTCGAAATTCTTTAGGCAGTTAGAGGAAGGTCACGGGTTCTTTCTGAGTCTTCTGGGGCTTGATTGTCCTCAGCTAGAAATAATCCACAGGCCACAGAGATACTCGCTATTGCTGTTCAGTTGCTCAGTCATGTCCGGCTCTTTGCGACCCCATGGACTGCAGCATGGCAGGCCTCCCTGTCCTTCACCAACTCCACGAGCTTGCTCACACTCATGTCCATCGAGTGGGTGATGCCATCCAACCGTCTCCTCCTCTGCCGTCCCCTTCTCCTCCTGCCCTGAATCTTTCCCAGCATCAGCAAAGAGACATTGGGGGATAGTAGCAGTTCTTGCTGCTCTGCTGCTGCTGCTGCTAAGTCTCTTCAGTCGTGTCCAACTCTGTGTGACCCCATAGACGGCAGCCCACCAGGCTCCACCCTCCCTGGGATTCTCCAGGCAAGAACACTGGAGTGGGTTGCCATTTCCTTCTCCAATGCATGAAAGGGAAAAGTGAAAGTGAAGTCGCTCAGTTGTGTCCGACCCTAAGCGACCCCATGGACTGCAGCCTTCCAGGCTCCTCCGTCCATGGGATTTCCCAGGCAAGAGGACTGGAGTGGGGTGCCATTGCCTTCTCCTCTTGCTGCTGTAGAGTATTATAAATTAATACCTATTAAAAATATTTTGAACTGTTAATAATGAATAACTGGATATGTGCTTGATACCCAATTTATACTTTAGATTAAATAGTTTTAAATGTATATATCTATACCACTTGTATAAATACTGTATATAGTATAACTTTTTATGTGCATGCAAATTATATATATAGATGCTTTTGTGCAGTTTACAAGATACATATATATATGACTGAAGTGACTTAGTACAGCACACAAATGTGTATAATTTGCATATATGCATATAAGTTGTGCAGATGTTTGCATTGTATCCATATACAAATTGTATGCTGTTGTTTAGTTGCTCAGTCATGTCAGGCTCTTTACAACCCCATGGACTGTAGCCCGCCAGGCTCCTCTGTCCATGGGATTCTCCAGGCAAGAATACTGGAGTGGGTTGCCATTTCCTCCTCCAGGGGATCTTCCCAACCCAGGGATGGAACCCAAGTCTCCCACACTGCAGGCATATTCTTTACCACTGGACTACCAGGGAAGTCCAAATCTGTATAAGTTCCCTGGTGGCTCAGATGGTAAAGAATAATCCTGCAATGTGGGAGACCTGGGTTCAATCCTTGGGTTGGGAAGATCTCCTGCAGGAGGACAGTACTCACATGAATCATACTAATTATATGAGAATATATAAATTATGCTTTATATACAAATTGTATATATATATTTGTGTAAGTTATACAAACTGTATAAAAATATAAAAACTGTGTTTTATATAAAGGAATAAAATGCATATTGAGAAAAAAATGTGAAAAGAATGCAAAGTAGAGCTTCCCTCATTTGATTTTATTCATATTCTTCAGTTATTCTTCTATAGGCCTTTGAGATTCATAGAAGGAAATCCCAGGTGTGGAAGAAAGGTCACAAAATTTACACAAGAAAATATTAGTTTGAATTTTCTTTCTTTCTTTGCTATGAATATGTCCATGGACAAACACAATACAGATGACATTGCAAATGAAGTGTCCTGCATTTTACCCGCTTATCAGTTGCCTATGTCATCAATCTGTTTATCTAATGTCTATCTCATCTATGTATCTGGCTGGCTGATCATTGTTTATCTGCTATCTATCTGTCTCTCCACCTACCTATCTATACATCCATCCATCTATCCATCCATTGGTTAACCCGTCAATTCATCTATCCATCCATCAATCTATTTATCTGTCTGTCAATCTATTACGTATCTATCCACCCATCGATCGATCTATGTACCAAGCTAGCTATTATCTATTAATCATGTATCATCTTTCTAAATCTTGATGGAACAGCTTTGTCCATCTGTTAATGGTCTTTGAGGCTTTGTCTTTGAAGCTTCTGTTAATTGCAACAATAGCGTGTAAGGAAAAAGATGAATCAGGTGTTGAGTGGACTCCAGTGTTTTTCACTCTGTCTTCTCTGCTAAAATATATATCTTGTTATCCATCCTTTTTCATTGTGCACTTATTTTATCTATTTACATTGTAGGCAAGTGTTAGTTGCTCAGTCATGTCTGACTCTTTGCGACTTCGTGGACTGCAGCCCGCCAGGTTCCTCTGTCCATGAGATTTTCCAGGCAAGAATATTGGAATGGGTCATCATTCCCTTCTCCAGGGGATCTTCCCGACCCAGGAATCAAACCTGAGCCTCCAGTCTTGCAGCCAGATTCTTTATCATCTGAGCCCCTGGGGACACCCCACATCATAGGTAAGGCTAACCTAAAATTCTGAAATCGTGTCAAAACGGAGCTCGGAATGAACTCGTCATCTAAACAAACTGCTCCTCTTTTATGTTTGGTCAATGCTGTCTTCCTGTCTCTGCTACCGACTATCAGTGCTTTGCGTTCACGATAATAAAAATAACACTGTAAAAGCGTTTTTATATTTTTATGCGATAGTCGTAGAACTGCCTGTTTTTTCTTTTTCCTCTTTGTTTTACTTGTTCTTGATTGGAGTATAATTGCTTTCCAGTCTTCTTAATCATGCATGTATACTGCTAAGTCGCTTCAGTCGTGTCCGACTCTGTGTGACCCCATAGACAGGCAGCGCACCAGGCTCCCCCATCCCTGGGATTCTCCAGGCAAGAACACTGGAGTGGGTTGCCATTTACTTCTCCAATGCATGAAAGTGAAAACTGAAAGTGAAATCGCTCAGTCGTGTCTGACTCTGCGACCCCATGGCTGCAGCCCACCAGGCTCCTCCATCTGTGGGTTTTCCAGGCAAGAGTACTGGAGTGGGGTGCCGTTGCCTTCTCCGTACATGTATACTGCTATACAACAAAGTGAATTAGCTAGAGGTACACATGTACTCCCTCCCTCTTGCTTCACACCTCATCCCACCCCTCCGGGTCATCACAGAGCCACGCGCTGAGCTCCCTGTGCTGTACAGCAGCTGCCCACTGGGTAGCTACTTTACACATGGTGGTATGTACACGTCAGGGCTGTGCGGTCAAGTCACCCCACCTTCCCATCCCCTTCCCCGCATCCACAAGTCTGTTCTACCTGCGTCTCTGCAGATGGTGACTGCAGCCATGAAATTAAAAGATGCTTACTCCTTGGGAAAAAAGTTATGACCCGTTGAAAAGCAGAGACATTACTTTGCCGACTAAGGTCCGTCTAGTCAAGGCTATGGTTTTTCCTGTAGTCATGTATGGATGTGAGAGTTGGACTGTGAAGAAGGCTGAGCACCGAAGAATTGATGCTTTTGAACTGTGGTGTTGGAGAAGACTCTTGAGAGTCCCTTGGACTGCAAGGAGATCCAACCAGTCCATCCTAAAGATCAGCCCTGGGATTTCTTTGGAAGGAATGATGCTAAAGTTGAAACTCTAGTACTTTGGCCACCTGATGTGAAGAGTTGACTCATTGGAAAAGGCTCTGATGCTGGGAGGGATTGGGGTAGGAAGAGAAGGGAACGACCGAGGATGAGATGGCTGGATGGCATCATGGACTCGATGGAGGTGACTCTGAGTGAACTTCGGGAGTCAGTGATGGACAGGGAGGCCTGGCGTGCTGCGATTCATGGGGTCCCAAAGAGTCAGACACGACTGAGCGACTAAACTGAACTGCGTCTCTATTCCTGTCCTGCAAAATAGGCTCATCCGCGCCACTTCTCTAGAGTCACATACATATGTATGTGCTAGGCAGTACTTGCTTTTCTCTGTCTGACGTGCTTCACTCCATGGTAGACTTCCGCATCCACGCTGAGCCTTTGAAGGCCAAGCTGCAGTGCCTGGGTCTCCGTTTATCATCTCCGGCCGCTGCTGTGAGGCCGGCAGTGCACAGCACACGGAAGGCGGGCTTCGCGGGCCCTTCTGAGCCTGTTTGTGTCGCACGGATTTGGCTGTGATGACGGGGTCTGTGTGTGTGCACAGATGGCACGGCATATCACAGGGAAGGGCAGGAGTGTGGTTTGGTGTGCGTTCGATGCAGACTTCCAACAGCGCGCTAGAACACGGATATGAGATTCAGGGACAGACCGAAGGTCTGGGAGATATTCCACGCCCCCACGGAGCAGCTAGTGGAGCTCTGCAATGGGATGAATTGCCCTGTGCCTTCTTTACAGCATAGAGATAGATGTTTTGATGTTTTACTGATAACAACGGCTTTAAAATCAAGCTGATTCAATATTCCTTGCTCCTGGACTGGGCCCTCCATAAAATAAAATTTGTAATTTGTGAAAAAGTGCAAGTGTTAGTCACTCAGTCATACCCGACTATTGGTGACCCCCACAGACTGTAGCCCACCAGGCTCCTCTGTCCATGGGATTTTCCAGGCAAGGATACTGGAGCGGGTTTGCATTTCCTTCTCCACGGGATTTTCCTGACCCAGGGATAGAACTCAAGTCTCCTACACTGCAGGCAGATTCTATACTGACTGAGCTACCTGATAAGACAACTAAATATTCATATTTAGGGTGGAGGATAAAGGGTCTCTTTGAGACCAAAAAAAAAAAAAAAAATCTCCTGATTATCTCTCTAGAGAAAAACACTCTTGAACATATGGACGTTTTCCATATAATTTAAAGGGACTAACTGACAAAGCCCTGTGTGGACATCTTTCATAAAACCAGACAAAATGGGGTGTAGACTCTGTGGGAACATTTTCTAAGTTCCAAAAAGCTCATATGCAATAAAGAACCACCATTGCAGGGTCAAAAGCAAATTAAATACATTCATCAAATGAAATTACCTACAATTACTTAAGTAGGTATCATAGAGACCCCCTATTGAAGTATCACAGTATCATAAAGAGGACTAAATAAAATCACCAAATAAAATTACCTACAGTTACTTAATCATGATTTTTAAAATTCTTCTTTACCTCCTTCGTGTATTCATTGCAAAAGTTGTGATACATCATTAACATTCAGTGGCCTTCTCTCTCTTTCTCAAACTGTAACTCAATTTCATTAAATTCTAATGCTTGATAATGAAGGATGAATATTTATTTAGCTCTGTTATGCAAATTCCCTGCTATCTCAGCTTCCAGACATCCAGGTGATTAGGCATTAAGTAATTTTGAATCAGGTGAGCATATATAAATTATCAGACTACTTAGAGTGAGTAAAGTTTGCCACATTTTTTTTTCCATGTCGAGAAAGTAATGGTTATAGGGAAAGGTCAACCTGAAAAAGCCAGGGAATATATGAACTGATGCTTTCAAATAAGGGTACTGATGAAGACTCTTGAGAGTCCCTTGGACTGCAAGGAGATCCAACCAGTCCATCCTAAAGGACATCAGTCCTGAATATTCATTGGAAGGACTGACTGATGCTGAAGCTGAAACTCCAATACCCTGGCCACCTGATGCAAAGAACTGACTCACTGGAAAAAACCCTACTGCTGGGAAAGATTGAGGGCAGGAGGACAATGGGATGACAGAGGATGAGATGATTGGATGACATCACCAACTCGATGGACATGAGTTTGAGCAAACTCTAGGAGATAGCGAAGGACAGGGAGGCCTGGTGTGCTGCAGTCCATGGGGTCACAAAGATTTGGACATGACGTATCGGCTGAATAACAACAAACATGAGTCTGATTACATGACTTTCTGGAAAAAGCGAAGCTGTAGAGACAGTCAGATGATGAATGGTTAGTGGGGAGGAAACGGGCGTGCAATGAATGGATGAAGCAGTTATTTCTGTGGGCGGTGAAACTATTCTGCAGAACAGTATAATGATGGATCCCCATCATCAAGCTTTTGTCCAAACCCATAGAATGCACAGCACCAAGACAGAGCCCTGGTTAGACTACGGAGCCTGGTTAATGATGATATGTCCATGAAGGTTCATCAGTTATAAACAATGTACCGTCTGATGAAGGTTGTTGATAATGAGGGATGCTTTGCATATGTAGGGCACAATGAATGTATGGAAAGTCTCTGTACCTTTTCTCAAATTTCCTGTGAACCTGAAATGGCTCTACAAAGAATCAAGTCTTTGAAAATATATCATAGTAGCAGAGAGATCTGGCAACGTGAGCCATCTTAGAAGGTGTCCATATATGTTTGCCCTAGAAAATAATTAACTTTAAATGGAGTCATGCATGCCTATTAAGTCACTTCAGTCATGTCCAACTCTTTGCAATTCCATGGACTGTAGCCTGCAAGGCTCCTCTGTCCTTGGGATTCTCCAGGCAAGGATACTGGAGGGGGATGCCATTCCCTTCTCCAGGGGATCTTCCAGACCCAGAGATTGAACATGCATCTCTTAAGTTTCCTGCATCGGCAGGCAGATTCTTTACCACTAGTACGACCTGGAAAGACATTAAATGGGGTCAACCCAGCTTAAATACTTTGATTCATTTCTTTGCAAAAAAATTTTACTCTTTGGCTGCCCCGGGCCTTAGTTGCAGCATGTGAGATATTTATTGTAACACATGAATTCTTAATTGCAGCAAGTGGGATACAGTTCCCCAACCAAAAGTCAAAACCTGGGCCCCCTGCCTTGGGAGTGCAGAGTCTTAGCCACTGGACCATCAGGAAGTCCCAATATTTTGAGTTCTTTTTGAGACAGAGAGAGAGAGAGGATTTCAGTTCAGTTCAGTTGCTGACTCATGTCCGACTCTTTTCGACCCCATGGACTGCAGCATGCCAGGCTTCCCTGTCCATCACCAACTCCCAGAGCTTGCTCAAACTCACATCCATCGAGTCAGTGATGCCATCCAACCATCTGTCCTCTGTCGACCCCTTCTCCTCCTGACTTCAATCTTTCCCAGCATCAGGGTCTTTTTTAGTGAGTTAGTTCTTCGCATCAAGTGGCCAAAGTATGGAGTTTCAGCTTCAGCATCAGTCCTTCCAATGAATACCCAGGGCTGATCTCCTTTAGGATGGACTGGTTGGATCTCCTTGCAGTCCAAGGAGCTCTCAAGCGTCTTCTCCAACACCACAGTTCCAAAGCATCAGTTCTGTGCTCAACTTTCTTTATGGTTCAACTCTCACATCCATACATGACTACTGGAAAAACCATAGCTTTGACTAGACGGACCTTTGTTGGCAAAGTAACGCTATTTAATATGCTGACTAGGTTTGTCATGGTTTGTCATAGCTGAACAGTATGAAAAGGCAAAAAGATATGACCCTGAAAGAGGAACTCCCCAGGTTGGTAAGTGTCCAATACACTACCAGAGAAGAGTGGAGAAATAACTGCAGAAAGATTGAAGAGATGGAGCCAAAGCAAAAACAATGCCCAGTTGTGGATGTGACTGGTGATGGAAGTAAAGTCCAATGTTGCAAAAAACAGTATTGCATAGGAACCTGGAATGTCAGGCCCATGAATCAAGGCAAATTGGAAATGGTCAAACGAGAAGGCAAGAGTGAACGTCCACATTCTATGAATCAGCGAACTAAAATAGACTGGAATGGGTGAATTTAACTCAGATGACCATTATATCCACTACTGTGGACAAGAATCCCTTAGAAGAAATGGAGTAGCCCTCCCAGTCGAGAAAAGATGTCATATTCAGGACCCAACCATACATGCATGAGAAACTTATGGGCACGTGTATCAGAAGAGTAACACAGAGATGTTTTTAGCAGCCTTGAAAAATGGTGCAGAATCCAACAGGAACCTCAGGACACACTGAAAGAAGAATAGATACAAAGACTATATTATACTGTCATCATGTCATTTTATAGAACATTGAACATAAATTGTACTAACTGCTTGCCTGCTTGCAGGTGTGAATGCCCATGAGGAAGCAATGTTCAATGGTCTATAAAATGATGCAATTAGGAAAATAGAATATGGTGCTCTTACAACAAAGTCCCAAATCTGCACACAACAGCATAGCCACTTTACCTGCGTGTAGCTGTCCAAACACATGTACACACATGTGTGTACACGCCTGTGTATATGCCCGTATGCTATGCGTTAATATAGGATATTTGTTTTTTCTCTTTCTGACTTTCTTCACTCTGTTCAACAGACTCCAGGTTCATCTGCTTCACTCCACTTGCCTCAGTTTCGCCCCTGACTGTGGCTGCTGACGGATGTTCGGTGACTTCTGACTGTAGACATGGCTTGCTTGTTAAGATCTCCACTTGAAGAAGCGATGGCTCGTAAAAGATTTAAGTAATGGAGGCTATACGATGAAAACAGATGAGCTCCGAGTTTGAAACGAAGCAGCTAGAGATTAATTGCCTGGTAGGAGACGGAGAGGGAAAAAAATAATATGAATGCTACCCTGAAATGTCCAATTACTGAATACAAACAAAGATTAGGTGTTTTTAGGAAAGCTGTTCTGGTTTCTTTTGTTTGTCTGTTTGCTTTTCTATTTAGGAAGCCTCTCTGAACAAAATGACTTTCATCGAAGTGGTGTCTGAGTGACATTGTGAATGTCACAATGAAATTATACCATCAAATTTGCTTTGCAGACGCGTTCCTGCAATTTACCTACAACATAATCTCCGCTCCATAAAGTATATGCCTCTCCTCTCTCTCCTGAGATTCATCACAAAATAACCACACGTAGAGCACAATTTTAAGCCAGTCGAAACAGCTCATCGTTTTTTGAATGATGTGGCCTATTGTATATTCTGCTTCTTCCAAAATGAAGAGATCAATAAAATGGAATGGAGTTGTTTTTAGAGCAGACTGCCAAGTTAAATTAGGAATAATTGCCATAGGTGTTACTTTATGTGAAAAACACAAATATATATATGTTCATCACATAACCTTAAGTATGGGGAATAAATTTCCAATCGTTCTCTTTTTTTATAGCTGCATAATTAAAATCCATGGAAAGTAAATGGCTTATTAAGGCTGAAACAGCTACTGTTAGGCCCAGAGATGGAACTGGAATTGTTGGTCCAAGATGCTAATTCTCCATGCACTAAAGGGTTTACATTTTAAATGTTATGTATGTGAGTTAGTGTTTGCTATGAAGGAGTGTATTTATAAATTCAGAAAGTCCATCAATCAAACCTCTGGAATTTCTTTTTTTTAATTTTGACAGTTATAGGCAATCTTAACATTTGTAGGGCTTGCCTGATGGCTTAGCAGGTAAAGAATCCACCTGCAATGCAAGAGACACAGGAGATGTGAGTTCAATCCCTAGGTCGGGAAGATCCCCTGGAGGAGGGCCTGGCAACCCACTCCAGTATCCTTGCCTGAAAAATACCATGGACAGAGGAGCCTGGCAGGCTGCAGTCCATCTGGCTGCAAAGACTCAGACACAACTGAGCAACTAAGCACGCAACACAACTCACATCAATTTTATAATTAATAATACATTGACGGTACTCTTGTGCAAAAGCAAGCTTCTTTCGAAAAAACGGTATCCTTTATGCTAAAGTAAACTTCACTGTTATATTCATGCAGTACGAGATGGACAGAGTAAACTAGGGATCCTTGAATCCTTAGGAAATGATGGCCATGATGTAGAGAATGATTTTAGAATGCCGACCATTTTTTTTTAAAAGAAAAACAAGGATAGTCTTAGCTAGCAAACCAATGCAGCAAACTCATTTTCAAGATGCGAATAGTCAAATAAATGTAGCCTATTAAAAATACACATTTACTTGTCCACACACGTCTTTTTTTATAAGTTTACTCATCTATCTACTTTTGGCTGCACCAGGTCTTTGTTGCAGTCCAGGGTTTTCTGTAGTGACAGCGAACAGCGTCTGCTCTCTTGTTGCAGAGCGCTCAGCTCAAAGCATATGGACTTCAGTAGTTTGGCCCACAGGCTCTATACTCATCGCTCCCTGTCTCTAGAGTGCAGGCTCAATAATTGTGGTGCACGAGCTTAGTCGGCCCGTGGCATGTGGGATCTTCCCAGATCAGAGGTCAAACCCGTGTCTCCTGTGTCCCGTGAGTTGGCAGGCAGATTCTTACCCCTGAGCCACTGGGGAAGGCCCACCCACTTCTCTTTCAAGAGCACTGCCCCTGGGAGCCAGTGATGTCTTATCAGCAAGGACTGCACGCAATGAGAAAATCAGCCAGAGTCATTCTGCAAACTGCAGAGGCTATGTTACCTTCTTATTTAAAACAGGCAGCAGTCACTCGGGTGGGAGTCACAGAAGATGGGAAGGCAACCAACGTGAAAATGTTAGTGACCGGCCACAGGAAAATGCATTGCTCTTAAAAGGAGTTCACAATCAGAGATGGAGTGCAAAAACAATGTGAAATGTGTGCAAACCTTCGTACACAGCAGGGATGGACCATCTTAACCTATATGTTAATATTTTGAGAAATCACAAAGATACCATATCGTATGTATATGATATATGCACACATGCTCAGTGCACATGTATGTAATGTATGTGCATACATATATGTGCACATAGATACACGTGTGTGCATATTTAGACACATACTGAATGCATAATGTATTACATATAATATATACTGATATACTGAATATGGAGAAGGCAATGGCACCCCACTCCAGTACTCTTGCCTGGAAAATCCCACGGGCGGAGGAGCCTGGTGGGCTGCAGTCCGTGGGGTCACTAAGAGTCGGACACGACTGAGCGGCTTCACTTTCACTTTTCACTTTCATGCACTGGAGAAGGAAATGGCAACCCACTCCAGTGTTCTTGCCTGGAGAATCCCAGGGACGGGGGGAGCCTGGTGGGCTGCCGTCTATGGTGTCATACAGAGTCAGACACGACTGAAGCGACTTAGCAGCAGCAGCAGCAGCATACTGAATATACATATATGTCTTAATATGAACACATATGCAGTGTATACATATGACACGTATATTATAACATGTGTATATACATTTTATATCTGTGTGAATACACTGAATATAAAAAATGTATAATCAGCATGCTAACCCTGGTGGCTCAGATGGTACAGAATCTGCCTGCAATGTGGGAGACCTGGGTTCAGACCCTGGGTCGGGAAGATCCCTGGAGGAGGGCATGGCAACACCAGTTGCCAGGTATTCTTGCCTGGAGAATCCCATGGACAGAGGAGCCTGGCGGGCTACAGTCCATGGGGTCACAAAGAGTCAGGCACGGCTGAGCGATTAAGCACGAAGCACAAAATGCGTAGTGAGGACATACTGTGTATACACATAGTGGATTGGCCAAAAGGCTTGTTCAGGAAAACTCAAATGAACTTTTTGGACAACCCAACATATATAATGTTTATATAGAGAATCTATACAATCTTTCTATATTTATGGTATAAATATAATCTCTCTACATAACATCTTCCCTTATTGAGGCTTCCCTGCTGGTTCAGATGGTAAACAATCTGCCTGCAATGTGCGAGAACCAGGATTGATCCCTGGGTCGGGAAGATTCTCTGGAAAACAAAATGGCAACCCACTCCACTATTCTTGTCTTGTAAACTCCATGGACAGAGGAGCCTGGAGGGCTACAGTCCATGGGGTCCCATAGAGTCAGATACGACTGAGTGACTAACACTTTCACTTTCGATATATATAATCTGTTTATGTAAAGTCTGTATAATCTTTCTATATATATGGTAAATAGAATCTCTGTATACACTATCTTCCTAAATACTCTATAATATACTGTGTCTATGTGTATTCGTATATATGCATGTGAAGGCAATGGCACCCGTTCCAGTCCTCTTGTCTGGAAAATCCCATGGATGGAGGAGCCTGCTGGGCTGCAGCCCGTGGGGTTGCGAAGAGTCAGACACGACTGAGCGACTTCACTTTCCCTTTTCCCTTTCATGCATTGGAGAAGGCAATGGCAACCCACTCCAGTGTTCTTGCCTGGAGAATCCCAGGGACGGGGGAGCCTGGTGGGCTGCCATCTGTGGGGTTGCACAGAGTCGGACACAACTGAAGCGACTTAGCAGCAGCAGCAGCAGCAGCAGTGTATTTATGCACACACTGTGTACCCATATGTGTAGACTGTATATATATATGCAACATTGTGTGTACATATGTATGAAGGTCCGTCTAGTCAAGGCTGTGGTTTTTCCTGTGGTCATGTATGGATGTGAGAGTTGGACTGTGAAGAAAGCTGAGCACAGAAGAATTGATGCTTTTAAACTGTGGTGTTGGAGAAGACTCTTGAGAGTCCCTTGGACTACAAGGAGGTCCAACCTAAAGGAGATCAGTCCTGGGTGTTCATTGGAAGAAATGATGCTGAACCTGAAGCTCCAGTACTTTGGCCACCTCATGCGAAGAGTTGACTCATTGGAAAAGACCCTGATGCTGGGAGGGATTGGGGGCAGGAGGAGAAGGGGACGAGAGAGGATGAGGTGGCTGGATGGCACCACCGACTCGATGGACGTGAGTCTGAGTGAACTCCGGGAGCTGCTGATGGACAGGGAGGCCTGGCGTGCTGCGATTCATGGGGTCACAAAGAGTGAGATACAACTGAGGGACTGAATTGAACTGAACTGATACAGGTGTATATATAAACATGTATAATCAGACTGTGTTTCTAGAGGAGCAAATTAAATTCCATTTAGAAAGATAATAATTCAAAATACGACTTGATGGACATGAGTTTGAGTGAACTCTGGGAGCTGGTGATGGACAGAGAGGCCTGGCGTGCTGTAATTCATGGGGTCGCAAAGAGTCAGACATGACTGAGCGACTGAACTGAACTAAACTGAATTCAACACACTGGGCAATGGAATGAGTGGAGTGTCTGTGTGCAAAGTCAGTGTCTGTGTGCAAAGAAATTCCTTGGGCATCCCTCCCAGATGCAAGTTACAGGATGATTCCACACGGGCGTTTTATTCTGTCACATAATTATGATCCATAAAAGCTACTCAAGAAAGTCTTTGGAACTCATAGTAACATTAAATTAATGGATAAGTAATGGATATTGCTATTATAATGAGATTCTTTTGTCTTTAATTGGCTTAAAAGAAATTCCATTAAGAGAATTCCTGTATCCAGTAATTATACTGTCCATTTTATTTTTCAAAAATTAAAGCAAATGAACTATTTTATGATTTCGCCAAATGTGCCCCGGTGGCCATTTTAAAAGTGCTCATTGCGATGAAACTTTGTTGCCATTCATGACAGGAACCTTAGATGTAAATCACATTCTTGGAAAAACACGTTTTTATTTATATATTGAGGTGTGAAAAGATTAGCTACAACCAGTCACCAAAAAGGCCCTGTTCATATGTAGAATGAGTAGGAAAGATGGAAAAATGGTGTCATGCATTTTCCCCCTTTTTTTCATTTTAACTTCATTTTTTGTAAGTTGGTGATGATTCTTCAATTTATATCCTCTACAATCTATGTATGGAGAAGGCAATGGCACCCCACTCCAGTACTCTTGCCTGGAAAAGACCTTGGATGGAGGAGCCTGGTGGGCTGCAGTCCATGGGGTCGCTAAGCGTCGGACACGACTGAGCGACTTCACTTTCACTTTTCACTTTCATGCATTGGAGAAGGAGCTGGCAACCCACTCCAGTGTCCTTGCCTGGAGAATCCCAGGGACGGAGGAGCTTGGTGGGCTGCCGTCTCTGGGGTCGCACAGAGTCGGACACGACGGAAGCAACTCAGCAGCACCAACAGCAGCAGCAGATTAAGACCGTGGGAGACTAAGTACTGGTTGCCCACGTGTAAGCAATGTTCCTTTTTTACAGACATATTTGCATTTATCTATTTTTATTTGCCTGCTGGGTGTTAGCTGTCGCAGGCAGAATCTAGTTCTCTGACCAGGGATCAAACCCTGGCCCCCTGTACTTTGAGTTCAGAATCTTAGCCCTGGGACCACCAGGGAAATCCCATAAGCAAATGTTTTTAATCTAGTATTTGTAAGTATTCCTACTAGATTTGCAGAATCGGAGTGAAAAATGTCATATGTTTAAAGTTACTCATTCTAATGGCATAAACAAAAATCTTTTGTGACTGTGTTTAATCCTGCTTAAAAATGGTGACTATTCAAATGAAAACCAACTCTTGGAAGTAACTGTCAAACAGGAGTTTTTTTGCTTTTTTTTTTTAAATTAACCTTGAACTTGGGGTCTCAGCACATTCACAGCTCAATAAAAGTAAATTTTTTTGTTGGAATTGGATCAGTGTTTATTGATGCCATCCTCATAGAAAAGACCAAATTGTTTTATCACTAGATACTAAAATTTATGTTTAGGTTAGAACAATGTAGAACAATGTGTTGTACCCATAAAGGACTTGAAAGGTTGTGCCTTCATGGATACTGTCTTTTCTCTTTCAACATCAAGGTTGCTAAGCAACAGTAACTTCCTGACTCACTCATCCATCATCTTGAGATGATTGGTTAGATATACCCTTTTGCTCTGGGATAAGTCCAGACTCCTATAACCATTTTTGGAGATCTTAGCCAGCCTTGGAGTGTGGTGGGAATAGACAAGTGACATCTGTTTCCATTTGGGAGTATGACGGCTAATCTCAAGTGTCAACTTGACTGGCCCACAGGGGGCTCAGGTGTTGGTATAAACATCATTTCTGGGTGTGTTGGTGAGAGTGCTTCTGAATGAGATTCACGTTTGAATAAAGCAGATGATTGCTCCGCTTATTATGGCTGGGCGTGACCCAGTCCACGGAGGACCTGAACAAACAAAAGGAGAAAAGGTGGATTCACTGTGTCTATGCCTGGCTCTTTGAACTGGTCATCAGTCCTGTCCTATCTTTGTACTTGAACTCGGAGTCATAATAGACCACCCGATCTCTAAGGTTGCCAACCACAAATCTTGAGAACTGTCAGTACCCAAAATCATGGGCCAATTCTGCAAAATTTATAAAGACAGAGACAGCTAGGTAGACACAGACAGAATGGATGGATGGATGGATGATTGGTTACACAGGTACATAGGTAGGTAGACAGGATGGATGGATGGATGGATGGATGGATGGGATAGGAAGATAGACTGGATGGACAGACTAGATGGATGAATGGATGGATAGACTAGATGGATGAATGGATGGACAGACTGGATGGATGAATGGATGGATAGACTAGATGGATGAATGGATGGATAGACTGGATGGATGAATGGATGGATAGACTGATGGATGGATGGATAGACTAGGTGGATGGACAGATAGATAGACTTGGATGGATGGATGGACAGATAGACTAGACAGAGACAGCTAGGTAGACACAGACAGAATGGATGGATGGATGGATGATTGGTTACACAGGTACATAGGTAGGTAGACAGGATGGATGGATGGATGGATGGATGGATGGGATAGGAAGATAGACTGGATGGACAGACTAGATGGATGAATGGATGGACAGACTGGATGGATGAATGGATGGACAGACTGGATGGATGAATGGATGGATAGACTAGATGGATGAATGGATGGATAGACTGGATGGATGGATAGATAGATAGACTGGATGGATGAATGGATGGATAGACTGGATGGATGAATGGATGGATAGACTGGATGGATGGAGGGATAGCCTAGGTAGATGGACAGATAGATAGACTTGGATGGATGGATGGACAGATAGATAGACTAGATGGATGGATGGATAGACAGACTGGATGGATGGATGGATGGACAAATAGATAGACTTGATGGATGGATGGATAGATAGACTGGATGGATGGCTGAGTAGACTGGGTGGATGGATGGATGGTTGGACAGATAGATAGACTTGATGGATGGATGGATGGACAGATGGGTGAGTAGATAGACTAGATGGAGAGATGGTTGGATAGATAGATAAACAGACAGACAGACTGGATAGATAGATAGAAATAGGTAGACCAAATGGGAGGATGGAAGGATGGACTGATAGACTGGATGGATTGATAGACAGATAGACAAACTGGGTCGATGGATAGATAGATTGGATGGCTAGACAGAAAGATTGGATGGATAAATAGGTAGAAATAGATATATAGGCCAGATGGATGGGTGGGTGGATGGATAGATAGACTGGATGGATGGATAGACTGGATGGGTGAATGGATAGACTGGTAACTTTCAGATACCCTCACTTGAATGTAAGTGGGAAAAAAAACAGGTTTTGTACAAACACAGATTTTTGTGTGTTTATATATATAGGTGTGTGTGTGTGTGTACACACATATAATATACATATGTATACCGTGTATGTATCCCTTCATGTGTAAATATACACACATGTGTGTATGCTGAATCACCCCATCATGTCTGACTCTTTATGACCCCAAGTGCTGTAGCCCGCCAGGCTCCTCTGCCCATGAGATTCTCCAGGCAAGAAGACTGGAGTAGGTAGCTATGCCCACCTCCAGGAAGTCTTCCCAACCCAAGGGCTGAAGGCGGATTCTTTTACCACTGAGTCACCTGAGAAGCCACACATGGGCTTCCCAGGAGGCTCTACTGGTAAAGAACCCACCTGCCACTGCAGGAGGCATAAGAGATGTGAGTTCCATCCCCGGGTTGAGAAGATCCTCAGGAGAAGGGAATGGCAACCCCCCACTGCAGTCTTCTTGCCTGGAGAATCCCATGGACAGAGGAGCCTGGTGGGCCACAGTCTATGGGGTCACAAAGAATCGGACACGACTGAGTGAGTAACACTCACACAGTATATACAATTGCTCTCTCTGAATCCAGAAACTAAATCCCATTTTACATACAAATGCAAGCTATATGTTGAATTGTTCTCATACACGTTGTGGAGAAGGCAATGGCAACCCACTCCAATACTCTTGCCTGGAAAATCCCATGGATGGAGGAGTCTGGTAGGCTGTGGTCCATGGGGTCGCTAAGAGTTGGACACGACTGAGCGACTTCGCTTTCACTTTTCCCTTTCATGCATTGGAGAAGGAAATGGCAACCCACTCCAGTGTTCTTGCCTGGAGAATCCCAGGGACAGGGGAGCCTTGTGGCTGCCATCTATGGGGTCGCACAGAGTTGGACATGACTGAAGCGACTTAGCAGCAGCAGCAGCAGCATACAGGTTGAATTTACACAGAAGATATTTAACTATATAATTTCAGGGAAAAAAATTATACTTTGTTTCTTTTAAAGTCCTTTCCTAGGAAAATCTTTCTTTCAAGACATACTTAGGGCAAATCCTACCCAGGTTGCAAGTATAAATTCTATTGGAAGTAACAAATCTTTCTATACCGCTAAGATGATAAGTGAAATTATACAGCGTTTGCTGAAAACAGCTCAAAACGATTTTCAATCCTGGTATCATTCCCGCATTTTTAAACATAATCCTGCTTGGTAGATAAAGGAGAACATTTGACTGGGACTGTGTGTCTCCCGTTTTATTTTCCCCCAGCCTGGGGACAACAGGAAGGGAGATCTTCCCCAACCCCACATCCCCGAAAATAATTTAGGAAAAGAGAAGCTTGAAGCTTATTATTTTCATCATTTTTGTTTCGTGTCTGCTGTGTCTGCTCTGCTACCTTCAAACACCAAGTGTTTCCATTCTGTGTTTTTTCCAGTAAGTTTTTCTATTTGGAAAATTCAAATACTCTACAATCATGACGACTACAGTGTTCGCTCCCAGAGAAATGGATAATAACGCAGCTGAGCCTACTCCAGCTTCCACAACCATCCTTTGCTGAAGACTTCCCTGGCTGGAATCAGGAACGGGAGAGTCTTGCACACACGGTGGGGACTTGCCCTCCATCAGTGAACATCCTACATTCTCTCACGCCATTTCAGGAAGCCTACTATTTTTGCAGAAGTGGGCTTAAAGCAACCTCTGAGTCATGAATGGCTCCAAAGACATCTTTCAAAAAAAAAGAAAAAGAAAAAAGATAGAACATCCTTTACAAAGAGTTGTTCTGAGCCCTCACGGAGAGGGTCAAAGCGATTGCAAAACCCCTCGTCACATAAGAGATCCATCTGGAGAGAATTGCTAGAAAATGGTCCTGGAAGCAGAATCTCCTTAAAATCGTCCGAGCGTCTTCCTGTGAAAGGTGAACAGGTGAGAAGCAGATGGCAGGGATACGCGAGGATGAGGGTATTGCCTGGAAAGATGGAGGGAAGTTAAAGCAATGTAGCCCCACACAGCATAACAGCCTCCCATTCTGTGTATTTCCATTTCTTGTCGGTGCAATCAAAGCTGTGTAACAGGTCCAAGCAGACTCTGCTCACCACACGTTAGGCCAATAAATCCAAGAACCGAGGGGTTAAGACAAGGAAAGGACTTTATTCAGGGAACTTGGCTGACTGAGAAGATGGCAAGCTAGTGCCTCAAAAAAACCCACCTTGTCGGTCACTTGGGATGCCAGTTTCTTATGCAGAGTCAGAGAGAGAGAAGCAATGAGGAGCTAAAGTCAAAAGACAGAAGAGAGAGGGAGAGGCGGGGGGAAGTAAAGTGAGAGGGTCTTCAGTCTTGCAAAACATCTCCCAGGGAACGGCCAGCCTTTAAAGGGCTGTGTTCATCTCTTATTCACACAGGTGGGCAGGGTCAGATTATCTCCTTGTGAGCTGAACAAGGAGAAGGACTCCTGATTCCCTGGAAGGGCTGATAATGAAGCTGAAACTCCAATACTCTGGCACCTGATGCGAAGAGCTGACTCACTTCAAAAGACCCTCATGCTGGGAAAGATTGAAGGTGAGAGAAGAAGGGGTCAACAGAGGATGAGCTGGTTGGATGGCATCTCTCACTTGATGGACCTGAGTTTGAGGAAGCTCCAGGAACTGGTGATGGACAGGGAGGCCTGGTGTGCTGCAGGCCATGGGGTCACAAAGAGTTGGACACGTCTGAGCGACTGAAGTGAACTGAGCTGAACAAAGGCCCTGTAGTTCGCAGTCCAGCAGAGGGGCAGGGTCCTTTGAAGCAGGCCGTTATGTATGATTAGAGTAATGATCGCTGATGGTGAACAGTGTCAGATTCGTGGTCTCTGAAGAAGATTTAGCTCTGGGACCAAAGACCAGGCTTGATCACTTAAGAGCTTTTGTGTAGCAGAGTTTTATTAAAGTTGTATTAAAGTATGAAAAGGGACTAGGAAAGCTTCTGACAGACATCAGAAGGGGGACGGACCTTGGACGCCATGGACTGCAGCACGCCAGGCCTCCCTGTCCATCACCAACTCTCAGAGTCCACCCGAACTCAAGTCCATTGAGTCAGTGATGCCATCCAACCACCTCATCCTCTGCCGTCCCCTTCTCCTCCCGCCTTTAATTTTTCCCAGCATCGGGGTCTTTTCCAATGAGTCAGCTCTTCCCATCAGGTGGCCAAAGGATTGGAGTTTCAGCTTCAGCATCAGTCCTTCCAGTGAACACCCAGGACTGATTTCCTTTAGGATGGACTGGTTGGATCTCCTTGCAGTCCAAGGGACTCTCTTCCAATGCAGAGGGTGTGAGTTCAATCCCTGTTGGAGGAGCTAAGACTCCACATGCTTCACAGCCAAAAAACCAAAACATTAAACAGAAGAAATATTGGGACAAGTGCAATAAAGAGTTTAAAAATGGTCCACATCAAAAAAAAAAAAAAAAAAATAAAAAAAAATGTGAAAAGGACGTCTGATAAAAACAATGCTTGTGTAAGACAAAAGTACATTAAAATACTCGGAAATAGAAAATGATAGTCTTGTATGTGGACTTTAGCAACAGAGGGAGTAAATGAAATCCCCTGTTTCGTGTACTTTGGAAAAACAAGTTTTCTGGGCTGCCAATCATCAATCCAGCGTCGCCTGCAATATTGCCAAGCTGAGATACTGCTGTTTTATTCCTTGTTTAGTGATTGTGTGCTAAATTGCTTCAATCGTGTCCGACTCTTTGTGACCTTAGGGGCTGTACCCCGCCAGGCATCCTCTGTCCATGAGATTCTCCAGGCAAGAATACCGGAATGGGTTGCAATTCCCTTCTCCAGGGGATCTTCCTGACCCAGGTATCAAACCCGAGTCTCCTGCATTGCAGCCAGCTTGTTTACCGTCTGAGCCACCAGGGAAGCTCCCTGTTTAGTGATTAGGGGGAAAACTAATATGCATTTCCATGAGATTCTCCAGGCAAGAATACCGGAATGGGTTGCAATTCCCTTCTCCAGGGGATCTTCCTGACCCAGGTATCAAACCCGAGTCTCCTGCGTTGCAGCCAGCTTGTTTACCGTCTGAGCCACCAGGGAAGCTCCCTGTTTAGTGATTAGGGGGAAAACTAATATGCATAAAATGTAGGCAATTTAGAGCCAGACCCACCCACTCATCAAGTAGCAGTTAGTTACTGAACTCCTGCTTGGGCAATGTTGCAAACCCCATGGATTTAGTCGGAAATAGAACCATCCTGGAGCAAATGTGAGATTTATTGATTTGGAGCCAGCTGGGAGGTATAGATATCAACGGAAAAGCCAGGCGCTTGGACTTAAACATATTATTCTGAGGGGGATCCTTTCAGTGATAGGTGAAAAGTTGAACCGACCCTTGACAGGCAAGTCTTGCCTTCGGGACAAGTGTCAGTTTGCACCAGGAGAATGTTAATGGCATGAAAAAAGCATGACCTTCTTATTGTGTGGGGATCCCCTTGGGAACACCTTCTGTATTTTTTAAAATTATATATCATCCGGTGGTCGCTCCTGCCATCCGTGTGAAGACTCTTTCTTCCGCATAAGGAGTGAGCCAGCTAGCTGTCTGTGTATCATCTTTATCTACCTATCCATCTGTCTATCCATCCATCGATCTATCATGTCTGTTGACCTACCCATTGTTCTATCATATCTATTTATCTGTCTTTGTACCTGTCTATCCATTAATCCCTCTGTCTACCTATCTATTCATCCATCCATCCACTGATCTATCATTTCTATCTGTCTGTCTTTCTGTCTATCTATCTATCTATCTATCTGGATAGATAGGCAGAAAGAATCTGCCTGCCAATCCAGGAGACTCAGGTTCGACCCCTGAGTCAGGCAGATCCCCTGGAGAAGGGAACTGCAACCCACTTCAGTGTTCCTGCCTGGAGAATCCCATGGACAGAAGAGCCTGTTGAGGTACGGTCCACGGGGTTACAAAAGAATCAGACTCGACTTACCAAGCTAACAACAGCATGTCTATCCACCCATTGATCCATATATATCTCTATCCATATCCATCTATATCTCTCTCTATCAAGTGTCTACTTATCATTTATCCATGTCCATCTATATATCTACCCACCCACCCATCCATCCACCATATCTATCTACAAATATATTGTATATACGTATCAGNTCAGCCTTAAAAAGGAAGGAAATTCTGACAGTGTGACACAGAGTAAACTTAACATTATGAAAAATAAAATAGTGTATTAGTCACTCAGTTATGTCCAACTCTGCAACCCCATGGACTGTAGCCCGCCAGGCTCCTCTGTCCATGGGATTCTCCAGGCAAGAATACTGGAGTGGGTTGCCTATCCCTTCTCCAGAGAAACTTCCTGACCCAAGGATCAAACCTAAGTCTCTAGCATTCTCCATTGGCAGGTGGGTTCTTTACTACTGAGTCATCAGGGAATCCCAGTGAAATAAGTCAATCACAAAAGGACAAATATCGTATGGTTTTACTTATGTGAGGTATCTAGAATAGTCAAATTCATAGAGACAAAAAGTAGAATCATAGTTGCCAGGGGCTGAGGGGAAAAAGGAATGAAGAGTTAATGTTTAATTGGGTGCAAAGGTTTATGAAAAATGTTCTGGAGATGGATGGTGGTGGTGATTACAGTATAATGTGAATATACTCAGGGATCCTGAACTATATGCTTAAAAATGGTTAAAATGGTAAACTTATGTTATATATATCTTTCCACAATAAAAATGTAAGTAAATAAAATAACTGATGCATTTTTATTCCACATACTAAATACCAAGTTACTGTTAAAGAGATATTTTGGAAGGACAGCTCTGTGCCCATATCTTGAACATATTTCTCTTGTTATACATAGCCTATAATTTTCCAAGTTCCCTCACTGACATCTCCAACTGGGAGCCTGATGGCTTCATGCAACTGGCTCATATGAGCAGCCAGTTGGCACACCAAGTTGCTGGTCAGAGCCATTAGCAACACTGAATACTTCTTCCATCAAACTGGAGAGAAATAGCTCTTAATGGAAACGATGCACTGTTTTACTGGTGAGTTTGTTCTTGTCCAGGATGCTGCACTTAAAAGGGAGTTGTTAGTAACTTTGCAACAAGCATGGGTCAGGAAAAGACAAAAGTGTTATCGTGTTCATCTTTCAGGTTTAGCACATGTTAGGGGTGAGAATTCTTTTCCCTATATGCTCCTTATCCATTACTAGATAAGACCATGACAAAAGTAAGAAGCTTCTCCGTGGACATGGTACCAACCTACCCTGCTGCTCTGCTAAGTCGCTTCAGTCGTGTCCGACTCTGTGCGACCCCATAGACGGGGGTCCACTGTCTCTGGGATTCTCCAGGCAAGAACACTGGAGTGGGTTGCCATTTCCTTCTCCAATGCATGAAAGTGAAAAGCGAAAGTGAAGTCGCTCAATCGTGTCCGACTCTTAGTGACCCCATGGACTGCAGCCCACCAGGCTCCTCCACCCATGGGATTTTCCAGGCAAGAGTACTGGAGTGGGGTGCCATTACCTTCTCCGACCAACCTACCCTAGATTATTTTAATGCAACTATTAACAATAATACTCTCTTTAAAAATCAAGACATCTGGGAAAAATATTAAGTGATGGAGGGGCATTTGGACCATAGCATGGGAATACCCCAGGTGTGGTCACCCTAAAACGGGAATAATAAACATACCTCATTATAGTTGTTGAAAGAATTAAATGATAAAATGATGTGAAAACATCTTGTAAATCTAAAGTGCTATATAAATTTTTTCTATATATTAATCCATAGATGCATTCTCATGCACTGATTATTTCAAAAAGAATGTTAGCATCATTTTGTAAATTTCCATAAAGTATCTTGCTGTGATTTTAATAGGCATTGCACTAAATCCATGTATGAACCTCAGGAGTTTTGTCATTTTCACTACTTTTACGATTTTAAATAAATAGTATGGTATAGCTCCCTACTTATTCAAGTCTATGTTTATTGTCTCCATTAGAGTTTTATAGAGTCTTCAAATAAATTCCTTTGTCCTGAATTATATCAATAGCCAAGAATTTCATGTCCTATTGCTATTTTAACAGTACTGACATTCTCATTGCATTTTCCAGCCTTTCATCACTAGTAATATAGGAAGATGTTTTTGTCAGTATAGTAAATTAATCTTATATCCTTTTCTCACATGTTCACCCCATTTGATATCTTTTGCCTCCTTCCAGTTCTAAAGTCTCTACCCCTAATTTGTTCTCAGAGCATCAAACCCATCTATACAACTCCCTACTGCCTGGATCGCCCCAGGCAATTCAAATTTACTATAACCAGAAGAAAATTCATCTTTCTCCCAGAATTCCTCCTACTACTTTGATATTTGAAATTCCAGTGAACCAAATATCCCGCTGTACCCAATAGAATCCCACAACTCAAACATGACCCTTCTTATCTTTCATCAGTTCAGTTCAGTCGCGCAGTCGTGTCCGACTCTTTGCGACCCCATGAATCGCAGCACGCCAGGCCTCCCTGTCCATCACCAACTCCCGGAGTTCACTCAGACTCACGTCCATTGAGTCTGTGACGCCATCCAGCCATCTCATCCTCGGTCGTCCCCTTCTCCTCCTGCCCCCAATCCCTCCCAGCATCAGGGTCTTTTCCAATGAGTCAACTCTTCGCATGAGGTGCCCAAAGTACTGGAGCTTCAGTTTTAGCATCATTCCTTCCAAAGAAATCCCAGGGTTGATCTCCATCAGAATGGACTGGTTGGATCTCCTTGCAGTCCAAGGGACTCTCAAGAGTCTTCTCCAACACCACAGTTCAAAAGCATCAATTCTTCTGCGCTCAGCCTTCTTCACAGTCCAACTCTCACATCCATNGTCTTTTCCAATGAGTCAGCTCTTCGCATGAGGCGGCCAAGGTACTGGAGCTTCAGCTTTAGCATCAGTCTTTTCAAAGAAACCCCAGGGCTGATCTCCTTCAGAATAGACTGGTTGGATCTCCTTGCAGTCCAAGGGACTCTCAAGAGTCTCCTCCAACACCACAGTTCCAAAGCATCAATTCTTTGGCGGTCAGCTTTCTTTATAGTCCAATTCTCACGTGTACATGACTACTGGAAAAACCATAGCCTGTGTGAGTACACTGTGATTATTTGGTCGCCTTTGACTGTTTTCCTTTCTTTCTGCATGTTCACGCTTCCCTGATTAAATTTATTCTTCGGCTACAGTTTTCCCACAGACAAAAACGCAGCCAGACGGCATGGTGGAGACAAGGACCATTGGGTTCTGCCCCGTTACAGATACGCTGGGTGAGGAGCAGTTCTGAAATATAACGTCCTCAGTCTACCAACTCTCTCCTAATATTCAGGACTTCCTGTGTGTTGCTTTAAAATCTGACTTGACAGTGAGCTCATAAAAAATGTTGTATAATATTATTTTTGTTTGAGCAAGCTCCAGGAGTTGGTGATGGACAGGGAAGCCTGGCATGCTGCAGTCCATGGGTGGGGGGAGTCTCAAAGAGTCAGACATGACTCAGCGACTGAGCTGGAAATTATTTTATAGATCACCCAGCCCAGTACAGCTTTCTGTGTGTGTTCAGTCCTGTCTGACTCTGTGTGACCCCACGGACTGTAGCCCACCAGGCTCCTCTTCCCTTGGGGATTCTCCAGGTAAGAGTAACTGGAGTGGGTTGCCTTTCCTTCTCCAGGGGATCTTCCCAACCCTGGGATCGAACCCAGCTCTCCCGCATTGCAGGCAGGTTCTTTACCAGCTGAGTCACAAGGGAAGCCCAAGAATACTGGAGTGGGTTGCCTTTCCTTCTCCAGGGGATCTTCCCAACCCAGGGATCGAACTCAGGTCTCCCGCATTGCAGGCAGATTCTTTACCAGCTGAGTCACAAGGGAAGCCCAAGAATACTGGAGGGGGTTGCCTTTCCTTCTCCAGGGATCTTCCCTACTCAGGGTTGGAACCCCTGTCTCCTGCAGCTCCTGCTTGGGCAGATGGATTCTTTGCCAGCAGCGCCACCTTCTGGGATGACGGCGAATTTATGATCGTTGCAGCCAGACGCTGCAGACTACTGCAGGTGGCTGTGAGCGTTTACATGGGGGTGGTCTCACTGAGAAAAAGAATTTAAACTTTGCTTTTTACTCGCTTTACATTTGAACTGGCGTCTGTGGGTGGCGAGTGTCTTACTGAATATTGCAGCTACAGGTGCTTTGTGTTTGCACGTTTCTTAATCCCAGGTGGCTCAGCGGTAGAGAATCTTCCTGCCAGCACAGGAGTCGTGGGTTTCATCCCCAGGTCAGAAAGATCTCCTGCAGAAGGAAATGACAACCCGCTCCAGTATTCCTGCCTGGAGAATCCCATGGACGGAGGAGCCTGGTAGGCTACAGTCCACGGGGTCGCAAAGAGTCAGACACGACTGAGCGACTTCACTTTCGTTTTCACTTTCCACTATTCCTGCCCGGAGAATTCCAAGGAAAGAGCAGCCTGGTGGGCTACAGTCCAGGGGGGTCGCAAAGAGTCAGACACAACTGAGCTGCTGAAGAACAACCTTGTGTTCTAGTCATTTTCCATATAAAATGGTGTGACTTCCTCATCCTGTTCCCTTGGTTTATTTTCTGATTTTTTGCAGCGTTTTAATGTATCTTTATATCCAGAAAGACTTAGCTCCGGCAGGGAGCTCCTAAAACCCTTGGAATTTCCTGAGAGATAGGAGTTTCTTTGTAATTCAAAAGCAACCTGGGGTTATGCTATTGAGTTGATGCTAATGAGATGATGGCAGTTCCGTTGCTCAGTCTTGGGACTGCAGCACGCCCGGCCTCCCTGTCCATCGCCAACTCCCGGAGCTTGCTCAAACTCATGTCCATCGCGTCGGTGATGCCATCCAGCCCTCTCATCCTCTGTCGTCCCCTTCCCCTCCTGCCTTCGATCTTTCCCAGCATCAGGGTCTTTTGAAATGAGTCAGTTCCTCGCATGAGGTGGCCAAAGCATTGGAGTTTCAGCTGCAGCATCAGTCCTTCAATGAACACACAGGACTGATTTCCGTTGGGATGGACTGGTTTCCTGTCTTTGCTCTTTGCATATTTTCTCCTGTGTTTGTTTAACTTTGCTCTGGGGAGGACTTCCGACTGCCTCCTTTGTATTTTGTTTTCATTTGTTATAGGTAATTATTACCGGTTGCAGGGAGAAGCCAATTCTGACCCCTGGTTGGAACTGTTTCTTTGACTTGCTTTTCATGAGCTTTTGTTTTTATAGTCAGACATAATGGCCCGCCTCAGGGAACCATTCTCTTTGGCCTGACTGTTAACTAAAGCATCTTTGTTCAGAATTCTGTCCACCTGTGGATGGCAGGAAGCACAAAAGAAACACAGCCTCTGCCTGAGGCTGTCTGTTCTAGATGTTTGCAAGATTAAGGGCCTTTTTAGGGCTTCCTAGGTGGCTCAGATGGTAAACTGTCTACCCTCTATGCGGGGGAGCTGGGTTCAATCCCTGGAATGGGAAGATCCCCTGGAGAAGGAAATGGCAACACTCTCCAGTACTCTTGTCTGGAAAATTCCACGGGTGGAGGAGCCTGGTGGGCTACAGTCCATGGGGTCACAAAGAGTTGGACAGGATGAATGACTGACACATATCTGACTTCCATTTATGTCTATCTATCTTTGACCTATGTTCTATTTTTTCATGCTGTTCGTGGGGTTCTCAAGGCAAAAATACTGAAGAGATTTCCCATTCCTCTCTCCAGTGGCCCACGTTTTGTCAGCAAGGTGAGCTCCAAAGAACTGATGCTTTTGAACTGTGCTGTTGGAGAAGACTCTTGAGAGTCCCTTGGACTGCAAGGAGATCCAAGCAGTCCATCCTAAAGGAGATCAGTCCTGAATATTCACTGGAAGGACTGATGCTGAAGCTGAAGCTCCAATACTTTGGCCACCTGATGCGAAGAGCTGACTCAGTGGAAAACCCCCTGATGCTGGGAAAGATTGAAGGCGGGGGGGAGAAAGGACGACAGAGAATGAGATGGCTGGATGGCATCACTGACTCGATGGACGTGAGTTTGAGTATACTCCAGGAGTTGGTGATGGACAGGCAGCCCTGGCGTACTGCAGTCCATGGGGTCACAAAGGGTCAGACCCGACTGAGCAACTGAACTGAAATGTCCATCTTTTTTTTTATGTCTGACTATCTATCCTATCTTTTATCCATGTCTGTCTGTCTATCTTTTATCTATATCTTTCTGTCTGTCTGTCTGTCTCTTATCCATGTCTATCTGACAATCTGTCTACTTACATATTATGCTTTGTGTTTCTGTGGAGAATTCTAACTAATACAGGGGAAGGCTTGACTGCTAATTAGTGAATTGAGTCACCACGGTTACTATGTGTACTATAGTTCTATGAATTGTTTCAGGATATAGTCACTATGAGAAACCCTTAGCAAGATTCCTTTCTAAAAAAATATGAAAAAAAAAATTTTGAGTGTGTCATCTAAATTCAACTTTATGGCCTTCTCAGTCTTTTTATTTCATTCTCTTTGATTCATCTCTGTGAGTTAGTCTATCAGTCGTGTCCAACTCTTTGCGACCCCGTGGACTGCAGCCCGCCAGGCTCCTCCATCCATGGGATTCTCCAGGCAAGAATCCTGGAGTGGGGTGCCAGTGCCTCCTCCAGGGGATCTTCCCCACCCGGGGATGGAAGCCGGCTCTCCTGCATTGCAGGCAGTCTCTTTACCCTCTGAGGGTTTTGAGCAGTCCCTGGTTGCTGTTCACAGGGCTCCTATTATGCCTCTATTGTACCCATTTCCTCAGTAAGCAAACGTGACCTCCCCAAAGGTCTGGCACTGCTGTGATGACGGGCTTCAGCATTCCATTACCATCAGAATGTGAACCTGTGATCCTGCAACCCTCACGGATTATTTCCCAGCATCCCTGAAAGGAATCTTCTGAGGGTACCTGGCGTTCCAAGTGAGGGGTTCAAAAATAATTTTTTATTATTTATTTTGTTCTAGTGAAGGCATGAATTATTGAATATGCCAACAGCAGGATATATTTAAAATTCCTTCTACTGGTTTTGAAATTTTTCATCAATTATGGAATAAGCCAGATTGAGCAGGTAAAGTGTCTAAAATATCTTATTGCTTCAGCTGAATCGTATTCATTAAGTGTCAGCATCTGGAGCATGGAGTTGCTAGGGAGCCGACAAGTGTAACATAATATTCAGGAGAAGTCAAGGCTGTTTTTCAAGTAAGCATGGAAATACTAGACTCCAACGAGTGCAGGTTGTGGCAATCACATGAACTTCACCATCATATGACGTTCCAAAGTAGGAGCAGAGCAAGGCTTTTTTCTGTTCTCCTCTTTTGAACATCATTATTTTATTTTTCTTAAAAAAAAATTATTTTTCAAATGAGTGCTGGGTTGAGGGTTCGTTTCCAAATCTCTGTTAATTATTTTTTTTTAAACATTTGTGTGCTCACTCAGTCGTATCCAACTCTTTTGCAACCTCTTAGACTGTAGCCCGCCAGGCTTTTCTGTCCATGGGATTCTCCGGGCAAGAATACTGGAGTGGGTGGCCGTGCCGTCCTCCAGGGGATCGTCCTGACCCAGGAACCAAACCCAGATCTCCTGTGTTGGTGGGTAGATTCTTGACCGCTGAGCCACCTGGGAAGCCCTTTTACTATTTAACCTGTTAGTTTATTTGACTGCACTGGGTCTTAGGTGAAGCACACAGGATCTTCAGTGTCTGCATGTGGGATCTCGTTCCCTGACCGAGGTTGGAACCTGGGACTTCTGCATTGGGAGCATGGAGTCTTAGCCACTGGAACACAAGGGAAGTCCCTTCCCCTGGATTTTCTAGAGACAGCTCATCCTAGATGTTATACTCAGGAGTGGAAGTGCTGCTGCTGCTGCTGCTAAGTCGCTTCAGTCGTGCCCGACTCTGTGCGACCCCAGAGACGGCAGCCCACCAGGCTCCCCCATCCCTGGGATTCTCCAGGCAAGAACACTGGAGTGGGTTGCCATTTCCTTCTCCAATGCCTGAAAGTGAAACATGAAAGTGCAGTCGCTCAGTCGTGTTCGACTCTTAGCGACCCCTTGGACTGCAGCCCACCAGGCTCCTCCGTCCATGGGATTTTCCAGGCAGGAGTACTGGAGTGGGGTGCCATCGCCTTCTCCGAGTGGAAGTGCTACATCTCAGGAAAACACAACACACTTTGCAGTCTAATCAGTGTGTCCCCAAGGTGTTCCGACCCCACTGTTTTGAGTCCTCACAAACACCTGCTTCCGTGGGACTGTTTAATTCTTCCCAGTCTGTTGGTGGAAACACCTGTCTTACTATAGCTTTTGTCTTCAATTCCTCATTCCTATAGAAACCAGTAAGTTTTCATGAATTATTTGGCAAGTTTTTTTTTTCTTTCTTTCTATGAAATGTCTATTAATTCCTTAGCATGTTTCCCAGTGATTCTCTTCTTTTTTTAATAAAAATCTCAGCTCAGTTCAGTCACTCACTCATGTCCAACTCTAAAAAATTGACTTGATTCCTTTATGCCTTAACGTATATTCCCTTCTGCATAATATTAAAATGCTTCTGTTTATAATACCTCATCATTCTGCCTCTAGTTCAGAGTGGTTTTGGACATGTGAAGCATCGTTATTGGGTAGAAATGATGGAACTTCACTTGCATTTGAATCTATCTCCTCTTTTCAGTGACAATTTGCATCTTTAAAATATCTATGGTATTCTCATCTATCGTAGTATCATCACTATGCAGTCTTTTTTAAAAGTTTTTAAAATAGTTATTTATTCATTTAGCCGCACCGGGTTTTAGCTGCAGCACAAGAGATCTTTCATCTTCTTTGGAGCATGTGGGATCTTTTTTTAGTTGCAGCTTCTGGACTGTTAGTTGTGGCGTACTGAATCTAATTCCCTGACCTGGAATCGAACCCTGGCCCCCTGCATTGGGAGTGGAAGAGTCTTAGCCACTTGACCACCAGGGAAGTCCCTGGTCTTTTATATCCTTTCCTAATAAATCTTAATATTCATGATGGCAAGGGCTCTCAGATGAGTGTCTCCGTTTTATGTATCTGTCAGGTGGTGGTCTGGGAACCCTCATCACTTGTTCCATAGTGGGGTTGGATATAGTACTTCAGTTTCTAAAATTACACCTTTTTGCTTGTAAATCTGAAACTCAAAGCAACAGCGTTTTGCAAGAAAACACTGTAGAAAGCAAACAACTCTGGAAAAAATAGTGATTTGGCCAAAATGGAAGCTTGAATACATTTGTACTGCCTGAGACTGTTTTTAAGTCAAAACTGTTTCTCTTTGCCTATCAATAAATAAGCTTTCTCTGAAAATCTTTCTCTGTTAAGGTTTAACAGATTAAAAAATCATCTAGTTTAAAATCACAAATGCAAGCGTGGAGAAACCCAGCTTCACATAGAGTGTGTAACGTGTGACACTTTATTACCACAATATTGTTTATATATTTTTGTTAAATGCTTTTGAATGTTGCATATTGTAACTTAATATGTACTTTTATATTCGTATCACATCTGTCCATCTATCTGTCATCTATCAATGTAACTATCTGTGTGTGTGTTAGTCTCTCATTTGTGTCCGACCCTTTGCTCATGGATTATATAGTCCACCAGGCTCGTCTGTCCATGGGATTATCCAGGCAAAAATACTGGAGTGGGTTGCCTTTCCCTTTTCCAGGGATATTCCTGACCCAGGGATCAAACCCAGGTCTCCTCCATTGCAGGCAGATTCTTTACCATCTGAGCCACCAGGGCACCCATCTATTTATTATCGGTCTGTGTCTATCTGTCTATCTCTCTGTCTGTCTGTCTATCCATGGAGAGAATGGAAAACTGTCAAAATAACAAGAATTCCCTGGCAGTCCAGGGTTAAGATGACAGTCTCACTGCTGAGGGCTGGTGTTCGATCCCTAGTCACAGAACTAAGAACCCACAGCCACATGGCAAAAAAAAAGAGTAAAAGCCAAAAAAAGAGAAAAGTATAAAACAGCAGTAACAGTTATCTTGTCTAGGTGGTGAGATCATTTTTACTGTCTCTGAGTTATCTATATTTTTCTAATTTTTAAAATGAGTTCATCTGACTTTGTTTTTTTTTTTTAATTTTTATTTTTACTTTATTTTGCTTTACAATACTGTATTGGTTTTGCCATACATTGACATGAATCCATCTCGGGTGTACATGAGTTCCCAATCCTGAACTCCCCCCACCACCACTTCCCACCCCATATCAACTCTCTGGTTCATCCCCGTGCACCAGTCCCAAGCATCTTGTATCCTGTATTGAACATAGACTGGCGATTCCTTTCTTACCTGATAGTATATATGTTTCAGTGCCATTCTCCCAAATCATCCCACCCTCTCCCTCTCCCTCAGAGTCCAAAAGTCCGTTTATACATCTGTGTCTCTTTTGCTGTCTCGCATACAAGGTTATCATTACCACGTTTCTAAATTCCATATATATGTATTAGTATACTGTATTGGTGTTTTTCTTTCTGGCTTACTTCACTCTGTATAATCGGCTCCAGTTTCATCCACCTCATTAGAACTGATTCAAATGTATTCTTTTCAATGGCTGAGTAATACTCCATTGTGTATATGTCCCTCAGCTTTCTTATCCATTCATCTGCTGATGGACATCTAG
This sequence comes from Aepyceros melampus, assembly GCA_006408695.1. Taxonomy (NCBI): domain Eukaryota; kingdom Metazoa; phylum Chordata; class Mammalia; order Artiodactyla; family Bovidae; genus Aepyceros; species Aepyceros melampus. The sequence continues at coordinate 148,156 of SJXQ01000959.1, forward strand.
GTTGCTTCCATGTCCTGGCTATTATAAACAGTGCTGCAATAAACATTGGGGTACATGCGTCTCTTTCAATTCTGGTTTGAATTAATGCCTGTTAGTGGTGGTCTAATTGCTCATTTGTGTGCTGCTCTTTGTACCCCATTGACTGTAGCCCGCCAGGCTCCTCTGTCCGTGGGATTCTCCAGGCAAGAATACTGGAGTGGGTTGCCTTTTCCTCCTCTAGGGGATCTTCCTGACCTAGGGATTGAACCCAGGTCTCCTGCATTGCCGGTGGGTTCTTCCTCAACTGAGCCACCAGGGAAGCCCCAATACGTACTTTTGTCAAGTATGAATATTTTTACTCACATATGAATATTTATTTTGATGTTGGATTTCTTCGAAGATCTCTATAGAAACTGATCTGGAAAGACACTTGCTGTCTTTCTCCATAGCAGCAGTTTTGAAAGAATGGCATCCCTCATGTGTTCCTGTAGACACTGTTTCATCCTCTGACATGGCGAGGAGTTATCCAGTGTGGACAATGGAAGAAATGAAGCCCCATGGGTCCCTTCGCAATGTGAATCTTTATTTCTGTGTTAAAGCATGCTCACGCAAAAAGACACCCTGATGATAAGCGCCAGAGAAGCTTGATACCAACCAAGAAAAGCTTAGCTATTTCCACAAAGTAAAAGAGTTCCTGATCCCAGAAAGAAGCAAACTAAAATGGGACAGGACTCTTCCAAAGAGTGTCAGCTCTAAATCGCGAATAACTTTCTTTTTCTTGCTCAACATGATTATTTTGCCTCATTAAAGTAATAACTGATTCTAAAACACCCCCAACTTTCTAGAACTTCCATGAAAATGCCCACGTTTCAACAGTGAATTTTAAACCTCAGGGATGCTGTGAATTTTCTCACACATATACACACCATGGCTGTCTCCAATATCACCAGGGACACATGTCAAAAGCATTGTGTACATTGCACACAAATTGTGTTTACAATGTGTGCACACTGTATACTCTTGTATACACGTTGTATACCCAGTGGGCTTCCCAGGTGGCACAGCGGTTAAGAATCCACCTGCCAATGCAGGAGACTCAGGAGATGTGGGTTCCATCTCCGGGTGGGGAAGATCCCCTGGAGGAGGGCATGGCAACCCACTCCAGTATCCTTGCCTGGAGAATCCCATGGACAGAGGAGCCTGGCGGGGCTACAGTCCACGGGGTCACAGAGGGTCAAACATGACTGAGGGCACACTCACAGTGTTAGATTTTCCCCAAACGTGACCCAGTTCTCAGATTATAAGACACCACGTTGCATTAAAACAAAGTAGAATATGATACAAAGCACCATGAAAGAGCCTTTGCTTGTATTGGAAACATTTAAAGCAAACTGGCGCTGGGTTTCTGGGAGACATGCACTTTCAGGAAAGAAGTAAGCCCCCATCTGGGCATCACTAAAAGACACATCAGTGACTTGATCCATATGAGACTGCACAGCCCCATTGGAGGTGACGGGTTGCCTGCCATCACTCTGCTGCACCCGCTTTAGCAGAACAAGGGGCAATGACTCAGAGGTGCGTCCGTCCTTTCCCACAAAGAAAGAGGTGATTTGTCCTCTGTCTGCTCCTTTCATCTGGGTGATAAAGTCTATTCCCCAAGAGGAAGCTTGTCTGGTCTCATCAAGAGGAGAAGGCAGAATACGCATCTTTTCTGTGTCCAGATTCTCGTCATTAGAACACGATGTCATAAGATGGAATACCAGCGATCAAACCGCTCAATTGCTCATCTCATTGCTCTCTCTTTTTAGAGTTGTTTTTCTTTTTTCCTTTGTGTTATTTGTTTGGCCTTGGTGGGTCTCAGCTGTAGCACTTGGACGCTTCGATCTGCACTGTGGCGTGTGGAATCTTTATTTGCAGCACGCGGGATATTCGATCTTTGTGCGGGCTTATGTAGTTGTGGCATGTAAACTCTTAGTGGCAGCCTGAGGGACCTACTTCCCTGACCACGGATCGAACCCACCCTGTACCCCCTGCATTGGGAGCACAGAGTCTTAGACACTGGACCGCCAGGGAAGTCCCCCAGAGTCACATTTTAAGTCCACTTTCCAGTGGACTTAAAGGTCCTCCGTACCTTTCCTTTAAGCTTCTTAAGCAATCACTCTTTCTCTCTTTCCTTCTCTTCTCGAAGTCTCCTTTCAATGTTTCTCACAAAACTTGTCCAGTTGATAACTCAATGATCTCAAGCACAGCTTCCTCTTCTCAGCCCACTGTTAGCATTTGGGACCAGAGAACCCTGTTCTGGGGGTCGTCCTATGCATTGCGGAGTGTGGACCAGAATCTCTGATCTCCTCCCTCGATTGCTGTTGATGTTGTTCAGTCGCTCAGTCGTGTCTGACTCTTTGCGACCCCATGGACTGCAGCATGCCAGGCTTCCCTGTCCTTCACCATCTCCCAGACTTTGCTCAAAGTCATGTCCATTGAGTCAGTGATGGCATCTAACCATGATCATACTCTGAACCAATATATGAGGGCCCCAAGTCTCTCTTCATTTTGACCAGAGAGTGATACAACATTCACATTTTCTGTGGATTTCATCATAGTAAGGAATAATGCACATTTTGGGGAGAGAATCCATATGGAATAAATTAATAAATAAGGCTTTCCATGGCAAATAGATGGGGAAACAATGGAAACAGTGACAGACTTTATTTTCTTGGGCTCCAAAATCACTGTGGATGGTGACTTCAGCCATGAAATTGAAAGATCCTTTTTTCTTGGAAGAAAACCTACGACAAACCTAGACAGCATATTAAAAAGCTGAAACGTTACTTTGCTACAAACGTCCATCTAGTCAAAGCTATAGTTTTTCCAGTGGTCATGTATGGATGTGAGATTTGGACTATAAAGAAAGCTGAGCGTGGAAGAATTGATGTTTTTGAACTGTGGTGTTGGAGAAGACTCTTGAGAGTCCCTTGGACTGCAAGGAGATCCAACCAGTCCATCCTAAAGGAGATCAGTCCTGAATATTCACTGGAAGGACTGATGCTGAAGCTAAAGCTCCAATACTTTGGCCACCTGATGCGAAGAGCTGACTCTCTGGAAAAGACCCTGATGCTGGGAAAAATTGAAGGAAGGAGGAGAAGGGGACGACAGAGGATGAGATGGTTGGATGACATCACCGACTCAATGGACATGAGTTTGAGTAAACTCCAGGAGTTGGTCATGGACAAGGAGGCCTGGCGTGCTGCAGTCCATGGGGTCACAAAGAGTCAGACACGACTGAGCAACTTAGCAACAAATAAATAAGGAATGACGTGTGATAAGGCGAAGGAGACGTCTCCCATGGTAACAGAGAGGAACTGGAGATTGAGCAAATTTCCTCAGCTAACTCTTCTGTCCCAAAAGAAGGAAGGAAAGACACAGTTGCTCTCAGTGCTTTCTGAACGGACAGCATTTGCTTTCTGTATCAACAACGGGGATGCTTCACAGCCTTACACGTCTGGTGTCATTTATACTCACCCTCTCCTCCCTTGCCCAGAATCGTCCTGACTGTATAGTTGCTGTCTTTCCGCAGCTGAAAAAGAAATGCCGAGACTATTTAAATACATACTGTATACTTGCACATTAGATAGCAGAAGGATTTCCTGTAAGATAAGGAAGTGAATACTATCTCTTTGTACAGGACAATCATGCTTGTTTGTGTTAAATAGCAGTCAATGCCTTGCTATACGGAGAAGGCGATGGCATTCCACTCCAGTACTCTTGCCTGGAAAATCCCATGGAAGGTGGAGCCTGGTGGGCTGCAGTCCATGGGGTCGCTGAGGGTCAGACACGACTGAGCGACTTCACTTTGACTTTCCCTTTCATGCATTGGAGAAGGAAATAGCAGCCCACTCCAGTGTTCTTGCCTGGAGAATCCCAGGGATGGGGGAGCCTGGTGGGCTGCCGTCTATGAGGTTGCACAGAGTTGGACACGACTGAAGCGACTTAGCAGCCTTGCTACAGGGCTTCCCTGTTGACTCAGGGGTAAAGAATCTGCCTGCAGTGCAGGAGATGCGGGTTCAATCCCTGGGTCAGGAAGCTCCCCTGGAGAAGGAAATGCAACCCACTCCAGTATCCTTGCCTGGAGAATCCCGTGGACAGAGGAGCCTGGTGGGCTGCAGTCCATGGGGTCATACCGAGTCAGACATGACGGAGGCAGCTTCGCACACAGGGACTCAAAGGTCAGAAAGTTTGAACCTGGACTGAAAGAACACTGTTCACCTTCGGGTGTTATTATGATTCTTTTCATTTTAGTTAATCAGAGAAAGGGTGAAACAGAAGCTCAGGAGTGAAATGAGGACAAAAGAGATGTTTGATGCCGAATTAAAAAAAAATAAAATTTGTTATAAAAGATGAAAAAAATCATCCACTTCAGAATGTCATGCTCCTTTGATCTCAGACTGTCACAGCAAAATGGCATTTTTTCCCCCCAGGGTCGCGAAAGACTGTTTCAAGCAGACCCATAAAATGTGAGTAACCTCAAAGGCATCTGATTTATATATCTGACCCTGTCTCTTTTCTTCTTAAAATGCATCAGTAGCTCCTTGCTCGGAGAAGGCAATGGCACCCCATTCCAGTACTCTTGTCTGGAAAAACCCCATGGATGGAGGAGCCTGGTGGGCTACAGTCCGTGGAGTCGCTAAGAGTCGGACACGACTGAGCAACTTCACTTTCACTTTTCACTTTCATGCATTGGAGAAGGAAATGGCAACCCACTCCAGTGTTCTTGCCTGGAGAATCCCAAGGACGGGGGAGCCTGGTGGGCTGCCGTCTCTGGTGTCGCACAGAGTCAGACACGACTGAAGCGACTTAGCAGCAGCTCTTTGCTGTCTCTACGAGAAGCTGAACACCTTCCCATGGAGCCAGACCGTTTCATTATATAAACCTCTGCTCATCTGTTCTAACAGCCTCCTTCTTGTCCCCAGATCTTGTCCCTGAACTTCAGGCTATCACCTCTTGCCAGTCCCAACACAGGTTCATACAGCTGTGCTTTAATGGGCAATGCTTAGAGTATGTGGCTTTGCCAAGGTTAATCCCACTCCGTAAAAAAGCAAATCCTGTTCACCCTCTTCATCGAGAAAAATCTCATAAATAAGTCAGCACGCAGCTCACCTGTTCGCTTTCTGAGCATCTTCTAACCCTCCTAGGCTACACGGGATTTCAGATTTCCCCTGAGCATAGTTGGTTCACTGCACATGTAATTCTTTCTCACTCTGTCTTGAGCATCTTTGTACATATTTGTCTCCCATCCGCGATGAAAGATCAGGTCCATATTTAGTTAACATTTAGACATCCAGGGCGCAGCTTGAGTGGCTGCAGAGAGTGAATATAATTACCTCTGTAATGATTACATCACTGGATCCGTGGCCTTTGCCTTGTTACCTGGGCTATCTTTTCAATTCTTCCTCTAGCATTTATTGTATTCTGGAATTCAGATGCCTTGGATGCAGAAGGTCGAATGGTCAGTGATTTCTAAGCAGCGAGAGAATGATCTCATCCTATTTATTAATTTTGTTTTTCATCAAGAATGTCTGAGGTTCCCCCAGACCCACTAGTCAGACTGTACACTGCAGATCTATTAAACTGATGCCTATTTAGAGTGGTGTAGGTCTCAAAATTTGTCCACATTGCTTTCCGTTGAGATTCTTAAAAAGACAAAAAGGTGCCTTTTCATGAACTCTCAGTTCAACGTAAGAGGCTGTTGGGTACTTGTCAAATTCACACAAGTGAATTATCTCAATATATGTGTGATAAATGTTACGTCAGCAGCTGATTAAACAGCCATTTATAAAGCAAGCTTCTTTCCTCGTCGGAGAAGATTCCGCATGCCACGGGACTGTTGAGCCTGTGTGCCACAAATACTGAAGACTCAATGTCGTAGAGCCGGTGCTTCCAGCAAGAGAAGCCACTGCAATGAGAAGCCCTCACACAGCAACTGGAGAGAAGCCCCTAAACAGCATGATAGAGAAAGCCCGCATTCAGGAACAAAAGCCCAGCACCGCAACAAACAAACAAAAACTCCAACAGGTAAAACTTCCCCTGGAGGAGGAAATGGCACGCCACTCCAGTATTCCTCCTGGGAGAATCGCATGGATGGAGGACCCTGGCTGCTACAGTCCCGGGGTTGCAAAGAGTCGGACACGACTGAGCAACGAACACACACGCATTTAATTAGTAGAGTGTACTATCAGATATTTATTGAGACGTTGTTTTACTTTGGGATCAAGTCAGGCGGTTCGAGATCTCTGTTTGTCGTTGATGTTGTTGTTGGGTGCAGTTGGTAAGTCATATCCGACTCGTCGGGACCCCACGGACTATACAGTCCATGGAATTCTCCAGGCCAGAATCCTGGAGTGGGTAGCCCTTCCCTTCTCCAGGGGAATCTTTCCAAACCAAGGATCAGACTCAGGTCTCCTGCACTGCAGGTGTATTCCTTACCAGCCTAGAATGCTGCTGCTAAGTCGCTTCAGTCGTGTCCGACTCTGTGCGGCCCCATAGACGGCAGCCCACCAGGCTCCGCCTCCCTGGGATTCTCCAGGCAAGAACCCTGGAGTGGGTTGCCATTTCCTTCTCCAATGCATGAAAGTGAAAAGTGAAAGTGAAGTCGCTCAGTCGTGTCCGACCCTCAGTGACCCCATGGACTGCAGCCCATCAGGCTCTTCCATCCATGGGATTTTCCAGGCAAGAGTGCTGGAGTGGGGTGCCATCGCCTTCTCTGTGTAGCGTTTAAATGTCTTCATAAAGATCTATCTTCATAAAGATCTTCATCTCCACCAACAACAAAATATCAGTTAATTTCTCCATCTACCTGTAATTAGATTTCATATCTTTTTAAAGACCAGATACAGTGTTGGACATAGAGACGGGGATATTTTTTTTAAAAAAGACACATGTGGTTGCCAGTTTGACAAAGAAGACACCATCACTGGTGAGAAATAAGCAATACATTTTATTGGGGGTTTAGACTGTAATGGCACCCCACTCCAGTACTCTTGCCTGGAAAACCCCATGGACAGAGGAGCCTAGTAAACTGCAGTCCATGGGATCACTGAGGGTCGGACACGACTGAGCGACTTCACTTTCACTTTTCACTTTCATGCATTGGAGAAGGAAATGGCAACCCACTCCAGGGTTCTTGCCTGGAGAATCCCAGGGACGGCGGAGCCTGGTGGGCTGCCGTCTATGGGGCCGCACAGAGTCGGACACGACTGAAGCGACTTAGCAGCAGCATTCTAGGCTGGTAAGGAATACACCTGCAGTGCAGGAGACCTGAGTCTGATCCTTGGTTTGGAAAGATTCCCCTGGAGAAGGGAAGGGCTACCCACTCCAGGATTCTGGCCTGGAGAATTCCATGGACTGTATAGTCCGTGGGGTCCCGACGAGTCGGATATGACTTACCAACTGCACCCAACAACAACATCAACGACAAACAGAGATCTCGAACCGCCTGACTTGATCCCAAAGTAAAACAACGTCTCAATAAATATCTGATAGTACACTCTACTAATTAAATGCGTGTGTGTTCGTTGCTCAGTCGTGTCCGCTCTTTGCAACCCCGGGACTGTAGCAGCCAGGGTCCTCCATCCATGCGATTCTCCCAGGAGGAATACTGGAGTGGCGTGCCATTTCCTCCTCCAGGGGAAGTTTTACCTGTTGGAGTTTTTGTTTGTTTGTTGCGGTGCTGGGCTTTTGTTCCTGAATGCGGGCTTTCTCTATCATGCTGTTTAGGGGCTTCTCTCCAGTTGCTGTGTGAGGGCTTCTCATTGCAGTGGCTTCTCTTGCTGGAAGCACCGGCTCTACGACATTGAGTCTTCAGTATTTGTGGCACACAGGCTCAACAGTCCCGTGGCATGCGGAATCTTCTCCGACGAGGAATCGAACCCATGTCCTCTGCCTTCGCAGGTGGACGCAACCTCTGGACCACCAGGGAAGTCCAGGAAAGGTCACTTTTGCTTTCTTTTGTGTTCTGAGAGATGGAATGGCTGTCAGCCCCTCTGTCCTTCAAATATCACAGTACTTGCTTACACACAAAGCTGACTCGGCAGAAATTCCTTCTCGTAGTTGGTAACACGTCAGCAAACTGTGTTGTCCTTCTTCACTCATGAACTTTAACAAAAAGTAGTTTATTGTACATATTAATTGTGCTGCTAGATGGTTCCCCAATCCATAAAGCTTTTTTTAAACTGCAAAGATTCCCTGATTAACATCCGTCAGTGAGTTCAGTCGCTCAGTCATGTCCGACTCTTTGCGACCCCATGCACTGCAGCACGCCACGCTTTCCTGTCCATCACCAACTCCTGGAGCTTGCTCAAACTCATGTCCATTGAGTGCGTGATGCCATCCAGCCATCTCATCCTCTGTCGTCCCCGTCTCCTCCCACCTTCAATCTCTCCCAGCATCAGTATCTTTTCCAGTGAGTTACTTCTTCCCATCAGGTGGCCAAAGGATTGGAGCTTTAACTTCAGCATCAGTCCTTCCAGTGAATATTCAGGACTGATTTCCTTAGGATGGACTGGTTTGATCTCTTTGCAGTCCAAAGGACTCTCAAGAGCCTTCTCCAGCATCCATATTAATATATAAGCTAGTTATTACTGCGAGATTGTGTTCACTGGGCATAAAGTTGCAGCTATATGCTCTCGAAATCTACTCTACATAACCCTGTACATATAGGTCACATGGTACTGTGCATGAGAAAGCGTTCCCTAGCGACTCAGATGGTAAAAAATCTGCCTCTAATACAGGAGACCGGGTTTGAGCCCTGGGTTGGGAAGTTCCCCTAGAGATGGAAATGACAGCCCATTCCCATATCCCTGCCTGGAGAATCCCATGGACAGAGGAGCCTGGTGGGCTACAGTCCATGGGGTCGCAAACAGCCTGACACAGGGGAGTGACTAACACTTTCACTTTATGTCTCGATATAGCTGTTTAGCAAAATGAAATGCTAGAATGATCTCGCTATCAGGAAGAAACAAATGAAGTAGAACCTCATGAATTATATGTTGAATTGCAAGAATGTGGAAAACTCCAGTTCAGGCTGAACAATGCAAAATCTTTTTCTTGAAATATTGGAATATTCAAAACATACATGCAGACGTATTAAATTGGTGCCTATTTAGAGTGGAGTAGGTCTCAAAATTTGTCCACATTGCTTTCTGTTGAGATTCTTAAAAAGAAAAAAAGGGGCCTTTTCATGAAAACTCACGACTGCATAGTAGCTATGCATTCTGAAATAGAGATGTAAATATATTCTGAACAAAACACTAATTTATTCTCACTTCTTTGAATCTCCCTGTCAAATTGTCACTTCTCAAATGATGTATCTAAAATATCCTTAGGAATTGTCTAGCATTACCTACTCCAGTCACTGCAGATGGTGACTGCAGGCATGAAATTAAAAGATGCTTGCTCCTTGGAAGGGAAGCTATGACCAACCTAGACAGCACATTAAAAAGCAGAGATATCACTTTGCCAACAAAGTCCGTCTAGTCAAAGCTATGGTTTTTCCAGTCATCATGTATAGATGTGAGAGTGGGACCACAAAGAAAGCTGAGCACCAAAGAATTGATGCTTTTGAACTGTGGTGTTGGAAAGACACTTGGGAGTCCCTTGGATCCAACCAGTCCATCCTAAAGGAAATCAGTCCTGAGTGTTCACTGGAAGGAATGATGCTGAAGCTGAAAGTCCGATACTTTGGCCAGCTGATGCGAAGAGCTGACTCACTGGAGAAGACCCTGATGCTGGGAAAGATTGAAGGCAGGAGAAGAAGGGGACTACAGAGGATGAGATGTTTGGATGGCATCACTGACTCAATGGACAGGAATTTGAGCAAGCTCCAGGAGATGGTGATGGACAGGGAAGCCTGGTGTGCTGCAGTCCATGGGGTCGGGAAGAGTCGGACACGACTGGACTGACACACTCCAGTATTCTTGGGCTTCCTTGGTGGCTCAGATGGTAAAGAATGTGCTTGAAATGGGGGAGACCTGGGGTTCGATCGCTGGGCTGGGAAGATCCCCTGGAGAAGGGAATGGCAACCCACTCCAGTATTCTTGCCTGGAAAATTCCACGGACAGAGGAGCCTGGTGGGCTACAGTCCATGGGGTCGCAAAGAGTTAGACATGGCTGATCGACTGTCACTTTCACTCACCTAACATGGTTAGGTCTCCACGTTTCTGCCACAGTGGGCACAGGTTCAACCCCTGGTCAGGGAACTAAGATCCCGCAGGGATTTAAACCGGGCCTTGTGTATCTCCTGCATTGCAGGTGAGTTCTTTACCCATGGATCCGCCTAAGAAGCTTCTTGTGCCTCTAGGCATGGCCAAAATAAAAATTTTTTTTAATTAAAAAAAAAGTCCAGTAAACATTTTTCGTGGCAGTCTATTAAGAAAGCTTGTCATTTGTATTACTAATAAAACTTTCTCTGTTTGCATTGTTATATTGTATATGACACTCTGAAAACATCAGTGTACCCGTAAGACTTTCCTTCCAGGCTTGAGGTTTTTCAGCATAGCAAGCACCTCTCATCCATCTTGGCGTATTCAGACTTGAGCCCAGTGCCAACACTCAAGGGGGACCCTCCCAGTGTCGACTGTATTACCGAAAAGGGAGAATTAAGGGCGAGATATCTCTGCACTGAAATAAGTCGTCACCAGCCCCCTCCGTTTTTTGAGTTGAGAGCTTCATTCTGTGTGTTCCCGGAAGCCATCTTCACAGCTAATCACTTCTCTGATAAACGCGCTCCACAACTGTGGAAAAATAAGATGAGATTGCAAAGCAAAGTAAATATTTAATTAAGAAACAGCTAATCAGATTCCTCTTTGCCTTTTTTAATTTTTTTTTTTTTCCTGCTGATAGTTAAGCAGCTCCATCTCATGGAAGACCATTGCCATTAATATTTTAAAACTACTTCAGCCTTTTTTTTTTTTTCGTCAATTTTCTGCCTCATTATTTTTTTAGTGACCTCCATCCTCAAATTGATTTTGACTGTGTTACTGCCGGAGATATATATGTATATAAAATTTTTAAATTCACTGAGACTTTGAAATCATGTAATCATAAACTGAGAATTGGTCATCTTACTTAAAAGGAGGCTCTCTGGACAGGCAGCCTTAGAATTAAACTGCCCTTAAACAACAGATAATGTGGTTTCTCATAAACTTTTTATTAAAACTTCAACTAAATTTAGTCAGACTCTTAACAGACTAAGTGCAATGAATTGCGTCTAACTGAAGAGAAACAAATATTCCATTTTTCTTTCTTTCCTTTTTTTTTTTTTTTTTTTTTTTGGTGAAACAGAGTAGAGAAGTTTATTGACAAAATCCACATTTGAACTAACCTTAGATTGGACGGAAAAGAATCTGCCTGCAATGCAGGAGACCTGATTTCAATCCTTGGGTTGGGAAGATCCCCTGGAGGAGGGCATGGCGACCCACTCCAGTATTCTTGCCTGGAGAATCCCATGGACGGAGAAGCCTGGCGAACTCCAGTCCTTGGGATCGCAAAGTCAGGCACTCCTGAGTGACTTTCTCTTTAAGAAACTACCACCTGTCTATTTGTAACACTATTTCTGCTCTCACTGCCATTTACTGAATGAGTATGAAGTGTATTAATAGTGTATATGTGTGTAGACTCACTGCTCAGTCCTGTCTGACTCTGCGGCCGCATGGATTCTCCAGGCCAGAACACTGGAGTGGGTAGTCTTTCCCTTCTCCAGGGGATCTTCCCAACCCAGAGACTCAAACCCAGGTCTCCCACACTGCAGGCAGATTCTTGACCAGCTGAACTATCAGAGAAGCCCTCCCTGTCTGTACTTAAAGATTAATTAAAGAAAACCAGCAATACATTGTGGATAGTAACCTAAAGCCAATTTTTTTTTGACGTACACCATTTTAAATCTTTATTGAATTTATGACAATATTGCTTCTGTGCTATGCTTTGGCTTATGACCACTAGGCATGTGGGATCTCACCCCACCTCCCAACCAGGGACCAAGCCCTCACTCCCTCCCTTGGAAGGTGAGGTGCCAACCACTGGACCTCCAGTAAAACTAAAGCCAGTTTTCAAACACGGGGCTACAGTCTGTTTTTGAAAGTCCACCAGATGCCTATACCGAAGGCACTCTTTATTTCTTGGAGATCTCCACGATTTGTTTGCAAAGGAAGAAAGCAGCCTCTCCTGTTTTATCTCTTAAAGATGACAAGGAGGTATATAAAATTCAGAATGGTGACTGTTTTCCGGAGAACAACGGAAGCGAAATGGAGGCGGGGACTGAGGCTGGATCTGTGTTTATGATCAACATCTACCGATCACATTTCTGTATCACACAGCAAGAACAAACAAATCCACACATCCATCAGGTTACAAAGACAATCATCTGAGTGACCTTTGAACCTTGAAACCATAAACTCTCTTGAGAATGATTCACAGTGGTCAAAATGGGAGGGAATCAGTCTAGTAAGTTGGGAAGTGAGATAGAAACTTGGGAATTGCCCCGAGTTGCATAAAGTGCAGGTCAACTCCTTTTAATCCCAGAGTCTCAGTATCTTTGAAATGACGGGCCCAAGTGGGTTAAGACGTTTGCCTGTTGGAGGCTGTCTTTAGCACAGCTTTCAGAAAGACATTTTTATATCACACTTAGGCAAAAATAAAAAAGAACTTAAACAAATGTGAAAGATTTACCTTGGGGGTTTCCCAGGTCGCTCGGGGATAAAGAAAGGATCTGCCAAAGCAAAAGACACAGAGATGGGTCCCTGATCTGGGAAGATCCCACGTGCCACAGAGCAGCTAAGCTCACACGCCCTAGAAATCATGTTCCACAACAGAAGTGACAGCAAAGAGAAGCTCTCAAACCACAACAAGAAAGTAGCCCCCGCTCCCTGCAACTAGGGGAAGCCTGCTTGCAGCAGCAAAGACCAAGCACAGCCAAAAATGAATAAGTAAAATCTTAAAAATTAAAATAATTTAAAAAAAAAGACTTGCCTTGAAGGTACCACCTTCAGCTACGGGGCATGGCTCCAGTGTATTTTTCACCCAGTTTCCAGATCTCAGCGTTGCTTCTCACATCCAAATAATTCCCCATGCCCCTTGATAACCATCTTCTGCTCCATCTGAACCACATGCTGTTGGTCTCCTCCAGAAGCATAGTTCTGCAAAACAAACATTACTGTTAATGCTTAAAGCCTCAGTCAACAAAGGAGTTGGCATTAGTGTTGAGGTAAAAAAAAAATTATTTGCAAATTGGAAAATGAAATCCATTCCATGTCTAGTTTTATGCCAAGTGTCTTTACTGACATTCCATTAAAATGTCCAAACAAAAAGGACAGTTGATGTAATAATCCTCTCTTTAGAATGCCCAGTTGCTCGGTCAAGTCTGACTCTGAGACCCCATGGACTGTAGCCCGCCAGGCTCCTCTGTCCATGGGATTTCCCAGGCAAGAGTGGGTTGCCATTCTCTTTTCCAGGGGACTTTCCTGACCCAGGGATCGAACCTGACTCTCTTGCGTCTCCTGCATTGGCAGGTGGATTCTTTACCAATCAGCACCACCTGGGAAGCCAGCTTTAGAATGATCGGGCATCATTTGACAGACTTCTCCCTCTTGCTGGCTTCCCCCAGCACTGAGTCTTGCTGCTGCAAGCCTGTTCCCGCTTCCCCAGGGTTCTCCCACAACCCCTGAAAGGAACAGGTCTCTGCACCTCACCAGAGGACAGGACCAGGCTCCCAGCCGTCTGTCATCAAACACGCTCCTCCTAGGCTTCACCGGTGAGTTTGTTACCGTTACATTAAAGAGATCTCAGCCACCAGGAAATACTCTGTGACCTCGCTTCCATCCAAAAAAAAGTCAACAGTATAAAAAGACAGCACAGAGTATAACGATGCTGTGTTTCTCTGCAGCTTCTGCAGAGAAAATTCTTAGTCTTAGAAACAGTTGTATGTGATTAATACATAATAAGCGGGGGAGGTTCATTCTGAAACATCATCATGGGATGATAAAGGTTGAGGGAGGTCTGTGTAGCAGGAACTCACAATGCGGTCACTGAGTAGGACTTGTCTGAGTTCCCGACAAGAAACACATCACAAGGCTGGTATTCCATAAAACGCCACCAACGAGGAGTTTGTTCGTATCACACCATTGGGGTCTCCACCATCATCTCCCTTCATTAATTCTCTCTCTTTGCCTTGTGTGCGTAAAAAGCCAGGGTGTATGCCTGTGAAAGCATGTCTTCCCATTAACACAAGTGTCAAGAAAAAAGTGAAGCTTGCTTTCTAAGGCAAGTTTATTCTTGCCAGTATCTGAAAGATGATGGAAAGGAATTGACACTTCGTGGGATTCTCTTTTGTGGTCATCCTTTGTAACGGTCAGATTTAATTACTTGTTTAATGCAAGCACTGTTGATATAAATTTTAGTAATCTACCAATCTGTATGTCTTTTAGAAACTCAGTGGGTGAGATTTTCTTATCAACTCACATCCATTCTAAGGAGATGTACAGGGATTCCGCCCACAAAGGTTTTCATTTAAAGAATGGGTTAATGAGATACGCATATATTTTGTCATTGAGCTGGGTGTCTATTTTGCACTCATAGTTGTGTTTTTCAAACTAATAGTGCTGTGGTTGAATAACCTGGTCTCTAAGATACAAATCTTGAAGTGAGCTGTTAAAAGTAAAAGTGAAGTCGTTCAGTCGTGTCCGACTCTTTGCGCTCCATTGACTGTAGCCCACTAGGCTCCTCTGTCCATGGGATTCTCCAGGCAGGAATACTGGAGTGGGTTGCCATTTCCTCCCCCAGGGGATCTTCTCAACCCAAAGGTCCCCCAGGTCTCCTGCATTGCAGGCAGATTCTTTACCATCTGAGCCACCTGGGAAGCCCAGATTGCTAGACTCAGGATTGCCAAAAACCCTCAATTTGTTAATAAAAAAAAAAAAAAAGCCATGTTTGCAAAGTACAAAAAAACCAAGGTCTGCCTGGGTGTGACTATATAGACATAGCTCTCCCTCTCTCCTTGTGTCTCTGATCATCTCTTGAGTTGTGTGGGATGACTTTATTTCCATGAGGAAATGGTAACCCACTTCAGTGTTCCTGCCTGGAGAATCCCAGGGACGGGGGAGCCTGGTGGGCTGCCGTCTATGGGGTCGTACAGAGTCGGACATGACTGAAGCGATTTAGCAGCAGCAGCAGCGAGTTAAAATGTTGTGCAGAAGAATTATTTATTAGACAAGAATATGCCAATTTTTCTTTCTGGTGCAGTTTGTTGATGTTTTTCTAACTTAAGGTGAAAGTTGACTTTCTCCCGGCTTAGTTGTCAGAAAGGTGGGAAGAATTCCAAAAAACAGAGGCGTCTACCCATCAGTTGGCTCCGTTCAAGCCAGGCAGTTGATGAAGCATCTCTCAAGCCTGTGTTTTATCTGGCTCAGTCAACACTCATAGCGGGGAAACTGGCAAGTGAAAATCAGTGACCGTCACTATCGGTCCCAAGAAAATGGCTTTTTCAGTTCCCTGTGAATTGCTGAGACCTGTAAACGCATTATCTGTAAGCAGTCAATATGAGTAGAAAAGTCACTGGAAGGAAGAGAATTGAGAGAGGACGTTGATTCAAAGAAAGAAATTCAGTAATAACGTTATGCTCATAAAAATCTATATAATTCAGGATAGCACAGGCCGTGGAAGGTCCATAATCACAGCCTGTTCACAGGTCCAAATAATGGAGATGTTTTTGACGGTTAACAGAATCATAATTTTAGGCTATTACTGTGTCAATGTCCTGATAATATTTTCCAACCATCCCTTTTTACTGTTCTCAAAATTGCCCTTTCTTTGAAATCATGCCATTAGGCAATGTTGGTGCAGAAACAGAATTTAGAGATGATTTGCGACCCAAGTGGCTATTTTATACATGTTTCCGAAGCAAGAGAAGATAGGAAGCAGTTAAATATGACAGATACAGGTTGGGGAGGAATCCCGCCATTTTCTTTGCAAAGCCTGTATCATTTCTGCACACATTTTATTTCAACAGATACGTCATGTTCCATGACTAGAAATCCTTAAGCCAGTTCATGTCGCTCTTACCGTTTTATCCACAAATGTTGAATTTAAGACATTCGCTTCTAAATCATTCGTCACCAGTATGTGTCTTCTTTGATGGATTTTGAGCTTTTCGTCCATTTCTTATCATGTGTCTTTTTAAGTAGCCACTGTTCTTGTCATTCACTCGCTCAATCGTGTCTGACTCTGTGACCCCATGGGCTGCAGCAGACCAGGCTTCCCTGTCCTCTACCATCTGCCAGAGCTTGCTCTAACTCATTGAGCTCAAACTCCATTGAGTTGGTGATGCCATCTAACCATCCCATCCTCTGTCGTCCCCTTGTGTTTCGTGTTCCCTCTGTCTGGCCATATCCAAACAGGAGAGTGGCCATACCCTTGTGCTCCATTGAGTCCCTGTCCATGTTGCTTTTCTGTCATGAAGCAGCTTGTAAAAGTTATATTCTTTTTTTGCAAACTGTGGCCTTTCCCCATCATCACTCTCCAGAGTTGTTCCCATACACAAGAGAAAAGAAGTGAAATTATTGAAAAAGAATTGGTTCATTGCAGACTCTTCGTATGCTCCGCTACCCCAATCCCAGTGACCTAAACCAGCGTCATTGGACTGTGTGTGTCCTCTTCAGGAGCTCCATCCCATCCTCTGTCGTCCCCTTGTGTTTCGTGTTCCCTCTGTCTGGCCATATCCAAACAGGAGAGTGGCCATACCCTTGTGCTCCATTGAGTCCCTGTCCATGTTGCTTTTCTGTCATGAAGCAGCTTGTAAAAGTTATATTCTTTTTTTGCAAACTGTGGCCTTTCACCATCATCACTCTCCAGAGTTGTTCCCATACACAAGAGAAAAGAAGTGAAATTATTGAAAAAGAATTGGTTCATTGCAGACTCTTCGTATGCTCCGCTACCCCAACCCCAGTGACCTAAACCAGCGTCATTGGACTGTGTGTGTCCTCTTCAGGAGCGTCTGTAATATATTAGGCAATGGATGTCCTAAGCTTTAAATAGGCTTCCCTGGTGGCTCAGCTGGTAAAGAATCCACCTGCAATGGGGGAGACCTGGGTTCGATCCCTGGGTTGGGAACATCCCCTGGAGAAGGGAAAGGCTATCCACTCCAGTATTGTGACCTGGAGAATTCCATGGGCTATACAGTCCATGGGGTCTCAAGGAGTCGGACATGACGGAGAGACTTTCACTTACCTAAGCTTTAAATACATGTAACGTTTTTTCTTTCTCAGAAAAGGTAACAAGAAACATTTTTCAGACAAGTTTAATTGCTAACGTTAGGACGATGTATCTTATGTAAAAGGCACCGTGGAAGTGCAAACCCTCAATACCTTTGTTAAATATGAGGAAGAATGTGTTTGGGGAATTCTGTAACATCAGAAGCAACCATTTCATCCGTACAGAATGTATATTTCCTGCACACTAAGGAACTGTGACATGGATAGTCACCCCTCACGGGTAACCATTTTCAAGAACTTCCTTGATCTCTGTTAATGTAATGTTGCCTGAAATTATCAGAGTATTTCGAAACCATAAGGATTTGGAAACATGCTACAGTGGTTTTATTTCACTGGTTTATGGGCTTCTTTGGGTTCGGGCTCCTTTGGGTTCAGGCGCCCGTGAATCGCAACAACTGAATAGCAGCTGGCTTAATCCTAGCTGACATATGCAATCTTCATGACACTGAGAGGGGAAAATGCTATCTCCCACCTAGCACATTGAGGTTTAAGTATTTAGCGAAAAATGGCACTACAGACTGAGCTGGGTTTCACTGTACACTGGCATGCAATAAAAGACATCTAAATTCCTGTTAAATTCCTCATTACACTGACATTATAGTGAAATGATAATGAAATATTTGAACAGTAGGAAAGTGAATAAACTGTAGCTATGCAAAATATATCACTGGGTCTTAAAACCTTAATATATAGCTGTTAAGAAAAACTCCCATAGTCACTCTAAACCACGATTCCATTTTTTTTTTTTGTTTCAGCACAGTCGCGACATTGATAGTGGCTTATATAAGAGTATATAACTTTATAAGGGTAAACTTCATGAATAAAGGGAATGTTCAATAAAAATTCAAGATAGCAGTACTTAGGGAAGTAGCTTATAGACTGATTCAAATTTTTGGTAATATTCTCATTCTTCCTTCAGCCTGTGGGCCCACAAGTAAGTATTTTGCTGTTAAAAGTGAATGAATACATGAATGGATGGAGAGATAAGTGGATGGATGAATAGAGAGATGGATGGATGGATGGAAGGATAGATGGCTGGATGGATGGATAGGTGGATGACTGGATAATGGGTGGATAGGTGGACAAGTGGATGGATGGATGGATAGGTGGATGACTGGATAATGGGTGGATAGGTGGACAAGTGGATGGATGAATGAATAGATGGATGGATAGATGGATGGTGGATGGATGATGGATGGATAGGTGAATAGGTGAATGGATGGATAGATGGAGAGATGAATGAACAGGTGGATGGATGGATGATGGATGGATAGATGAACAGGTAGATGGATGGATGATGAGGGATAGATGAATGAATAGGTGGATGGATGTATGATGGATGGATGAATGGATAGATGGATGGATGAATAGGTAGATGGATGGATAGATGGATGAATAGATGGATGGATGGATGGTAGATGGGTAGATGGAGGGATAGATGGATGGATGGATGATGGATGGATAGGTGAATGGATGGATGGATGGAGAGATGAATGAATAGATGGATGGATGGATGATGGATGAACAGATGAACAGGTGGATGGATGGATGATGATGGATAGATGAATAGGTGGATGGATGGATGATGGACAGATGGTGGATGGAGAGATGGACGGATGGATAAATGGATGGATAGATGACTAGATGGATCGGTGGGTGATAGAAGGGTGAATGCTCGGATGTGTAGATGGATAGATGGATGAGAATAACGTGACACTGAGCCCGCACTCTGTATCTTATGAAAGGAAAAAAAAAAGGTGCTCCATCATGGCTGGGTCTTGACTTCTAATGTCCCATTTCTCTTTATCTTCTTAAGAGCATGGTCTTATTCTAACTGCTCCGTCTCTCCCAAGATCGTGATATTTGAACTACTCAAGGTTTCACTCTCATTTGGTTTATGTTTTCTTCATTTATATGATAAAGAAGCCTGCGTTGGTAGGAGGGATTATGAAACAGTACCCAACAACCTATATCTTTGTAGAAGTCTCTCCCTTTGGTTGTGGCAACGTCTGAGAATATGGTCCATATAGGCGAATCTATGGTTTTTCCAGTAGTTATGTATGGATGTGAGAGTTGGGCCATAAAGAAAGCTGAGAACCGAAGAATTGATGCTTTTGAACTATGGTGTTGGAGAAAACTCTTGAGGGTTCCTTGGACTTCAGGAGATCCAACTAGTCCATCCTGAAGGAGATCAGTTCTGGGTTTCTTTGGAAGGACTGGTGCTGAAGCTGAAGCTCTGATCCTTTGGCCACCCAATGCGAAGAACTGACTCACTAGAAAAGACCCTGATGCTGGGAAAGATGGAAGGCGGGAAGAGAAGGGAACGAGAGAGAATGAGATGGTTGGATGGCATCACTGACTCAATGGACATGGGTTTGGGTGAACTCCAGGAGTTGGTGATGGACAGGGAGGCCTGGCGTGCTGTGTTCCATGGGGTCTCAAAGAGCCAGACATGACTGAGCCACTGAACAACAGCAGCCAGGCACAGTTGACCCCAACAGAGATTATCCTTGGTGTGCCTGACCTAATCAGATTAGACTCTCGAAAGGACAGCATCCTTCTCTGCAAGATTCACAGCTCAAAAGGAAGGAAGATTCTCCATGGGTGTCTCTAAAGATTGGGCAGAACCATGTGACAAGGGATGCTGTGCGCCCCAGGCAGCTGAGCACGGCGCTTTGAGGGAAGCCAGCTGGAAGAGGGACACGTAATTTGTACAGTCACCAGGAGCTGAATTTTTCCCACAGCGACTTAAGCTTGGAAAAGGAGTCTGCTCAAGAAGAGAACAGTAGCTCAACACCTTCAGTTCATTTTCATGAGATCTGAGCAGAAGACAGGTTCTGCAGGATTCGTGACTTATAGAACTATGAGCTAGGACCTGGGGCTTGTCTGAAGCCAGTACATTTGTGCTGATATGTGAGTCAGAAGTGAAAAAAAACATGAATGCAGGACGTATGCATGACTGTATCAAGAGCGCTTAGCGCAAACCTTAGCCACCACAGGAAAAAAGCATCCTTGTGACAATGTATTTATGGTCACAACAAGATCCATTTTTAAAAAAAATAGCACATTCCACACGAAGACTGCGAAGTGTTCTTTTCAAAAGTGAGATTAATGTCCCCCTGTGATCTTGGGAAGTTCCTTGTTCGCAGATAACATGCATGATTCTTTTTCAAATTCAAAATACTGTGTAGCCCAAAAACAGATTTTATGAAATATGTATAACTTATTAGAAGTTTGGAAACCCGATAGTGTTGACAAGATAGTTGTTAAATTGAAACTCTGCCCTAGATAGATAACAATGACATTTTGTGCTATCGAGAAATATAAAAATTTAAACTCTTCATTTCTGTAAATACATTCACCTGCAACATCACAGACAGTGAGATTATATTACAAAGGTTAACGAATCATTGCCCTTTGGGAGGAGAACTTTAGCATAAATATGACTAAAGTATTTATTTTTTAGTGTGATTCTTTTAAATAAGGCTTTTATTATCAGAATTAACTCAATAATTAATGAAGAGTATGGTTAAAATCAAATATCCTTGAATGTACTTCACATAGATAACTCAGGAATATATTGTTGTTCGTGTTCAGTTGCTCAGTTGTGTCCAACTCTCTGCGACCCCATGGACTGCAGCATGCCAGGCTTCCCTGTCCTTCACCATCTCCCAGAGCTTGCTCAAACTCATGTCCATTGAGTCGGTGAGGCCATCCAACCATCTCATCCTCTGTGGCCCCATTCTCCTCCTGCCCTCAGTCTTTCCCAGTATCAGGGTCTTTTCCAGTGAGTTGGCTCTTAGCAGGAGAATATACATTTTTAAATGACATATGCATGTATTTTTAGTAGGATAAGTTACAGAGAATGTACACAATATTTTAGATAGCGATTTTGCCAGTGTGAGAAAAATTGTCACATTTTTGTCAATGATGATGGATCCATTTGGCTCACATTCATATGATCGAGAAATATCCAAACCAGGTAGCTACTGAGAACAGCCAATTGGAGGACTTCCAACTTTGTATTTTAGAGTTCTCAAAGAATCCTAGTTTAAAAGGTCAATTTCTGCTATTTTTTAAATGCCACCGATGACAATTTATATAAATAACGACCTATATAGCTCTCATAGCTGTGATTCAGAGATTTAATATTAATTTCTAAGACCCGGAGATGAATAAGGTTGACCAGCAGGCTGACAAGAGTATAGGGTTTCTTTTGATTTCCTTTTCTGTTCACTGTGTCTCTCAGAATACTTCCCCTGGAGGAAGTAGGAAATAAGGACATTTCATCTCTCTCACTGTCAGTTCAGTTCAGCCCCTCAGTCACGTCCGAACTCATGGACTGCAGCACGCCAGGCCTCCCTGTCCATCACCAACTCCCAGAGTCTACTCAAAGCCATGTCCTTCGAGTCAGTGATGCCATCCAACCATCTCACTCTCTGTCGTCCCCTTCTCCTCCTGCCCCTAATCTTTCCCAGCATCAGGGTCTTTTCCAATGAGTCAGCTCTTCGCATCAGGTGGCCAAACTATTGGAGTTTCAGCTTCAACATCAGTCCTTCCAATGAACACCCAGGACTGATCTGGAATTCCAGTGAATACAAAAGAAATAAAGGCTTAACCTGTTTCCAACTTGCCATATAACAGAAAGTTATCTCATGACTCAGTTCAAATGGATGGATGGAATAATGCTCAGATTAGATGCCCAGTCTGGGGGTCAACAAACCATGTGGTCAGAGAGGCTGTGAAGTTGTAGAACCACAGTAGCTACTGAAGTAGACACTTGGGTGGAGAGGACTGGGGTCCACACGAGTCTGGTTGGATGACATGGCAGCCTGCCCCCCAACCAATGGTAGTTACACATGGGCTCAGTCATTCAGTCATGTCCAACGTGATCAGTCATTCAGTTATGTCTGACTCTTTGCGACCCCGTGGACTGTAGCCCTCCAGGCTCCTCTGTCCATGGGATTCTCCAGGCAAGAATACTGGAGTGGGTTGTCATTTCCTCCTCCAGGGGATCTTCCCATCCCTGGGATTGAACCTCTGTCTGCTGCACTGCAGGCAGATTCTTTACCACTGAGACACCAGGGAAGCCCCTAACATCTTGGCCAAAGGTAACACCCAAGGCAGTCATGTTGTCTACTCCTCCCTGTCTCCACAACCATCAGTTAAAACCCTAAAGAGTGAGGTTAGCGCCAGAGCCTGTGTCAACAAAAATACATTTCCAGCCAGTTGGTGAGGTGCAGGCTAAAAACAAAACATTCAGTTGTTAAGGAAAAAACAAACAAACAAACATATCTTCTTTGTATACAAGTTTTAGTTCTACAGTTGGTTCCTGATATCAACATCTTTTTTTCAATCTGTGACTTCCCTGGTAGCTCAGTTGATAAAATGTCTGCCTACAATGTGGGAGACCCGGGTTCAATCCCTGGGTCGAGAAGATCTCCTGGAGAAGACAATGGCAACCCAGTCCAGTATTCTGGCCTGGAGAATCCCACAGACGGAGGAGCCTGGTGGGATACAGTCCATGGGGAAACAAAGAGTCGGGCATGACTAAGGGACTAACAGGCACACTTTACTTTTTACTTTTTATTTATTCAGCATTACGTTTTGGTTTGTGTTTGTTTTGACTACAGCACCATGTGGAATCTCACTTCCCTGACCAAGGATCGAACGCTTATCCCCTGCATTGGAAGATCAGAGTCTTAACCACTGGATCCCCAGGGAAGTCCCGATACTATTTTGTGGGTTTTGTTTGTTTTTTTTGGCATGCTGCAACAGAAGCTTCATTCATTCAGAAAACACTGGCAAAATTAATTTCAGCTGCAAACTCACAGACACATGCTTCAAAGTGTCAAGTTGCATATAAGCCCCCCAAAATAAAGGTAATATTAATTACAATAACTTATAGGTCAAACTAGTCAAGGAAATCAGTCCTGAATATTCATTTGAAGGACTGATGCTGAAGCTGAAGCTCCAATACTTTGCCCACTTGATGTGAAGAACTGACTCATTCATTGGAAAAGACCCTGATGAGGGGAAAGATTGAAGGTGGGAGGAGAAGGGGACGACAGAGAATGAGATGGTTGGATGGCATCACAGACTCAATGGACATGAGTTTGGGTAGACTCCAGGAGCTAGAGAAGGACAGGGAGTCCTGGCATGCTGCCGTCCATGGGATTGCAAAGAGTCGGACATGATTGAGCGACATGATTAAACAACTGCAACCTACAGAATATGAAAGAATGATAAAGTACAATCTCACAAAAGGTCGAAGAGCATTTTGATTATTTTTTAATTTATTTTGAAACAGAGGATAATTGCTTTGCAGTCAGCTTCTGCTGCACAACAGCGTGAATCAGCTCCAAGGAGACATGTATCCCTTCCCCGCTTTGATGAAAGGGAAATGTCCCTCATCCCCTCTCATTGTTCCCACACACTAGCTTACTCCTGGGGACCACTGTCGGCATTAGATTCTTTAACGAAATGATCACTTTCAAGCTGCTGACGTGTAGAAAATGACTCACAGATTTACTGGGGGGACAGAAATCGTTATAAACAGGGACTTGCAAATGAGTGATAAAATTAACGACCGAGACGATGCTGACTCTACCGTTAGCGTTTCCTTAGAAAGCCGTGCTCAGGGCTGGCCCGCTGCTGAGTGTCTGATGCTCTGCTGGAAATTAGATATTGATTCCAACTGTCAACGGCCATCTCCCCTGCCCCACGCCGGAGTGCCCTCTCCCAGAAAATGAGAACCGTATCCCATCAAAACTCATCCAGAATCTATAGCCAAAGGCCAATGTCGTCTTTAAAGAATGCCTGTGATGGAGGAAAATTGGTCTAATTGGACATGAAAAGGCAGGAGTGCAGGTGGAAGGGAGGCTTCAAAGGGAGGGCATCTTCTGAATACCTTTATCTTCCTAAATTCCTTCTCTAATTGAATCAGTTGACTGCTCTAAATGGGCTTCCCAGATGCCTCAGTGGGTAAAGAATTCACCTGCAGTGTAGGAGACACAGATTTGATCCCTGAGTCAGTAAGATCCCCCCTGGAGAAGGGCATGGCAACCCACTCCAGTATCCTTGCCTGGAGAATCCCATGGACAGAGGAGCCTGGTGGGCTACGGTCCATACGATAGCAGAGAGTCAGACATGACTGAGCGACTTACACTGTATGTAAGATAATGGCTGTGTTGACTTAAAAAAAAAAGTGCTCTTCTGGAATCATGAAGGAATCAGACGGTCTGGATTCGTCAAAGTCTCTTGTGAGCAATGGATTGTGAACGCCCTGCCCAGTGAGATTGGAATCAAGTTCAGTTCAATTTCAGCTGTGTGCTGACTTAAAAAAAAAAAGTACAAGGGGAAAGTTGCAAGTTAAGTTTTATTTGGGGGAAAAATGAGGACTGCAGCCTGGGAGACAACACCTCAGATGGTTCTGAGAGTCTGCTCCAAAGAGGCGGGTTGGGGGGACTGTTAGGATATATTTTGGTGAATGAGGGGGGAGTTCAGGCCATCGGGCACTTATTTGTCCAGAAGGTTCGTACTACCCTTATGAAACTTCTAGTCTAATCAGAAATGAAAACACAAGGCTAGGGGGTGGGAGACAGGCTCAAGAAGCAGGGGACAGATGTATACTTATGGCTGATTCACGTTGTATGGCAGAAACTAACATTGTACAGCAATCATCTTCCAATTAAAACTTAATTTTAAAAAAGAAAAAGATGAAGGTAACTTTTGAACGAAAACCACATTGATAAGACATCTAATATAACTTGTCTGATATAATATATTAGATAAGAGTAAAAGAGTCTAATATCTAATATAACTTGTCTGTCACATGCTTTTTTTTTTTAATAACACTATATGCCTTCTTTTGAAGGAAAATAGAGGTTAGTATTATAAGGCATAGGACAGCCTTGCTCCTACCGTCTATAAAAGGGAAGGAGAGGTCATGACTGCAGAGCAGGTCTCGGCATGGGCAGTGGAAGAGACAAATTTAGGAAACAGGACATGTATTTCATAAATACTCCCTTTATAGGGAGAATGACACCATTTATTGAACGCTTGCATTTTATTCCTTTTGGGCTTCTCTCATAGCTCTGCTGGTATAGAATCCCCCTACAATGCAGGAGACCCCAGTTCAATTCCTGGGAAAATCCCCAGGAGAAGGGAAAGACTACCCACTCCAGTATTCTGGCCTGGAGAATTCCATGGACTGTATAGTCCGTGGGGTTGCAGATTCAGACATGACTGAGCGACTCGTTTCACTTCCTTTCATTCCTTCAGTCTCAGATACATGTTAACATACTTTGAAGTATCAGGGCTGCCTTGATGCTATAATGTTATCACTGAGGGACTTCCCTGGTGGTCCACTGGTTGAGACTCTGCGCTTCCAGTGCAGAGATGCAGCTTGGGTTGATCCCTGGTAGAGGAACTAAAGATCCCACATGCTGGTGGGCTGCCGTCTATGGGGTCACACAGAGTAGGACACGACTGAAGTGGCTTAGCAGCAGCTGCTGCGTGAGGCAGCCAAAAGGGAAAAGCGAAAACCTACCACTGAAACCCGTGACCCCCATCGTCCAATACGTCAAATGCTCCTCACTGGATTAACCCCTCTGGGATGCAGAACAGCAATACTCCAGCCATATTCAAAGACAGTAACACCGTGGACTGCAGTCCGGCAGGCTCCCCTGTCCATGGGATTCTCCAGGCAAGGAGACTGGAGTGGGTTGCCGTTCCCTTCTGCAGGGGAGCTTCCTGACCCAGGGACTGAACCTGAGTCTCCTGCACTGCAGGCAGATTCTCTACCGTCTGAGTCAGCACACAAACCCAGCAACAGTGGGGCGGGCTGCCATTCCCTTTTCCCAGGGCATCTTCCCAACCCTTGGGACCGAACCTACATCTGCGTTTTCAAGTGGATTCTTTACCCGCGAGCCACCTGGGAAGCCCTTACCCCTCTGTAGTCAGTTGCTGAATATTTGCCAGCATACTGCTGCATAAACCTCAAATATTTGCTCTATTCGCTGGGTGTTTAAAAAGCCAGCGCAATCGCTTCATCTTTGTTTATAGATGACTGCTTTTCTCCCATCTGTAAAGGACTAAGAACTTCCTTTCCCCGCTGGTGTTACAGATAGGATCAAAGTGTTTAATTTGATCCAGAAATGCACTTTGCAGTAACCATGACACCCCACTCCAGTGCTCTCGCCTGGAAAATCCCTTGGATGGAGGAGCCTGGTGGGCTGCAGTCCATGGGGTCGCTAGGAGTCGGACACGACTGAGCAACTTCACTTTCACTTTTCACTTTCATGCATTGGAGAAGGAAATGGCAACCCACTCCAGGGTTCTTGCCTGGAGAATCCCGGGATGGGGGAGCCTGGTGGGCTGCCATCTATGGGGTCGCACAGAGTCGGACATGACCGAAGCGACTTAGCAGCAGCAGCAGCAAAAAGTGTCTGCCTCCCAGACGGAGAAGATGGTTTGGACCTCTTTCTTCCTGCTCCTCTGCACCAAGTCCTACCATAGAAATAGAACAGGAAACAACGAAAGGAGAAGTCTGCAAGGTGAAAAGCAGAAGGCATACTGGCGTAGTCTCAGACCTGGATGAAGAACACGGCAGTATGTGTGTTAGGATGTCCTGCCCAGCAGGAAAAAAAATACACAGATCTGGGATTTCCCAGCCTCACAAGAGAGGATGGGGGCTCAGGTAACTCTCACTTTCTACCTGAGTCCACCACCACCCAAAAAAGGGGTTGATGTGGGTTCCTGCCGACAATACACTCTGGGGAGAGCACCCTCCTACCCAGCCAGCCCAGAAACAGCCTCTCGCATCCAAAGACAGCAGAGTCAGAATTTCCCCTAAACTATTTGGGAGGGTTTCATAGAGTTTCCATCACAATCCCAGCAAGGTTTCATTTGTAATCATAGTCATGCTTATTGTAAAAATTTTATGGGGACTTCCTGCCAGTGCAGGGGCAATTCTTGGAATGCAGATTCTAATTCTGCAGGTATTGGGTGGGGGGGTGCGACCTCTGGTTCCCACTTGCTAATGAGCTCTTCTCAAGCAATGTCCTCAACATGAAGTTTCTCAAGCTTTCCGTTTGTCAAAAGTTCAAAGCAAATGTGAAACTCATCAATCTTGTTCGTTGTCAAGTCGATGTTTACCGTTTGGGAAACTTGGGGAGAGGTTAGAGCAGGTTTCTGCATCTCTGATAATATCCTGTGTCTTTCCCTGACCCTCCCGTATCCATTTTCCATTTTGTAAAAAGTTGGTAGCTATTTCACACGTGTTAGCTGAAAATTCGTCCGTATGGGTGGTTTACTCGGATAAAAGGTGTTTGCTCTGATAAAATGTGCTCTTTCATCCAAAAGCAGAAAAAGAGCACAATCCCTCCCCCCTGTCCACCCCTCCCCCAAACATCTAGAACAGATTTGATTCATTTCAAAGGAAATGATCTCAGAATTGAGAGCAGACATCTTGTGTGTTGGCTGCACACGTTCAGTGACATTGGCAAAATTGTGACCAGTCAGTCTTGGGCAAACGTTGCATCTCTGGAATGAAATTCTGTACAGAGACAATTAGGCAGCGTTGAAATCTAAAACCTAGCAATTCAGGAGGACAAGACGGCATGACAACACACTTCTTTATTATTGTAGAACAATATGCATCGTAGCTGTTCACGCTAGGCATGTGTTTTTTGACATAAATGGCTGTGCTTTTTGTTGCTTTTGTTCAGTCGCTCAGTCATGTCCAGCGCTTTGCGACCCCATGAATCGCAGCACGCCAGGCCTCCCTGTCCATCACCAACTCCCGGAGTTCACTCAGACTCATGTCCATCGAGTCGGTGATGCCATCCAGCCATCTCATCCTCTGTCGTCCCCTTCTCCTCCTGCCTTCAGTCTTTCCCAGCATCAGGGTCTTTTCCAGTGACTCGATTCTTCCCATCAGGGGCCCAAAGTATTGGAGTTTCAGCTTTAGCATCAGTCCTTCCAGTGAATATTCAGGACTGGTTTCCTTTAGGATGGACCCCTTTGATCTCCTTGCTGTCTCAAAACAGAATCATCTGGGACTCCGTTTGTACAACTGATGGTTCTGTAGACCATCATGAAATGTTTCTGCAATGAGTCATAGGGAGTCCTTTTGTAAATCTAATCTGTGAATTACATAACGGAACATTCACTCAGTGACTCCTTGGGAGTGAGTTGTAAAAAAAAAAATCTCAACATGATTATGTCATCCATGAAAAGCCTAATGATATGAGTAATTGCTTGGTAAATGTTTGCTTCCGTAGATTGATTTTTGAAATAATTTATCAGACTTCAGTCTCACGGCTACATGACGGTAAATTTGAAAACTATAAGCCGTGGATGTACTTGTTAATTTCCCGCAGTCCTTATGAATGAAACACACACCCAGAGATATTTCCTGGCAAGAGCACTTACATATATCTAAATTGCAAAAATTACCTTTCAAAACTTCTTCCTGCCTTTTTAATAGAATTCTTAAATCTGAAATTGGAGCACTCGGTAAAAATCATTAAGCTTGGGTGGCTCCATAAAATACAATTTAACACTTATTTCACTAGCTGAGACTTTCACATGTTTCAAACTTTCAAAGCAAATGTATAAATGGATACACATGAATAAGCCTAGCAACTATATATTCGCCATACAAGCTGGCCTTACTGACCCCATTGGGGCAATAATAATTGATAATTTTGTATGTGTGTGTATATCATTCCATTGCTTTTTATACTTAAAATCAAATATAATATGCATGCAAATAGAACAGACACACACACATATGTAAATGTGCTCTCATGTGGGTTCATCCTGTCCGACTCTCTGCAACCTCATGGACTGTAGCCTGCCAGGCTCCTCTGTCCATGGGATTCTCCAGACAAGAATACTGGAGTGGGTTGCCATTTCCTCCTCCGGGAGATATTTCCAATGCAGAGATCAAACCCGAGTATCCTGAGTCTCCTACTGCAGCAGGCAGATTATTTACCATTAGTATCATCTGGGAAGCTCAATTATAGTATACAATGTTATAGCATACACATATAGTGTCCCTATATATATATAATATATATACTCACACAATTATATATATATGATTGTATTTTAGATATAAAATAGGCATACACAATTACTGTCTTCTTGATTACGTTCTACACGAAAAAGAAGCATTTTGCCCACATTCCTAGACAGCAGCATTTCCTGATTAATCACCTTTTCAGATTCCTGAACGAACCCAGCAAACATAGAGGAGGGAGATTTCACCATCCACATTGTCAACATCCCACAGACGTCCTTTAAGAGGGTGAAAGGTGCGTTTGCATAAATCAAGGCCCCATCCGGCCTCCTGTCTCCATCAGGCTTCCTCGCTGCAGGAGGAGGTCCTTGATTTCCCCAGTGGCTCCAGAGATGTGCGAAGGTTTGCAATCAGGGGAGGAGGACTCTCTCGGAATGAGAATCAGGAGATTCATTTCCTGCCGAGTGCTTGGGAGTGATGGCGAGAACAGAGCTTACTTTCTCAAGAATCTTCCACCAAACATCTCTCGCAACATGTGGAGAGGTTCAGAGAGATGCTCTTTGGTTCCCCCAGTGTGCTTAAAGAGATGCTTAAAACGTTTTCCACTGGGTTCGATCGGTCTGTAATCGCAAAACTACTGAACTGGTGTTTAGAATCGTTGCAATGCCTCTATCTTTTAAAGCAAATCACCCAAGTATCCTGATTTATAATCTAGGGGTAAGCAAACATCCCTACAACATACCCTGCTAGGAGCAAGGGCTCCAATGATAATATGGAGAGGATGAACGTGAAAGTGTTAGTCGCTGAGTCTTGTCTGACTCTGCAGCACCATGGACTGCAGCCTGCCAGGCTCCACTGTCTGTGGGATTCTCCAGGCAAGAATACTGGAGTGGGTTGCCATTTCTTTCTCCAACGCACGAAAGTAAAAACTCAAAGGGAAGTCGCTCAGTCGTGTTCAACTCAGCGACCGCATGGAGTTGATGAGGTCAGTCTAAAATTTATTGAGTCAGATTTGTACACCCGACGGCTGCCGACCCTACCTTCCCAACCTCTTCAGGATTCCTACCATCTAGTCTCAGTTTTCTAATTTCTACACGGCCTTCTCCCTATGTGCATCTGGAGTCCTTGATTGTGACCAGCAGTTTGCAGATCAGGGATTTTCCATCCATGTCTCTAAACTTCTCGAATTTTTTTACTCTTCTATGGGCAGAAGAGTCTACACCTTGTAGACTCCAAGGATGGAGACATGAGGTGATGGCAACTCAGTACCTTTACCACAGGGTCCTAATAGGGTCTGAATATCCATTGTAAGGACTGGTGCTGAAGCTGAAGCTCCAAGCCTTTGGCCACCTGATGAGAAGAGCCGACTCACTGGAAAACACCCTGATGCTGGGAAAGATTGAAGGTGGGAGGAGAAGGGACGACAGAGGATGAGATGCTTGGATGGCATCACTGACTTGGTAGACATGAGTCTGGGTAAACTCCAGGAGTTGGTGATGGGCAGGGAAGCCTGGTGTGCTGCAGTCCATGAGGTCGCAAAGAGTCAGACACAGGTTAGTGACTCAACAGCAACAGAATGGGCTGAGAAACCATCTAGCAGCTCAGCTGAGTGCAATAAACTAATTTTTAGTGACATTGTTGTGCCCTTGAGTGAAGAAGGCTAGCAGAGCTTGCTGGTGTCTCATCAACTGCGGAAAGGAATTTTCGCTAACTCAGCTTCGTGTTTAGCTAGGTAGTACAGTATTTGAAGGAAGGAGAGATTGAGCATGTTTTCATCCTGCAGAACAGGAAAGAGAGCAAAAGCGAACTGTACTAGACTTCTGTGGGTGTCCGGAGGTTAAGAATCTGCCTGCCAATGCTAGGCTCACAGTTCTGACCCCTGCCCAGGTTAGATGCCAGAAGCTGCTGTGCAGCTGAGCCTCTAACCCGTAACTGCTGGAGCCCATGAGCCCTGGAGCCCACGCTCGGCAACAAGCAAAGCCACCGCGATGAGAAACTTGTGCACCGCAACTAGAGAGTCGCCTCCACTCCTCAAACCTAGAGCAAAGCCCACACACAGCCAGGAAGGCCCCACACAGCCAAAAACAAGTAATAAATAAATACAATCATTCAAAAACCCTTAGTCCTTCCAGAAAAACAAAGCGGGTCTTACGAAGACTTGAAGGGAGATATCCGTCCATGATCTACTCTTGAAGATGAGATGCCTTCACTAAGAATCGAGGAGCACCCATCTATCATTCTGTTTATGGGGCTCTTTGGTGGCGATAAGAGTTGATGGCATTCCTGGGTGTTGCTTACGAGCCTCATTGTGAGATTGGGCAGAATACAGAAATGTGGAATGAACGTGCACTCATATCCCCTTTGGTGGTGTTTCTCAGTCACTCAGTCATGTCAGACTACTTGCAACCCCATGGACTGCAGCACACCACACTTTCCTGTCATCACCAACTCCCGGAGCTTGCTCAAACTCATGTCCATGAGTCGGTGATGTCATCCAACCATCTCATCCTCTGACATCCCTTCTCCTCCTGCCCTCAATGTTTCCCAGCATCAGGGGTATTTTCCAATGAGTCAGCTCATTGCATCAGGTGGCCAAAGGATTGGAGTCTCAGCTTCAACATCAGTCCTTCTAATGCCTAGCCCCTCCGGGGGTGTCTTTGTAGGCCTTACAGACCTTGTTTTAGAGAGATTTCTTCAGAAGGGCTCATACAAAGTCTGTGTTTCCTTGTGGATTTTTGTTGGTTTTTTGACTTTCATTCATTCACTCATCGTTACAGCTAGACACAGCTGATAGATCATTTTCCCTGCAAATCTCAGGGTTGGGTCATAGTTGTATAGCAATAAGGCATTCCCTTGTTTGCTGGCTGGAGTAAAAGTTTACTCTCCTGGAGCTGGCACACGCAATGAACTCCAAATATCCTGCCTCCCAAAATAACCAGGCCTCGGACTGTTACAGGAATTCTTTTCCGAGGCCCAGACCATGGGACAGCATCTCCTTGTGCCAGGGGCACGTCCTTCAAGGAATGTCTCATTCAAGCCACACAGATATTCTCAGCCCCCAAGCATATGCTTCAATGCTCTTTGACACACAGCTCGAAGCCAACCGCAAAAGTGTCATTTCAATCTTATTGAAACTGCGAACCTTTACAAATAATACAGCATAGAAGTTATACTTTTTTTTTTCAAAATTTGCCACTTACAAACAGCACCGAAGTATTCTAGCT
Organism: Aepyceros melampus; assembly: GCA_006408695.1. Classification (NCBI taxonomy): domain Eukaryota; kingdom Metazoa; phylum Chordata; class Mammalia; order Artiodactyla; family Bovidae; genus Aepyceros; species Aepyceros melampus. The sequence goes on from SJXQ01000959.1 coordinate 180,699, forward strand.
CTTTCTCTGTATAATCATGCGAACGTGCACACAAAGTGAGTAGCATCAGTTACCAGATTCAAGTGCGTCTTTGGAAATTTCAGGCTTCCCTGGTGGCTCAGCTGGTAAAGAAGTGAAGCAAAAATCGGTCAGTCGTATCTGACTCTTTGCGACCCCATGAACTATACAGTCCATGGAATTCTCCAGGCCAGAAGACTGGAGTGGGTTGCCACTTCCTTCTCCAGGGATTCTTTCAGCGGTAAAGAATCCACCTGCAGTGCAAGAGGCCCCAGTTGGATTCCTGGATCAGGAAGATCCCTGGAGAAGGGATAGGCTACCCATCCCAGTATCCTTGGGTTTCTCTGGTGGCTCAGCTGGTAAAGAATCCACCTGCAATGCAGGAGACCTGGGTTCAATCCCTGGATTGGGAAGATCCCCTGGAGAAGGGAATGGCTACCCACTCCAGTATTCTGACCTGGAGAATTCCATGAGCTATATAGTCCATGAGGTTGCAAACAGTCGGACACAACTGAGTGACTTTCACTTTTCAATATGGAGCTTTCATTGTAAAACCATATTTCTAATATAATCCAAGTACTTGTCTATTCCTGTTATCCTTCATTCTGAAAGTCTACAAACTTACCTTTATTTTATGTTTTGGTGTTTTGGCCCAGATGCATGCAGGATCTAGTTCCTTGACTAGGAATTGAACACAAAACCTCTTCATTAGAAGGTGACACCTCAACCACTGCCCCACCAGGAACATCCCCCACTGACTTCATTCTGAAGCAAAATAGTAACTTCCCAGGTGGAGGAGTGGGGTGACCTTCTTCTGGAAAAAAAAAATGAGTATGCTTAGATTTCAACTCTGATACTTGACGGTTACTTTATTCCCATGAATTATTTTTTATTTTATTTTTTCAGATTTTATTGAAGTATAGTTGCTTTACAACATTGTGCTAGTTTCTGCTGTACCGCAGAGTGATTCAGTTACACACATATACACCTCCTTTTCTCCTCTTCTTCCCCATTAGGATTTATCAGAGGATACTGAATATAGTTGCTTCCCTGGTGGCTCAGATGGCAAAGAATCTGCCTGCAATGCAGGAGACATGTGTTCAATCCCCGGGTCGGGAAGATCCCCTGGAGAAGGAAATGGCAACCTACTCCAGGACTCTTGCCAGGAGAATCCCATGGACAGAGGAGCCTGGTGGGTTACGGTCCACAGGGTCACAAAATCTGCTAACCCTCTGAATGACAACCCACTCCAGGATTCTTGCTGGAGAATCCCATGGACAGAGGAGCCTGGAGGCCTACAGTCCATGGGGTCCGCAGAGAGGCAGACACGACTGACTAACTCTGACTGACACCTTAAAGAATATAGTTGTTTTAAGACTTTTAGATCTGAAAGATGTATTTTCAGAGATTCAAAGGTCCAGTCATTTCAAGGAAATAGCTTCCTGAGAATCTGCATAGCACAGAAATGTGGTTTGGCTAACGTTGCTGTCTTTGCTGTTATCTGGGCTTATATGTCAGTGAAGCCAAACAGGGCAGGATGTTAGAAGTACCACAGTCTCAATCTTGGTCGAAACACATATCTTGTTTATTTTACTGTGTTTCATCTCTAATTATTCCTGAGAGGAGTGATGAAGAAGGTTCTATCAGTGCCTAATTGATCCCATTTTCAAAGAGAAGACGTGCACCTCAGACTTCCTTCAGCCTTAATTAGGCTTCCTGGAACACATTCACAGCCTGTAGCGACCTTCCTCCTGCTCCATGCCATCATGCGGAAATTTAAAATATAAATAGCAAAAAGGCTGCATACTAGTTCTGTCTCTGAAAACTCATTGCTAGCTTTCCAGTGATGTTGGAGATTCGAACGTGAAGAATATCAACAATGGATAGTTTTTTTTAAGGTCGTGTATCTATTTTGTTATATATTTATTTTTGGTTGCCAGGCGTCCTTGTTGCTCTGCATTGAGCTTTTCACTGTACTTTCTCCTCTTGCTGGGGTGCACGGCTTTCGCTGGGGAGCACAGGCTTCAGCAGTTTCAGCTCCTGGGCCCTAGAACACCGGCTCAGTGGTTGCGGCTCTCACCGACTTAAGTGCCCCAGGACATGTGGGATCTTCCTAGACCAGGGATGGAACCCATGCCTCCTGCATTGCAAGGCAGATTCTTAAGCCCTGACCCCCCCAAGGGAACCCCCACATGGAGGTTTGTAAATATACAAACCTGGCTTCAGTCAACATTTGCTGAACTGGAATATCAGGGAATGATATGCAAACTTCAGGAGGTGGTGAGGACAGGGAGGCCTGGCATGCTGCAGTCCATGAGGTTGCAAAGCGCTGGACACAACTCAGCGACTGAACTGAACTGAGACGTATGTCCCTGAATCCGTAACAGACTCCCCAGGTGACTCAAGAGCATGCCAGCACTGCTGCTGTTCAGTTGCTGAGCCATGTCCGACTCTTGGGACCCCATGGACTGTAGCCTGCCAGGCTCCTCTGTCCTCCACTATCTCCCAGAGCTTGCTCACGCTCATGTCCATTGAGTCGGTGATGCCATCCAACCATTTCATCCTCTGTCAACCCCCTTCTCCTCCTGCCTTCAGTCTTTCCCAGCAATAGGGTCTTTTCCAGGGAGTTGGCTCTTTGCATCAAGTACCCAAAGTATTGGCACTTAGACTTCAACAACAGTCCTTCCAGTGAATATCCGGGGTTTGTTTCCTTTACGATTGACTGGTTTGATATTCTTGCTGTCCACAGAACTCTCAAGAGTCTTCTCCAACATCACAGTTCGAAAGTACCAATTCTTTTGTGCTCAATCTTCTTTATGGTCCAACTCTCACAGCTGTATGTAAGTACATACCACTCTAATGGCATAAAGTGAAGAGGAACTAAAGAGCCTCTTGATGAGGGTGAAAAAAGGAGAGTGGAACTCTCCTGGCTTAGAACTCAACAGTCAAAAAACAAAGATCCGTGGCATCCGGTCCCATCAGCTCATAGCAAATAGATGGGGGTGGAGGCAAAATGGAAACAGTGATAGACTTTACTTTCTTGGGCTCCAAAATCACTGCAGATGGTGACTGCAGCCATGAAATTAAGACACTTGCTCCTTGGAAGGAAAGCTCTGAGAAACCTATGCAGTGTATTAAACACCAGAGACATCAGTTTGCCTGCCGAGAGTGCATATAGTGAAAGCTATGGTTTTCCCAGTAGTCATGTATGGATGAGAGCGTTGGACCACAAAGAAGGCTGGAAGTAGAAAACTATATGAAAGTTGAGAGTTTGATCTAAAGGAAGTAAAGCTCGTACATCACCAAATCAATAACTCTATGTATTTCCCATGAAAAACTACCAGCAAAAGAACAAACTCAATGCAAATGCGTTACTTTCCATCTCTTCCAATTATAACACCATCCCTATTCGAATATTCCGTTTTTGTCCCATAACGCGCATTCTTTGTGGTGTTTATAGCTATCATAGAACTGTATAGACTGATCCTGTTGTAAACTGCGCTGTGGATGGTACTACAGTAGAATGGTGTAATCAACTGCAATGTCATTAAAAAGGGGTTTTTCTCCTTATAATTTTCAAAAGGACCCAATTTCCTTTTCACCTGAAGAAGAAAAAAAGAAATCTATTACCTTGTAAGTCTTTATGCTTAAGTATGGAAAAGGGATAACTGGGTTACAGTCAATAAGCAAATACATTCAATTGATTAATCCATTTAACCATTATTTCGATTGGGAAAAATGAAAAGTATGTTAATAGTCTAATTCACGTTGTCAGTCTTGTCTGCCATGTTCCATGGTAAATCACATCGGATGTAAGATTTTTGTTTTGCTTGTTTCAAGTAACAATAGATAAGGACATACAATTGTCACCAAAGCACACGATGGAGAATGCTGGGAGTTATGTAGACACAGGGGACGGACTTCCCTGCTCGTCCAGTGGCTAGGATTCTGAGCTCCCAGGGCACAGGGCCAGGGTTTGATCCCTGGTCAGGGAAGTAGTTACAACATGCCACAAGCAAAGGTCAGGTGTGGGTCAACCAAGACCCCGTTCTATTCAGTTCAGCTGCACAGTCGTGTCCGACTCTCTGCGACCCCATGGACCGAAGCACGCCAGGCCTCCCTGTCCATCACCAACTCGCAGAGTTTACCCAAACTCACGTCCATGGAGTCGGTGATGCCATCCAACCATCTCATCCTCTGTCGTCCCCTTCTCCTCTCGCCTTCAATCTTGCCCAGCATCAGGGTGTTTTCCAGTGAGTCAGCTCTTGGCATCAGGTGGCCAAAGCATTGGAGTTTCAGCTTCACCCAAATAAATAAATGGCAGCTTAGAGGGGTAGGGTGGAGTGTGTCGGGGGGGCGCTGGGAGAGGGGCTCAAGGGGCAGGGGATACGTGTATTCCTATGGCTGAGTCACACTGTACAACAGGAACGAACACAACATTATGAAGCAATTATCCTCCAATTAAAAATAAATTTTTAACACATTTTAAAAATGACTAAGTACTTTTTATAAGAGACAGGCACAGTCATGTCCGACTCTCTGCGACCCCATGGACCAAAGCACGCCAGGCCTCCCTGTCCATCACCAACTCGCAGAGTTTACCCAAACTCACGTCCATGGAGTCGGTGATGCCATCCAACCATCTCATCCTCTGTCGTCCCCTTCTCCTCTCGCCTTCAATCTTGCCCAGCATCAGGGTGTTTTCCAGTGAGTCAGCTCTTGGCATCAGGTGGCCAAAGCATTGGAGTTTCAGCTTCACCCAAATAAATAAATGTCAGCTTAGAGGGGTAGGGTGGAGTGTGTCGGGGGGGCACTGGGAGAGGGGCTCAAGGGGCAGGGGATACGTGTATTCCTATGGCTGAGTCACACTGTACAACAGGAACGAACACAACATTATGAAGCAATTATCCTCCAATTAAAAATAAATTTTTAACACATTTTAAAAATGACTAAGTACTTTTAAAAAAAGATAGAGGAATGTCCCAGGAATTCACAAACATATCAGAGGGTTTGTTTGAGAGTAACTATGTGGAATCAAGATTGCTGGGAGAAATATCAATAACCTCAGATATGCAGATGACACCACTCTTATGGCAGAAAGTGAACAGGAACTAAAGAGCCTCTTGATGAAATTTAAAGAGGAGAGTGAAAAGTTGGCTTAAAGCTCAACATTCAGAAAACGAAGATCATGGCATCCAGTCCCATCACTTCATGGGAAATAGATGGGGAAACAGTGGAAACAGTGTCAGACTTTATTTTTCTGGGCTCCAAAATCACTGCAGATGGTGACTGCAGCCATGAAATTAAAAGATACTTACACCTTGGAAGAAAAGTTATGACCAAACTAGATAGCATATTCAAAAGCAGAGATATTACTTTGCCAACTAGGGTCCGTCTAGTCAAGACTATTTCCAGTGGTCATGTATGGATGTGAGAGTTGGACTGTAAAGAAGGTTGAGCGGCGAAGAATTGATGCTTGTGAACTGTGGTGTTGGAGAAGACTCTTGAGAGTCCCTTGGACTGCAAGGAGATCCAACCAGTCCATTCTGAGGGAGATCAGCCCTGGGATTTCTTTGGAAGGAATGATGCTAAAGCTGAAACTCTAGTACTTTGGCCACCTCATGAGAAGAGTTGACTCATTGAAAAAGACCCTGATGCTGGGAGGGACTGGGGGCAGGAGGAGAAGGGGACGACCGAGGATGAGATGGCTGGATGGCGTCACTGACTCCATGGGCGTGGGTCTGGTTGAACTCCAGGAGTTGGTGATGGACAGGGAGGCCTGGCGTGCTGCGATCCATGGGGTCGCAAAAAGTCGGACATGACTGAGCGACTGAACTGAACTGAACTGGTGAAGGGTTAGGGCAACACAAAAGTGGAAAAAGAAAATGTCACCTGGTAGCTGGGTTCGTATTATTAACAAGGTGAAATAATTACTGGTGACTTGTTGGACTCATCCACAACCTTAATTGGGAAAGAATAAATGTCCTTTCAACTGAATTTAACAGAAGCTCTAGAAAGTACTATGCAGACACGCAGGTTACCTAGATACACATTGAAACTATGCACCGGAATGTGTATATTCATGGATATATGTGTGTGTGTGTGTTGGTTTATATTTCTACATGTGTGTGTTGATTTAAGCTCTAAATGCATGGAAATATATAACTGTACGGAAAGCTCTGTGCCTCTAACAGAATATATATATATATATTCTAACAGAATATATATATAAGATTATATATATTATATTATATTTGCATATAAAATATATATCCAGAGAGCTACTGACAGAATACATGTGTGTGTGTGTGTGTCTGTGTGTGTGTGTGTGTGTGTGTGTGTGTGTATATATAAAGCGTAGGGTTTCCCTGGTAGCTCAGTTGGGAAAGAATACACCTGCAATGCAGGAGACCTGCATTCGATTCCTAGGTCAGAAAGATCCCTGCAGAAGGGAATGGCACTCCACTCCAGTATTCTTGTCTGGGAAACCCCATGGACAGAGGAGCCTCGTGGATTACAGTCCATGGGATAGCAAAGAGTCAGACACAACTGGGTGACTGAGCAGATAGATATAGAACTAGTATACAGTTCATAATAAAAACATTATTTCCTTACCAACAACCATTACTATTTTTATATTCACTTTACCTGCATGGCTAGAAAAGTATTATTTTTTAAAAAGATAATTCTCTGTATCTAGCTAGTTTTCCTAAATCTAATATGAACTCCAATATTTATTTCTATGGATGAGTGAGAATTTTCCATGTGAACTGTACAGGGTTCCATAGGGTTGCAAAGAGTCAGACACAACTGAGTGACTGAACTGAACTGAACTGGTGAAGGGTTAGGGCAACACAAAAGTGAGAAAAAAAAATGTCACCTGGTAGCTGCGTTCGTATTATTAACAAGGTGAAATAATTACTAATGAGCTGTTGGACTCATCCACAACCTTAATTGGGAAAGAATAAACGTCCTTTCAACTGAATTTAACAGAAGCTCTAGAAAGTACTATGCAGACACGCAGGTTACCTAGATACACATTGAAACTACGCACCGGAATGTGTATATTTATGGATCTATGTGTGTGTGTGTGTGTTGATTTATATTTCTACATGTGTGTGTTGATTTAAGCTCTTAATGCATGGAAATATATAACTGTATGGAAAGCTCTGTGCCTCTAACAGAATATATTATATATATATATTTTATTATATTTGCATATAAAATATATATCCATAGAGAGCTACTGATAGAATACGTGTGTGTGTGTGTGTGTGTGTGTGTGTGTGTGTGTGTATAATGTAGGGTTTCCCTGGTAGCTCAGTTGGGAAAGAATACACCTGCAATGCAGGAGACCTGCATTCGATTCCTAGGTCAGAAAGATCCCTGCAGAAGGGAATGGCACTCCACTCCAGTATTCTTGTCTGGGAAACCCCATGGACAGAGGAGCCTCGTGGATTACAGTCCATGGGATAGCAAAGAGTCAGATACAACTGGGTGACTGAGCAGATAGATATAGAACTAGTATATAGATATATATGTATATAGTATCTGGAGTTGCAAAGAGTTGGACATGCAGAGCATGTATATGCTATTCACAGTTCATAATAAAAATATTATTTTCCTACCAACTCCAGTACTCTTGCCTGGAAAATCCCATGGATGGTGGAGCCTGGTGGGCTGTAGTCCATGGGGTCGCTAGGAGTCGGTCATGACTGAACGACTTCACTTTGACTTTTCACTTTCATGCATTGGAGAAGGAAATGGCAACCCACTCCAGTGTTCTTGCTGGAGAATCCTAGGGATGGGGGAGTCCAGTGGGCTGCCGTCTATGGGGTCGCACAGAGTCGGACACGACTGAAGCGACTTAGCAACAGCAGCAGCAGCAGCAGCTCTATCTGCTAAAAGTCTCCAGTTCAGTTCAGTTCAGTCGCTCAGTCGTGTCCAACTCTTTGCAACCCCATGAATCGCAGCACGCCAGGCCTCCCTGCCCATCACCAACTCCCGGAGCTTGCTCAAACTCATGTCCATCAGTGATGCCATCCAGCCATCTCATCCTCGGTCGTCCCCTTCTCCTCCTGCCCCCAACCCTTCCCAGCATCAGAGTCTTTTCCAATTGGAAAAGTCTCCAAGGCCACCTTAAACAGTAATGGTGAGAGGAGGCATTATCTTCTCCTTTGTTCTTTTCATTTAAACTCAGTTTCAGTGTTTGCCAAGGACAGCATTTGCTGTTGGCATCTGGGGAGTCAGCATGCCTTGCAGCTCATAGCTTTTTATTTATTTATTTTTTCATTCATCTCTTTCCACCCACAGAGATGCTCCACTTAAAATATAAGAACTTGGGTCACTTCAGGTGATGGCACTCTTTCCGTCGGACACAGAATAGTTAGATTTTAGGTCAAAAATTTTAAAGTGGCATCTACCTATGGAACAATCCTAAAAGAGATCAACCCTGAATATTCACCGGAAGGACTGACACTGAAGCTCCAATACTTTGGCCACCTGATGCGAAGAACTGACTCATTGGGAAAGACCCTGATGCTGGGAAAGATTGAAGGCAGGAGGGGAAGGGGATGACAGACGATGAGATGGTTGAAAGGCATCACCGACTCGATGGGCATGAGTGTGAGCAAGCTCTCGGAGTTGGTGATGGACAGGGAGGCCTGGCATGCTGCGGTCCATGGGGTCGCAGAGAGTCGGACACGACTGAGCAGCTGAACAACAGGCCACGTAGGGAAATGCTAGTAGGAGCTGAAGAGAAACTGGGCGGATTGAGGAAATGATTCCTGACTTTCCCCTCATCAGCACAATTTCAGTAATGCCTCCTGCTGCTTTCTGTGTATTTCTTGCCTTTTTCGTGGCTTCAACAGCCCATTTCTTGAGGGGCCTGCTGCAGTTTCCTTCCTTCAGTGTAAATGTGTCCCGGAACCTGGGTTCATTTTGCGCAGCTGATTAACGGGGATCAAATTAGGTCACCGGTCTGCCGACACAGTTTGGAACTGTCTCTGGGTTCTTTAATTGTCTGCTGTAAGCCAGGATGCAATCAGCAGACATCATTCTGTCACTCTTCCAGGGAAAGGCTTTGTCTCTTGGCAAAACGTGAACAATTAAAACAACCAGAGGGTTTTCCCTGCTTCCATCCCCAAAGATACGATCAACTGCAATCCAACAGTTCTGTGATCTTTCCCTTAATTCTCTTTACGGAGTCATTCGCTTCCTCACTGAACCTCTTCAGTTTCCGTATGAGGAAGGGAACTTTGCTTTGTTTGGTTTAGGCATTTTTAGTCCCTAAGAACTGAACTAAAGTTCTGTCTGACTCTGCAATGCCATGGACTGCAGCCCACCAGGCTCCTCTGTCCATGGGATTCTCCAGGCCAGAATACTAGAGCGGGTTGCCATTCCCGTCTCCAGGGGATCTTTCCCACTCACGGATCAAACCCACGTCTCCTGCATTATAGGTGGATTCTTCACTGTCTGAGCCACCAGGGAAGTCCATGAATTTTTCTTAGTCTAAGCTATAACACATTTCCCAGAATTGCATTCCTTCCTGTCACTTAAACATGTCTTTCTCAATCTGTGTTTTTAATTTATAGACATACCTAAATATTTACAGACGCCCAGGCCTCTGGTTTTATGTAAGTGGGAATTGTAGGAAGTGAGGGAGTCTGTCAGAGTTGGCATAAGGTCACCAAGAATTATAGTGTGTGTGTGTGTCTGTGTTCAGTCGTCCGATGCTTTGCAACCATGTGGACTCTAGGCCTCCAGGCTCCTCTCTCCATGGGATTCTCCAGGCCAGAATATTGGAGGGGGTTGCCATTCCCGTCTCCAGGGGACTTCCCCACCCAGGGATTGAACCCAGGTCTCCCGCATTGGCAGGGAGACTCTTTACCACTGACCCACCAGGGAAACCCAAGAAGACAACAATGGGTTGTCACTCCCTTCTCCAGGGGATCTTCCTGACCCAGGAACTGAACTGGGGTCCTCTGCATTGCAGGCAGATTCTTTTGACCGTCCGAGCCACCTCAGGTTACTGGAACGGAAGAGCATAAATATATATATATATATATTTATACACGTACATTCATATACACTCATTGCTGAAGCACAGAGTTAAATATTACAAAGTGCAATTCAGATGTTGATGACTCAAAGTTTGTTTTCAAATACCGCTGTGCCGTGTTAACATGTGTTCCTAATAGAACCTGAATGGCAGAGCCCTCAGTATGAGATAAACCACACGTCAAGACACTGTTTAATGAACTGCAGAGTATGGTAAAGGAAGAGCTGTTCATTCCCTGAAAATTGGACATTGCCAGGAGAAATCTCACACCCGCTTGCATATAATTGCCAAAGAAAATAACCCCCAGCATGACTTAACAGTCTATCCTTTTTAAAAAAATAAAAAGCTAAAGTGAACATCATTTGTGGTCTCTTACATGTAACATCTCTTGAGGACCTAGAGATTTACAGATCTGCACAGTTCAGTTCAGTTCAGTCGCTCAGTCGTGTCCGACTCTTTGCGACCCCATGAACCACAACACGCCAGGCGTCCCTGTCCATCACCAACTCCTGGAGTCCACCCAAACCCATGTCCCTTAAGTGGGTGATGCCATCCAACCATCTCATCCTCTGTCTTCCCCTTCTCCTCCTGCCCTCAATCCCTCCCAGCATCAGGGTCTTTTCCAGTGAGTCAGCTCTTAGCATGAGGTGACCAAAGTACTGGAGCTTCAGCTTCAGCATCATCCCTTCCAATGAACACCCAGGACCTATCTCCTTTAGCATCTCCTTCAGAATGGACTGGTTGGATCTCCTTGCTGTCCAAGGGACTCTGAAGAGTCTTCTCCAACACCACAGTCAAAAGAATCAATTCTTCAGCGCTCAGCTTTCTTTATAGTCCAACAGACCTGCACTGCTGCTGCTGCTGCTGCTAAGTCGCTTCAGTCGTGTCCAACTCTGTGCGACACCATAGACGGCAGCCCACCAGGCTCTGCTGCCCCTGGGATTCTCCAGGCAAGAACACTGGAGTGGGTCGCCATTTCCTTCTCCAATGCATGAAAGTGAAAACTGAAACGGAAGTCGCTCAGTCGTGTCCGACTCTTAACGACCCCATGGACTGCAGCCCACCAGGCTCCTCCATCCATGGGAGTTTCCAGGCAAGAGGACTAGAGTGGGGAGCCATCGCCTTCTCCAGCAGACCTGCATGTTGGATCAGCCTGGTACTTGTTCAGAATTCTGCAAGAGGGGCTGTCAGCTCACATGAGCATCCCTGACTTGCTCTCCTGCGTGTTTTAAAAGGAACCTCCAAGGGAAATGAGGGCTTCCAAGGTGGCTCAGATGATAAAGAATCCACCTGCAATGTGGGAGACCTGGGTTCAATCCCTGGGTTGGGAAGATCCCCTGGAGAAGGGAAATGGCAACCCACTCCAGAATTCTTGCCTGGAGAATCCCAGGGACAGAGGAGCCTGGCAGGGGCTACAGTCTGTGGGGTCACAAAGAGTTTGACAAGATTGAGCATGAGACCTTAAAATGTAAGGAAAACAAAAAAGACCAACTGTATAGCTCAGATCACCGAACCCAATATCTTATAATAACCTGTCAGGGAAAAGAATCTGAAAAATATTATATATGGATAACTGAATCACTTCTCTGTACCCCTGAGACTAATAACAGCATTGTCAATCAACTAAACTTCACTGAAAATAAATAAAATGTTTAAAGAAATTATTGCATTTCTGGCCTAGACTTAACCAATATAAATGCTAGTTAGGGATTTTTGCTTGCAGCTAGCATCAGGCCTCATATCTTGCAAGTATTAATTCTGTTATTTGGGGAAGACCAATAAATTGCAATAAAAATGTATATTGTGTGCAAATACTATTTCCAAGCAGATTAGCCTTCTGACCTTTTCCCCCTTAAATCAGCATGTCAGTTGGTTCTCCTTAATTAACAGTGAGAGTGTTTTTCAACCATAAACATAATTATATATTATATCCATGGATTCCTTTTGTATTATCAATGAAAGCATCAATTATATCTGCAATCCTTCCTGGTATGATGGGAAAGTGTCCTGTCTAGAAGGGATAAATTATAATGTACTCACCAGAAATGTTGTCAACAATTGCTTTCCTTATCATAAAGTGAAAATGTGTAACATGGAATTCACACATATTTTTTCTTAGCTATTGAGCACCTCTTATGATAGCATTTCTGGCTTAAAATGATTGGGGGACATTCTGCTTATCCTCACAGGGTTCAGCTCTGTTAACTTCAGTCCATTTCTCAGGTACGGTGATCATTTCAGGCGCTAAAATAGAAACTAACTTATAGGTTATAAAATAGAATCTTAGTGAGTGAATAAGTTGGCAACAATTGAGGAGAATCCAGTTAAATAGGTGTTAAACATTTACTCTATACAGCGCTGTTCTCTGCAGTGAAAAGTGTCAGACAGAGAAGAATGGAACGCTTTCCTCCTTATTTACTGTAATGAGCAAATTATCATAGATGCAGAGCCAAGTGAGGTGAGAGTCGCTCAGTCACGTCCAACTCTTTGTAACCCCATAGTCTTATATATGTATAATCCATGGGATTCTCCAGGCCAGAATACTGGAGTGGGTAGCCTTTCCCTTCTCCAGGGAATCTTCCCAACCCAGGGATCTAACCCAGGTCTACTAATAGGTGTTAAACATTTACTCTATACAGCGCTGTTCTCTGCAGTGAAAAGTGTCAGACAGAGAAGAATGGAACGCTTTCCTCCTTATTTACTGTAATGAGCAAATTATCACAGATGCAGAGCCAAGTGAGGTGAGAGTCGCTCAGTCACGTCCAACTCTTTGTAACCCCATAGTCTTATATATGTATAATCCATGGGATTCTCCAGGCCAGAATACTGGAGTGGGTAGCCTTTCCCTTCTCCAGGGAATCTTCCCAACCCAGGGATCTAACCCAGGTCTACCGCATTGCAGGTGGATTCTTTACCAGCTGAGCCACCAGGGAAGCCCAAGAATATCGGAGTGGGGAGCCTTTCCTGTCTCCAGGGGAACGTCTCAACCCAGGGCTCAAACCCAGGCCTTCCGCATTGCAGGCGGATTCTTTACCAGCTGAGCCACAAGGGTTAAACTCATAGAAAAGATGATTGCAGTTCTCCATGTACTGCTTATTTATCTTATTTTTTTAAAGCATTTTTAAAGATGTATTTATTTTTAGCTGAAGAATAATTGCTTAGCAATATTGCATTATTTCTGCCAGACATCAACATGAATCAGCCACGGACACACGCGTGTCCCCTCCCTCTTGAGCCTCCCTCTCACCTCCAATGTCATCCCACCCATCTAGGCTGTCACACTGCTCCGGTTTGAGCTCCAAGTCATATAGCAAATTCCCACTGGCAATCTAGAATCCATAGATTTGCATTAAAATATTTTTCTCTCTCTGACTTACTACACTCTGTATAATAGGTTCTAGGTTCATCCACTTTATTAGAACTGACTCAAATACTCCTTTTTTCTTTTATGGTTCCCTTTTCATGGCTGAGTAATATTCCATAGTGTGTATGTAAGACAGCTTCTTTGTCCGTTCATCTGCTGATGGACATCTAGGTGGCTTCCGTGTCCTAGTATTGTAAGTACTGCTGCATGAACATGGAGTCCATGTGTCTTTTCCAGTTATGGATTCTCTGCATTTGTGCCCAGTAATGGGTTTGTTGGGTTATATAGTACTGTTAAGTGGAGAGTGAAAAAGTTGGCTTAAAGCTCAGCATTCAGAAAACAAAGATCATGGCATCTGGTCCCATCACTTCATGGGAAATAGATGGAGAAACAGTGGAAACAGTGTCAGACTTTATTTTGGGGGGCTCCAAAATCACTGCAGATGGTGACTGCAGCCATGAAATTAAAAGACGCTTACCCCTTAGAAGAAAAGTTATGACCAACCTAGATAGCATATTCAAAAGCAGAGACATTACTTTACCAACAAAGGTCCATCTAGTCAAGGCTATGGTTTTTCCTGTGGTCATGTATGGATGTGAGAGTTGGACTGTGAAGAAGGCTGAGCGCCGAAGAATTGATACTTTTGAACTGTGGTGTTGGAGAAGACTCTTGAGAGTCCCTTGGGCTGCAAGGAGATCCAACCAGTCCATTCTGAAGGAGATCAACCCTGGGATTTCTTTGGAAGGAATGATGCTGAAGCTGAAAGTCCAGTACTTTGGCCACCTCATGCGAAGAGTTGACTCATTGGAAAAGAACCTGATGCTGGGAGGGATTAGGGGTAGGAGGAGAAGGGGACGACCAAGCATGAGATGGCTGGATGGCATCACGGACTCGATGGATGTGAGTCTGAGTGAACTCCGGGAGTTGGTGATGGACAGGGAGGCCTGGCGTGCTGCGATACATGGGGTCGCAAAGAGTCGGACACGAGTGAGCAACTGAACTGAACTGAACTGATAGTACTGTTATTCCTTGTTTGTGTTTTTTTTCTTTTTTCTTTAAGGAATATCCATACTGTTCTCCCGGCAACTGTATCGCTTTACATTTCTACCAACCATGTAAGAGGGTTCCATTTTCTCCACACCTTCTCCAGCATTTATTGCTGGTAGACTTTTTGATGATGGCCATCCTGGCTGCTGTGAGTTGGTATCTCATTGTAGTTATGATTTGCATTTCCCTAATAATGAGCTATGCTGAGCATCTTTTCCTGTGTCTGTTAGCCATCTGCAACTCTTCTCTGGAGAAATGCCTGTTTAGTCCTTTTGCCCACTTTTTGATTGGGTTGTTTGTTTTCTGATACTGTGTTACATGAGCTGCTTGTTTATTTTGCAAGTTAATCCTTTGCCAATTGTTTCATTTGATATTATTTTCTCCCACCATCTGAGGGTTGTCTTTTCATCTTGTTTATAGTTTCCTTGTTGGAAGTCCTAGTTAAGGCCATCAGAGACGATAAGATAATTTGATCTGGACCATTTTTTTTAAGTCTTTATTGAATTTGTTACTGTTGAATATTGCTTCTGTTTCTTATGATTTGTTTTTTTGTCCTTGATACATGCAGGATTTTAGCTCCCTGACCACAGACTGAACCCCTACCTGCTGCATTGAAAGGCAAAGTCCTGACTTCTGGACTGCAAGGGAAGTATATACAAACAAATACTATTTTTATCTATAATCAATGACACACTGATCCTTGCTTTTGAGAGCTAAAGGCAGGTGTCATAAGGGACCTTCATCACCCGCATTAACAAAGAAACACATCCTTAGGAGAAGCATAGGAACAACCCACTGGAAATTCTTTACTCTCAGCCACACAGCTCAGCTCGCACAAACTAGACACCTCACGACTTCTTCAGCCTTAGCTCCAAACTCATGATTGTAAGGCAAGAAATTCCAAGTCACGTTCCTCTCTCTTGGGGAGTACCTTTGGCAATTCTCTGATGGTCTGGGATATCCGGAGAAAGTCCTTCTTGGTCCTCCACACACATCATAGGTGTCAAGAATTTATTCTGGCTGGTGTGCAGAACTTAGGTAAGGCACAGGAGCTGAAGGAACATCCTTGCCCATCATAACACCACACCCATCATAACACCACACCTGCTAAACTTGGCCAGGGTTTTTTCTTAACTTTTTATTTTGTGTTAAAGTCTAGCCAGTTAGCAATGATATGATAGTTTCAGGTGAACAGGAAAGAGACTCAGCTGCCCCTATAGATGTATCCGTTCTCCCCCGAACTCCCCTCCCATCCAGGCTGCCATGCGACATGGAGCAGAGTCCCCTGTGCTGTCCAGCAGGTCCTTGCTGGTTCTCCATGTTACATACAGCAGTGTGTCCATGTCCATCCCAGACTCCCTAACTGTCCCTTCCCCCATCCTTCCCCCTGGGAACCATCAGGTTATTACAGAGTATTGAGCAGAGTTCCCTGTGCTGTCCAGCAGGTCCTTGCTGGTTCTCCGTGTTAAACACAGCAGTGTGTCCATGTCCGTCCCAGACTCCCTGACCATCCCTTCCCCCACCCTTCCCCCTGGTGACCATCAGCTTATTACAGAGGACTGAGCAGAGTCCCCTGTGCTGTCCAGCAGGTCCTAGTTAGTTCTGTAATAGAGCTGCATTTCCACTAGCAGAAATATGAACAGAAATCTAGCAGAAGCGGATCCTAGGGACTTAGGAGAAAAGACACATTGGTGATGAAATTCAAATCTCTCACTGATGTGGAGGAGGACATTCCCCTTTACAAAAAAAGAAAGACATTGTGGAAATAAAGAATGCTTTTAAATAGTCAGCTCTAAAGGAACACATTTTACCTCACTGCTCATTGTAGCGTCTGTGTTATAATGTGTGTGTGTCTGTCTCTCTGTGTGGTGTCTGTGTTATAATGTGTGTGTGTGTGTGTGTGTGTGTGTGTGTCTAGCGTCTGTGTTATAATGTGTGTGTGTAGCGTCTGTGTTATAGTGTGTGTGTGTGTGTGTCTAGCATCTATGTTATAATGTGTGTGTGTAGCATCTGTGTTATAGTGTGTGTATGTGTGTGTGTAGCAGCTGTGTTATAATGTGTGTGTGTATAGTGTCTGTGTTATAATGTGTGTGTGTGTATGTGTGTAGCGTCTGTGTTATAGTGTGTGTGTGTGTGTGTGTAGTAGCTGTGTTATAATGTGTGTGTGTGTGTCTCTCTGTGTGGTGTCTGTGTTATAGTGTGTGTTTGTGTGTAGCATCTGTGTTATAATGTGTGTGTGTGTCTAGCGTCTGTGTTATAGTGTGTGTGTGTGTGTGTAGCGTCTGTGTTATGTGTGTGTGTGTGTCTAGCGTCTGTGTTATAATGTGTCTGTGTGTAGCGTCTGTTATAATGTGTGTGTGTGTGTGTGTGTTTGTGTGTAGCATCTGTGTTATAATGTGTGTGTGTGTGTGTTAGTCGCTCAGTCCTATCTGACTCTCTGTGACCCCCTGGACTGTAGCCTGCCAGGATCCTCTG
The DNA here is from genome assembly GCA_006408695.1 of Aepyceros melampus. Lineage (NCBI taxonomy): Eukaryota > Metazoa > Chordata > Mammalia > Artiodactyla > Bovidae > Aepyceros > Aepyceros melampus. The sequence continues at coordinate 197,642 of SJXQ01000959.1, forward strand.
TCCATGGGATTCTCCAGGCACCAGATTTTAATCGTAGCCCAAAGCCAAAGAAATCATATAATGAAAAAGAAATACAAGTTACTACCCACCTATGTGTTTATGTCCTGATAGCTAAAAAGTAAAAACTGTAGTAGAGATTAAGAACATAAGATGATAAGGCAGTTGGGTAAGCTGGAAATGAAATGCGACTTTGAACAAACACAATTTAGATGCATCTCGGAAATACCTCGGAGAAGGAAATGGCAGCCCACTCCAGTGTTCTTGCCTGGGGCTGTCTATGGGGTCGCACAGAGTCGGGCACAACTGAAGCAACTTAGCAGCAGCAGCAGCAGAAATACCTCCGCCTCTAAGATCATTAGGGCAGAGATGAAATTATTGCTAACATGGAAAAAAAATGTAAATCGTATGACAGCGAGTCCAATAAGCTATTTTGGATAAAAAAAAAATTCATTACACTTTTGAAGAGAAAATTAGTTGTTAGAGTAATTTCAAAAATAATTATAGTTCCATCTGTGCTAATATATGCAGCAACCTTGCCCATTAGGAAGATAAATTTGTTCTTCTGCTCTATTATTTTTAAATTAGAACATGAATTGTAAATGTATTAATATGAAGCTGTAACCAAACTCGGGTTGCGTTATGCAAAAGTTAATTTGAATTATGGTCAGATATATTTTATAGAAATACCTCAGAAATTTAAAGATTAAAGTCACAAGAATAATTAAAGTCACAAGTCATTAAAGTCACATGAATAAAGACAAGACAGAAATAACTATGGTTAGGATCCATAATGCAAGAAAAGGTCCCTCATATCAGCCTACAGTAAATATGTTATATTTACAGTTTTAAAGAAAACAATAGTGAAAAATGTGAGTGTTATTTGTTCAGTTGTGTCCAGCTCTTTGTGACCCTCTGTGACTCCCCTGTCCCATGTGACTCCTCTGTCCATGGGAGCGTTATTTGTTCTGCTGCTGCTGCTAAGTCGCTTCAGTCGTGTCCGACTCTGTGCAACCCCAGAGACGGCAGCCCACCAGGCTGCCCTTTCGCTCAGTCCTATCTGACTCTCTGTGACCCCCTGGACTGTAGCCTGCCAGGATCCTCTGTCCATGGGATTCTCCAGGCAAGAATAATGGAGCGGGTTGCCATTTCCTTCTCCAGGGGATCTTCCCAAACCAGAGATCAAACCTCGGTTTCCTGCATTGCAGGCAGATTCTTTACTGACTCAGCCACCAGGGAAATGCCTGTATTATAATAAATATCTTTAAACAAGCTGCATTTTAACAACGACGTTGTAAAGACAGCTGATCCCAAACAAATCGAAATAACAGATATTTCATTTAAACGTCTCTTTAAAAAATTGTGTATTTAATTTTTGCTTGCACTGGGTCTTCATTGCTGTGTGAGGGCTTTCTCTAGCTGTGGAGAGCAGGGCTGCTTCTCACTGCGCTGTGTATGCAGCTCACGGGCTTACCTGCTCTGCTTCCTGTGCAATCTTCCTGGACGGGGGATTGAACCCGTGTCTCCTGAATTGGAACACAGATTCCTATCCGCTGTGCCACCAGGAAATTCCCAGACACCAGATTTTAATCATAGCCCAAAGCCAAAGAAATCATATAATGAAAAAGAAATACAAGTTACTACCCGTCTATGTGTTTAGGTCCTGATAGCTAAAAAGTAAAAACTGTGGTAGAGATTAAGAACATAAGATGATAAGGCAGTTGGGTAAGCTGGAAATGAAATGCGAGTTTGAACAAACACAATTTAGACGCATCTCGGAAATACCTCAGAGAAGGAAATGGCAGCCCACTCCAGTATTCTTGCCTGGAGAATCCCAGGGACGGGGGAGCCTGGTGGGCTGCTGTCTATGGGGTCGCACAGAGTCGGGCACAACTGAAGCAACTTAGCAGCAGCAGCAGCAGAAATACCTCCGCCTCTAAGATCATTAGGGCAGAGATGAAATTATTGCTAACATGGAAAAAAAATGTAAATCGTATGACAGCGAGTCCAATAAGCTATTTTGGATAAAAAAAAAATTCATTACACTTTTGAAGAGAAAATTAGTTGTTGAGTAATTTCAAAAATAATTATAGTTCCATCTGTGCTAATATATGCAGCAACCTTGCCCATTAGGAAGATAAATTTATTCTTCTGCTCTATTATTTTTAAATTAGAACATGAATTGTAAATGTATTAATATGAAGCTGTAACCAAACTCGGGTTGCGTTATGCAAAAGTTAATTTGAATTATGGTCAGATATATTTTATAGAAATACCTCAGAAATTTAAAGATTAAAGTCACAAGAATAATTAAAGTCACAAGTCATTAAAGTCACATGAATAAAGACAAGACAGAAATAACTATGGTTAGGATCCATAATGCAAGAAAAGGTCCCTCATATCAGCCTACAGTAAATATGTTATATTTACAGTTTTAAAGAAAACAATAGTGAAAAATGTGAGTGTTATTTGTTCAGTTGTGTCCAGCTCTTTGTGACCCTCTGTGACTCCCCTGTCCCATGTGACTCCTCTGTCCATGGGAGCGTTATTTGTTCTGCTGCTGCTGCTAAGTCGCTTCAGTCGTGTCCGACTCTGTGCAACCCCAGAGACGGCAGCCCACCAGGCTGCCCTCATCCCTGGGATTCTCCAGGCAAGAACACTGGAGTGGGTTGCCATTTCCTTCTCCAATGCATGAGAGTGAAAAGTCAAAGTGAAGTCGCTCAGTTGTGTCCAACTCTTAGCGACCGCATGGACTGCAGCCCACCAGGCTCCTCCATCCATGGATTTTCCAGGCAAGAGGACTGGAGTGGGGTGCCATTGCCTGCTCCAGGGGATCTTCCCAATTCAGTGATTGAACTGGAGTCTCCTGTACTGGCAGGCAGATTCTTTACAAGTGAGATACCTGGGAAGCCCCCATTTGAATCTAGGCAGAAACAAAAGATGAGATATGAGGAAACACTCCAAAGATTTCCCCCAGCTGGACTGTATGTTGGAGGAGGACACCTGTAACAAAAATGTCCAAGGGGAGGGACTTACCCGGTGATCCAGGGGTTGAGACTCCGCCTTCCAGTGCAGGGAGCAGAGGTCTGTCGTGATCCAGGAGCTAAGCTTCCACATGCCTCGTGACTTGGCCAAAAACATTTTTTTTTAATGTCCAAGAGAAAACATAGAAACTATAAAGAAGAAGAAAGAAACACTGTCACCGTTTCTTGGTTCTTTCAGTCTTCACAGAGCATTTAATGCACGTCGACCCTTCTGACAATTCCAGGAGTCCTAAAATAGCAGAAACAGGAAGGAAAGTTAATACATATATATGTATTGAGCAAAAAATGTATCGGTGTATTAAGAGAGAAAGAACCATAAGTATAGCAAATACTGCTCCTGAGATGGGAAATGCTGCTACTCAGGTGGGAAAAAGATAAATTCCCGGTTGGACTTAATTTGATGAAAGGATCAATATCTATGTGTCTATTCATACAGATAAGGACTTTCCAGCTGGCACTAGTGGTAAAGAACCCCCCTGCCCATGCAGGAGACATGGGTTCAATTCCTGGGCCAGCAAGATCCCTTGGAGTAGGAAATGGCAACCCACTCCAGTATTCTTGCCTGGAGAATCCCATGGATGGAGGAGCCTGGCGGGCTACACTCCAAGGGGTCACAGAGACTCTTAGAATGACTTAGCAAGCAAGGAACAATGACGTGAATTAATTACATTACAGGTGAATATAAACCTCAGTGCAAATAGCAGATGCTGCAGACCTCCATGGAAGCACTGAAGAACATCGGCATCAATGCCTGGGAGAAAATCCTTCTCTAAAAGCATAGCTTGGTAAAGTGAAGTGACGTGAAGTGAGGTCGCTCAGTTGTGTCCAACCCTCTGCGACCCCGTGGACTGTAGCCCACCAGGCTCCTCCACCCATGGGATTCTCCAGGCAAGAATACTGGAGTGGGTTGACATTTCCTTCTCTAGGAGCTTGGTAAATAGGACTACAAAAAAAAAAAAAAAAAACACCTATCTTGTATGACAAAGGCAGTGTCATTAGTTGGGAAGATACACAAACTCTGAAATTAAACAGCTAGTCTCTCATGGACAAAGGCCTTTGAGAAACTTTCTTCATCCTGAAAAATTGATGAATTCATGACACAGTAAATATGCTTTTCCAAGACTATCCTTTAATGCCTTAATTTGTATGCTCCTCTGTTCTGAATTTTTGGAACTATTGAAAAAAAATTACCTGATTGAATTATGCTTATTTGATTTCTTAAAATATGGCCAGTAGTGAATCACAGCGGTAGAAACGTAGCCCATTATGTTGAAGTAAATCTGATTAAGGAAACATCTTTGTCAATAACCATTTTTTTTTTTATCCTTTTCAATAACTCTGGATAAACAGCTCAGGTGAAATGCAACATTCCTAACTCACAGGGCAAACCCATCAAAGGGGGACAGGCAATTTGTAGATGCAATTTCTATACTGTGTGGGAGCATTCAGACCTCACCAATTCCTAAAATGTAATAATTTGGGGGATTCCTACAGAGTGAAATAAAATGCTTTAGAAAAGATTGGCTTCGGACTCTATAACATAAATGGATCCATTTTGTAAAATTATGAATTTACAGTGGCACCCACTATAAAGTGTGGAGGTGAAAAGTAGTTTTGGTCATGACTGCACACATTTTTATGACTACTGCCCTGAAATACTGGCAGCAGAATGTGAAAATTCACCTCGGTCACTTAAGTTTCATTATCACCATTACCAGTAAAACAACTAATACCACTCAAAACTCTTGCTTTTTGCTTAAGGAACAGACCTTAAAATTCTCGTGGCTATTCCTGGTTCTGAGATGGTAAAATATTCTTGTCTGAGGCAGAGTTAAATATGTATTGAAAAAAATAAATAAATATGTATTGAGCAGGAATTATCTTGGAAAGTAATCTTCTATTTGCTACTGTTGATCAGTTGCTGAGTTGTCTCTCTTTGCAATCCATGGACTGCAGCACGCCAGGCTTTTCAATGCCAGTTGCATAACCAAAAGTATGTTTGAACACTGTGTGTAAGATTAAAGGGCAAAAATGCCCTCACAGGTAGTGTTTTTCACCTTCAAGAAAATTTCCTCCGGCATGTATTCTCGATGTAGCTTTAGCACTAAGGTAAACATGGCAAAATACACACGTGTGAGATCAGTCGTGTCTGACTCTTTGTGACTACATGGAGTATAGCCCTCCAAGCTCCTCTGTCGCTGGGATCCTCCAGGCAAGAACACTGGAGGGAGTTGCCATTTCCTCCTCCAGGGGATCTTCCCCACCCAGGGATGGAACCTGGGTCTCCTGCATTGCAGGCAGATTCTTTACAATCTGAGCCACCAGGGAAGCCAGCAAAATACAGCTCTCCTCAAATCTGAGCTTTCTTCAAGTGTTTTATCCCTGATCAAGGAAATCATTAATATTGTGAGCCCTGATGAGCTTCATAGAGATCATTAAAAAAAAAAAAAAAAAGAAGTCACTTTTTTGCCCTAAATAGTAATAACATATAAATACAATTTTAGCCTACAATTGCTGTGAGTAAAAGAGAATAATAACACTTTGATACTGAATAACAATCTCTGGAAAAGAATGAGCCCAAGCAAGGGAAAGTCAGTGATTTGCACTGTTATTCGCCGAGGGCACTTTCTGTACCACAGCAACCCTCTCTGAAGAAAGCACAAGACGCCCTCTGTCCCCTCCCTGGCCCTCATGTATATGGCTGTCCTCCAGGGAAGACCCAGAAAGGGCCAAGCAAAAGCCCCAAGCATCACTCCCCCAGTTTCCTCCTCCATCCCGGCTCCCCCAGCCCCAGACAACCTGCCTTCCATCACTAAGGCATTGTCTGCATTTCCTAGGACTTTGTATGCATGGAATCTCTATTGCTGTTATTATTGTCCAATCGCTCAGTCATGTCCGACTCTGCAACCCCATGGACTGCAGCACGCCAGGCCTCCCTGTCCATCACCAACTCCCGGAACATGCTCAAACTCACGTCCACCAAGTCGGTGATGCCATCCAACCATCTCATCCTCTGTCGCCCCCTTCTCCTCCAGCCCTCAATCTTTCCCAGCATCAGGGTCTTTTCCAATGAGTCTGTTCTTTGAACCAGGTGGCCAAAGGATTGGAGTTTCGCTTCAACATCAGTCTTTCCAACGTACATTCAGGACTGACCTCCTTTACGATGAACTGGTTGGATCTCCTTGCACTCCAAAGGACTCAGTCTTCTCCAACACCACAGTTCCAAAGCATCAGTTCTTTGGCGCTCAGCTTTCTTCACTGTCCAACTCTCACATCCATACATGACCACTGGAAAAACAGCCTTTAGGACGGACTGGTTGGATCTCCTTGCAATCCAAGAGACTCCATCTTATTACTTAGCTGTTCCTGTTTCATATAAAGTGGAGCACATGTCTCAATTCCAATCTCCCAATTTATCCCTCTGAAAAAAAGTATAATTTAACAAGGTACATATTCTGCCCCGTTGCTGTGCGCTTTGTTAGTAAACTTATTTTGAATTCTGCATTGCAGATTTCAAAGTTTCTGAGAAAGGAGACGTTAAACATTCTCATCACAGGAAAAAAAAAAAAAAAAACCAGTGGTAACATTGTGTCCTTATCTAGACTTAATGGTAACTAAGTGTGCTGACAGGTATAATATAAACTCAGAGGGCTGTTGCTGTAGCAATATACACAAATGAGTTTTTAGTATACACAAATAAACAATTGATATATTGTACATCTGAAAGTAAAACAATGTTAAATGTTTTCATAAGGGTCCCTGGTGGTCAATGGTTAAGAACTCACCTATCAGTGCAGGAGACTTGGGTTCAATCCTGGGTCAGGAGATCCCCAGGAGGAGGGCATGACAACCCACTCCAGTACTCTTGCCTGGAGAATCCCATGGACAGAGGAGCCTGGTGGGCTACAGTCCACGGGGTCGCAGAGAGTCGGGCACGACTTGTCAACTAAGCAACAAGGAACGAGAAAGGGCAGCAGTGATAACAGAAATGAGGCAGCTCCAACAGGAGACGTACAAGTCTGAATGTGAGCAGAGGCTTAAACCAGAGACAGTGGGTTTTGTGAGAATTGGGAAGAATTGAAATAGATAGCCTCAGAATCCCAATTTGGCCTCAATCCAAAAAAAAAAAAAAATTCTAACACATCTGTGAATTCACCTGGCATCTTTTTTTAAACAAAGCCATTTATATATGAGCCAGGCTGTTTTACTCAACGTCTTCATTACGTGTTAACTCTCTAGACACACTATGCAGCGTGCAGAATTTCGTTCCCTGACCTAACCTATGTTCCCTGCATTAGGAGCCTGAAGTCATAACTACTGTACCACCAGGCAAGGCCTGGATGTTTTATATACCAGTATATTTTTTGCCCAAATCAGGGCCTATCCTGATTTTAACTGCTTTATCTTAAGAACAAAAACTATTTTCCCTGGATTATGTATGCATCAGTTGAACAGCTTGATGCCACTCCATGAAGTAGCTACGGCAAACTGGACGTGCAAAATTCCTTATCGTTCACCATTTAAAGTTTTTCGTTCTTTCCTGTCACTTGCTTTACCCACTGAAAGCATTCAGAGTAAGTCTGTTTTTTTTAAATATTATTTTTTTTCCCCAAATTCACACCAGTTCCTCATGTCAGTTTGGAAGAATTGAAATTAACCGCTTTAACCACATGAACCGTGGAACAGGTTTTCAGTACATATTGCCTTTGTGCTCCTCACAACGGTATTCAAGAATTCCCATTTCATCTTCAAAAAAAAATGGAAAATAAAACTGTGTGTTCAAAGAAAAACGCTATAGAAAATTTATTGCTTTCATTGAACGGGAAAAGAAAATGGTTAACGCATTTAGCAGAAAACCCTGTTGACACGTGAAATGATTTTGCAATGACACGTGAAATGATTTTGCAACACGCTGAGTTTCTGGGTTTACCTGGGCTGAGGCGTGGGAGAGACTGGGGAAGAAATGTGCTGTTTCCATCGTTGTCTCCTTCGCTACCCTGTAGGTAGGGTTCTTGGTACCATCCTCATTCAGTTCAGTTCAGTTCAGTATAGATTCCGTATGTATGCCTTCATATAGGCTGTGTGTCCTTCTCTTTCTGACTTCCTGCTGGTGCTGCTGCTGCTAACTCGCTTCAGTCGTGTCCAACTCTGTGCGACCCATAGACGGCAGCCCACCAGGCTCCCCCGTCCCTGGGATTCTCCAGGCAAGAACACTGGAGTGGGTTGCCATGTCCTTCTCCAATGCATGAAGGTGAAAAGAGAAAGTGAAGTCACTCAGTTGTGTCTGACTCCTAGCGACCCCAGGGACTGCAGCCCACCAGGCTCCTCCATCCATGGGATTTTCCAGGCAAGAGGACTAGAGTGGGGTGCCATTGCTTGGCTCTACATAATAGTCTCTAGGTCCATCTGGACTCTGTGGGAGAAGGCAAAGGTGAGATGGTTTGAGAGAATCGCACTGAAGCATGTCTATTATCGTATGTGGAATAGATGACCAGTGCAAGAATGAAGCGTGAAACAGGCCACCCAGGGCTGGTGCTCTGGGGCCACGTGGAGGGCTGGGGTGGGGAGGGACGTGGAAAGAGGGGTTCATTTTCAGGGGGGACATGTGTATACCTGTGGCCAGCCGATTCATGTGGATGTGTGGCGAAAGCATTCACAACATTGTAAAGTAGCTATACTCCAGTTAAAATAAATATTTATTTTTTACAAAAGAAAAGTGTATCGGCTTTCAAAGAAAGGTATACTTTTCTTTAAGCAACGGAAAATCTTAGAGGAAACCAAACTAGGATTATATGACTCTGTGTTTCTCTACTGTTGTATATAATTTGGGATGGATATAATACAACTGGTAAACCCTCACTGGAATTTAATTTCACACTGTTCCACCCACAGTTTGTACATATTCTGTAAACAAACCCTTACTGAGGTAAGAAAGCTCACGTTTTAAAACACAAGTTGATTTTTTTGTTTTTTTTTTTTTCCTTTTTTTAGAATTTTATTTCATAATTGGAAAATTGCTTTACAATGCTGTTTTGCTTCTGCCAAATGACAACACGAATCAGTCATAATGATATATCCCCATAGTACAGTCATGATTACATATAGCAAATTTTTGAAAAATTTTGAAATTGTATATATATATATATAGCAAATGACATATATATCAAAATTTTCAAATAAGCAGTAATTATATATATCACATTTTTGAAAAATTTGAAAACCTTACTGATGACTTTAGTACTGGCATAGTATGTGTTTTAAATTATATCATGTGTGGGTGTGTGAGTCACTTAGTTGTGTCTGACTCTTTGTGGCCCCATGGAGAGTAGCCCACCAGGTTCTGCTGTCCATGGGATTCTCCAGGCAAGAGTACTGGAGTCTGTTGCCATTTCCTTCTCCAGGGGATCTTCCCCACCCGAGGATGAAACCCAGATCTCCTGCATGGCAGGTAGCCTCTTTACCATCTGAGCTATAGGGAAGTCCAAATTATATTGTAGAATGCATAATTTCCCATTTCAAATTGAGTGTGGGGGTGTGTGTTAGTCGCTCAATCCTGTCCAACTCTGCGATGATGTGGACTGTAGCCCGCCAGGCTCGTCTGTACATGGGATCTCCCGGCAAGGATGCTGGAGTGGGCTGTCATCACCTTCTCCAGGGACCAAACTCACATCTCCTTGTCTCTTGCAGTGGCAGGTGGATTCTTTACCACTCGTCCTTGGGCTTACAAAGAGTTGGATGAGACTGAGCAAGTAATTGCATTTGTATATACATACACATACTGAGCGACTAAACTGAACTGAACTGAACTGAACACATATACATGTGCCAACAGCTGTGCTCAGTGGCTGCAGAAATGCAGGCTCTATATGTTAAATTAATATAATGCATACACCTATGCATTTGTGAAGTGTACCTTAGAACACACTTTCTGTTGCTATTGTTATTGCTGTTCGGGCACTAAGTCGTGTCCGACTCTTTGCAACCCCATGGACTGCCAAGCCAGGCTTCCCTGTACTTCACTATCTCCTGGAGTTTGCTCAAACTCATGTCCATCGAGTCGGTGATGCCATCCAACCATCTCATCCTCTGTCACCCCCTTCTCCTCTCACCTTCAATCTTTCCCAGCATCAGGGTCTTTTCCAGTGAGTCAGCTCTTCGCATGAGGTGCCCAAAGGATTGGAGTTTCAGCTTCAGCATCACTCTTCCAATGAATATTCAGGACTGATCTCCTTTAGGATGGACTGGTTGGATCTCCTTGCAGTCCAAGGACTCTCAAGAGTCTTCTCCAACACCACAGTTCAAAAGCATAAGTTCTTTAGTGCTCAGCCTTCTTTATGGTCCAACTCTCACATCCGTACATGCCTACTGGAAAACCATAGCTTTGACCAGATGGACTTGTGTGTTGGTATTCATTTAGTATTATTGCAGAAGCTGGTCTTTTGGGAATGGTATAATTACAGGGATTTGACTTACTTCTTTAATCTCATCTTTTCGTGTACTCTCTGACTCTTGAAAGACTCAACAATTTCTATTGCTCTAGGAATTTAACTGACCTTAGACAATTTCCTTCTGACATTACTTAACCCTATAAACCTTTAATGTTTCAATTCTCAGAGATGTGAATAACCTTCAGAATCGTTTAATCTCACCCTGCTCTAAGGATTATTTCAGTTAAAGTCGCGTTTTTCCATTTTTTTAATATTTTCCTGTTACCTGTCTGCTCCTGTAGTTTTTCTACAGCTCAAGTGATTAAAACATAGTTGGATTAAGACGTTACTTGCTGGATGGGGAGGGAGGTGGGAAGGAGGTTTGACAGGGAAGGGACATGTGTATACCTATGGCTGATTAATGTTGACATTTTGCAGAAACCAATACAATTCTGTAAAGCAATTATCCTTCAATTTAAAAATAAATTTTTATTGCTTATTTTACATTCCTGAATGAAACGAGTGTTTTGGAGTTAAAAAAAAAAAAAAGAACCAGGAAGACCACGTGTTTCTTCTTGCAACTGGGAGTTGACTTGGGCCACAGGAGGACATGTGTGTAATTTGGACTAACCTTGTATTGACTCATTTTTCTAAGGGGCAGTTCTTCACTGCCACAGACTGTTACTCTGGGGTGTACCTGGCATATGGTGAGTCCATATGCCATGTACTAAAAATTGGGCTCTGGGAGACATTGCTTTGAAGTATGCAGTTCTTCCTGGTCTGTTTTTCACTTTTCCTGTCATGGTTAAGACACATTAAAAAAAAAAAATCCACCTGCCAATGCAGGAGACCCGGATTTGATCACTTGGTAAGGAACACCGCCTGGAGGAGGAAATGGCAACCCACTCTAGCATTATTGTCTGGAGAATCCCAGGGACAGAGGAGTCTGGTGGGCTCCAGTCCACGGGGTCGCAAAGAGTCGGACACGACCGAGGGGATGTTGTTGTTTACCTGCTAAGTCGCATATGACTTTTTGCAACCCCGTGGACTGGAGCCCTCCAGGCTCCTCCGTCCCTGGGATTCTCCAGGCAAGAGGACTGGAGTGGGTTCCCATTCCCTCCTCCAAGGGACCTTCACAACCCGGGGATCGGACCCACGTCTCTGACGTCCACCTGCATTGGCAGGTGGGTTCTTTACCACTAGAGCCACCTGGGAATCCCAGAAAACCACGATGGCTATCTAAATTAAGAGGTCCGCAGGGCTGGTTGCTTCTGGGAGCTCTGGTGGAGAATTCATTTCCTCCAGAATGAAAAAGCTGCCTGTTCCAGCTTCCAGAGGCATCCAACTCTCTGTGATTCATGACCCCACCATCCATCTTCAGAGCAGGCAACAGAGCATCCCTCTACTAATGCTTCTTCTTCCATAGTTACAGCTCCCTCTCACTGCATCTGGGAAACTCTCTCTGCTCTGAAGGACCTGGGTGATGAAGTTGAATCTGCCTCGTTGGCCCAGAATATTCTCTCCATCTCAAGGTTTACTGCCTTTATCACCTCTGGGAAGATCCTCTTTTCCATGGACAGTGTCAGAGTCACAGGTTCACAAATGTGAGCATCTTTGGAGAGCTGTATTCTGTCAACCGTAGTGGAGATTATGTTTGGGTCATAATATCTAAAATAAGGAAGGAGCATGTAACTTCTTTTGTGACAACTTTTTATTTTGTATAGCAGTATAGCCCACTAACAATGTTGTAATGGTTTTGGGTGGACAGCAAAGGGACTCAACCATACATGGACATGTATCCATTCTCCTCCAAAACTCCCTCCCAGCCAGGCAGCCACATGATATTGAGCAGAGTTCCCTATGCTGGACAGCAGGTCCTTGTTGGTTATTCATTTTAAATCCAGCAGTGTGTCCATATCCATCTCAAACTCCCCAACTATCCCTTCCCCATCCTTCCCCCTGGGAACCATCAGGTTATTACAGAGTATTGAGCAGAGTTCCCTGTTCTGTTAAATACAGCAGTGTGTCCATGTTCTTCCAAAACTCTCCAAGTATGCCTTCCCATATCCTTCCTCCCTGGTGACCATAAGTTCATTCTCTAAGTCTGCATCTGTATTCTAAATAAGTTCATTTGTATCATTTCTTTTTAGAGTCCACATTTAAGTGATATTATACACTATGTATCTTTCTCTTTCTGTCTTACATCACTTAGTTCGATCATCTGTAGGGCCACCCATGTTGCTGCACACGACATTACCTTGTTCTTTTTCGTGGCTGAGTAATATTCCATGGTATACTTGTACCACATCCTCTTATCCATCTCTCGGTTGATGGACACTTAACTTGTTTCCATATCCTGGCTGTTGTAAATAGTCTCACAATGAACATGCATCCTATCAGATCTTTTTCTCCACATATAAGGAAGAATGTAACTTCTGATAATGATACTTCTCTCGTTTATGGGACTTCCGATTCTGCTGTGCAGCGTCTTACCCATTGACTCGAGGAGCAAAGTGTACTTTAATTCAGTTGTTAATTTGTGCAGATTTGGCTTGCAAACGATATTCTGAGGACTGGCACATAGAATAGGGAGTGAAGAGAGGAGGACCCCCTGAAATAGAATTTGAGAACATGACTATTCATTGTAGAAAATGCATATTTAGGATCATTAGAGTTTCTGGTCTCCAATTTCTCAGTGAAACTGAGAGAGCTGCATTAAATCTGACCCGACCAGCAAAACAAATGTAAAACAGAACTGCCTCCATGTTAAAATGAGAAATAAAATCCAGACTTTCAGCCATGCTTTGCTGAGTCACTTCAGTCGTGTCTGACCCTGTGCGCCCCATGGACTGCAGCCCACCAGGCTCCTCCATCCATGGGATTTTCCAGGCAAGAGTACTGGAGTGGGGTGCCATTGCCTTCTCCACAGCAATGCTTTAGAATAAGCTATATCAGAGTGAGACAGATAGACAGAGAGAGAGAAAGCAGGGAAATAGACAGAAGTTAACTCTGGCATACATTCAGAAAGATTTTTACATAAAGCCGACAATCTTTAAATTTATATTTTAGCTTGACTGCACACAGAACACTCTGTATGAGGCTAAAAATAAGAAACTTTTAAAAATATTTATTTTCTTTATTTTCGTTGTGCTGAGTCAGTAGTTGAGTCAGGCGGACTCCATAGTTGTAAACTTAGCTGCTCCAAGGCATGTGGGATGTTCCTGGGGCCAGGGATCAAACCCATGTCTCCTGCACTGGCAGGCAGAATCTTTACCACTGAGGCACCAGGGTAGCTCTGAAAATAAGAAACTTAAAAAAAAAAAAAAAAAACCACATCTCACACCAAAATAAGAAGAGGCAGTTAAAAATATATAGCCTAACTTTAAAATAGATAACCCACAAGGATGAACTGTAAAAAAAAAAAAATTTAAATAAAGCCTAGGATCAACTGACTTTTTCCTTAAAATACATGTTCTAAGTGTTAGCATCAGACCTGTGAGTTTCTGCAGTTAAATTCAATAATTGCATGCTCTCTTTAGTACTTTCAGTGATTTAATAAATGTGACCAAGACACGCAGATTTTCCAAAGATGCAAATGTTCCCAGAGCTCATTTGTTTCAATTCTGTTTCTCTCCTTAAGTAAAGCAAGCACAGCCTGTCATTTAATAATAATTGATTGGAAATTATTTCTAACAAATTTAGATTTTTCTTAATTTTAATTGAGCTCAAATTTTTAATTGAGCTCAAATCGGAACATTTTAATTGAGCTCAAATCGGGTAGTATGATAACATAGAAAATATTCTGGCTCTAGTTACAAAGAGTTCAGTTCAGTTACAAACCGTTGCTCAGTCGTGTCTGACTTTTGTGACCCCATGGACTGCAGCACGCCAGGCTTTCCTATCCATCATCAACTCCCAGAGTTTACTCAAACTCATGTTCATTGAGTCAGTGAGACCATCTAATCATCTCACCCTGTGTCATCCCCTTCTCCTCCTGCCTTCAATATTTCCCAGAATCAGGGTCTTTTCCAATAAGTCAGCTCTTTGCATCAGGTGACCAAAGGATTGGAGCTACAATTTCAGCATCAGTCCTTCCCATGAACTTTCAGGACTGATCTTCCTTAAAATGGACTGGTTGGATCTCCTTGCAGTCCAAGGGACTCTCAAGAATCTTCTCCAGCACCACAGTTCAAAAGCATCAATTCTTCAGTGCTCAGCTTTCTTTATGGTCCAACTCTCACATCCATACATGACCACTGGAAAAACCATAGCCTTGACTAGATGGACCTTTGTTAGCAAAGTAAAGTCTCTGCTTTTTAATATGCTGTCTAGGTTGCTCGTAGCTTTTCTTCCAAATATAATATAATAAAATATATAATTACAATGATACATGCTAATAGAGAAAGCGAGATTCAGGGTTAAGTCACTGATATGACTTTCTATGTGAACATTATGCAGGGGAGCATACATAGGCTTACTATAATTTAACTGTGTGTTAAATTATAATTAAAATGTCATAGACGTTCCTTTTCTGACATACCAAAAGCAGATGCCATGCTCAACTCTGTTAACCTGTGGACATGCTGCCTGGGATCTATGTCCACTTGACTACTCAGAGATACAAGAATAAAGAATTAAACGTGTTGATTTCCACCTCATCTACAAAACAAAAATACAGGAAGAGACGTAGAAAACACACTTACAGTGACCAAGGCATACGGGGTGGAAGGGATAAATTCGGAGACCGCGATTGGCATACATACGCTGTGCTTGCTAAGTCACTTCAGTCGTGTCTGACTCTTTGTGACCTCATGGATTGCAGCCCTCCACGCTCCACTGTCCATGGGATTCTCCAGGCAAGAACACTGGAGTGGGTAGCCATTTCTTCTCCAGGGGATCTTCCCAACCCAGGGATCGAACCCCTGGTCTCCCGAACTGCAGGCAAACACTTTACCATGTGAGCCACCAGGGAAACCCTTAATCAACTCTACTCCAATAAAAACAGGCTAACAAAAAAATTGTCACTTACCGGCTTCACTCCCCTAACCCATCACAGCCTCTCCCATGAGTGAGCTGAACCAGAGAACAATAAGAAAACTTTCTTATTTTTTAACCTCACAATGTATGGTGATTAACAGACTGCTATGCAGATGACACCACCCTTATGGCAGAAAGTGAAGAAGAACTCAAAAGCCTCTTGATGAAACTGAAAGTGGAGAGTGAAAAAGTTGGCTTAAAGCTCAACATTCAGAAAACGCAGATCATGGCATCCGGTCCCATCACTTCATGGGAAATAGATGGGGAAACAGTGGAAACAGAGGCTGACTTTATTTTTCTGGGCTCCAAAATCACTGCAGATGGTGACTGCAGCCATGAAATTAAAAGACACTTGCCCCTTGGAAGAAAAGTTATGACCAACCTAGACAGCATATTAAAAAGCAGAGACATTAATTTGCCATCAAAGGTCTGTCTAGTCAAAGCTATGGTTTTTCCAATAGTCCTGTATGGATGTGAGAGTTGGACTATAAAGAGAACTGAGCACCAAAGAATTGATGCTTTTGAACTGTGGTGTTGGAGAAGACTCTTCAGAGTCCCTTGGACTGCAAGGCAATCAAACCAGTCCATCTTAAAGGAAATCAGTCCTGAATATTCATTGGAAGGACTGATGCTGAAGCTGAAACTGCAATACTCTGGCCACGTGATGCAAAGAACTGACTCATTGGAAAAAATCCTGATGGTGGGAAAGATTGAAGGCAGGAAGAGAAGGGGACGACAGGGGATGAGATGGTTGGATGGCATCACCAACTCAATGGACATGAGTTTGAGTAAACTCCAGGAGTTGGTGATGGACAGAGAGGCCTGGTGAGCTGCAGTCCATGGGTTCACCAAGAGTGGACACAACTGAGGACTGAACTCAACTGAAATAACTGTATCTAGATGAATAGCTTGTTGAATAGAAGCAATTTCTTTTATTTTATTTACAGACATTGAAGCTGTTGGAATAATGTGCTCAAGATCTTCTGTAATTTGTGTGACTACGGGGTAATAGTTCTTGATAAACCATTACCTAATTTGTACTTAATTCATAGATTTAAACCTTTCTCATAATTCATTTTGGCTTTCCCATTTCCTGCTGGGTGATGTTTTGATTGATTCTGTTCAACATTGGTCTGGTGTCCAGTTTAGATATATTTATTTGCACATATTTCATGAAACACAAGTGGAGTCTTTATTTTTTTCCCATTTGCTAGGACTTGTAATAGTACAAAAATTTAATAGACATCCTATTTGCCCCACTGTTATTCCTCAGCACAGTACAAATTATTTTTTTTGAGTACAACAGAATGTTCTTCAAATCTCATAAAAGGGGTCTTTTTCTTACAATTTCACAAGGTAAAAAAATGAATTGGTGTTGATTGAAAGAAATGATGACTTGTATTTCAAAGAGAATCAAACTGAAAAATGACTGTCTTCTGGAACAAGACACAACCGATAGATATTTCAGTGGGATGAAATTTCTTTCCTTGCAAGTGTTTTGTAGAATAACATCATTTTTCTCTCAATAAGCATTAAAAGAAGAAAATAAATATATTTTTAGAAGTATTAGTGTTTAGGTTCTGCAGTCAACATTAATTAGCGAGGGGAAAGGCTTGTTAGGGAGCTTGGGGAAGTCATGTATGAGTGGCTGTATTTAACATGGATAACCCAACAAGGATATACTTCGTAGGGAACTCTGTTCAGTATTTTGTAAAAGCCTTATGGTTTTCAGACCGGAAAGGTAGGGGGAAGAGATAGTTAGGGAGTCTGGGATGGACGTGTACACACTGCTGTGTTTAACATGGAGAACCAACAAGGACCTGCTGGACAGCACAGGGAACTCTGCTCAATCCTCTGTAAGAACCTTATGGTTCCCAGTGGGGAGGATGGGGAAGGGATAGTCAGGGAGTCTGGCATGGACATGGACACACTGCTGGATTTAACACGGAGAACCAGCAAGGACCTGCTGGACAGCATAAGGGACTCTGCTCAGTGTCACGTGGCAGCCTGGATGGGAGGGGAGTTTAGGGGTGGGGAGAATGGATACGTGTATATGTATGGCTGAGTCCCTTTGCTGTCTGCCTGAAACCATCACAGCATTGTTAATCGGCTATATTCTAATGTAAAATAAAATGTTTAAAATTTAGAAAAGAATAAACTTCCTCTAGTACCATGGCTGACGTTGGAAATAAATAGTATCAGAATTAAGCATACTTTAAAAATCCCCACAAATTGCATTGAACCCCAGATAGAATCGTAATGTATTTAAGACTTATACAAAGGGAACGCATCCACACCCTGTGAAGACGTGAACAATCGGGGCTTTTCTTATGCCGTGGGCGTTGATCGTCTTTAGAAATGAATGATCAGAGGTCAGTTACAGCAGTTTCTAAGTAATTACGGGATTATGTTGACAGTCGACGTGCACGAAAGATGAGTAGGGAATTCTGATCCTAACAAGCCTTTGAAAAATGGCTCAGCAGTAAAACACGAGAAAAATGCTAGGAGGATGGTATGATAAATTAGAAATTCGATATTTCATCTTCTTTCCCTCTAGACCTCTACTGGTAATACGTGTCCGATCTGGGTGAGGTGAAACAGTTCTTCAGTTAAAAAAATAAAAATAGAAAAGAGAGATCCTGAATTAAATGGGATATTTACGGGGGTCATTGGAACAAAGGAGCCACTGAACCGAATTTTGAGTATTCAGGTTACAAAAAGAACCGAGAAGCCCTCTGATTGCCTCATCCCCCAACCACAATTCCGTTCAATGTATTGCTAATCAAGATGGGTTATTTAGGTCTCCATTCAAACGCTCATCCACCCAGTCCTGACTGTTCCCATTGAAGAATAATCACATCTCATTTGTATGGAAGGAGAAAGAGAGCGTTCTCCGGAAATGGTCCATGCCTGATTTTTAGCTTAAGAGAAAAAAGAGCGGGACGTGGAGAGCTGCCCAGAATTTTACCACCTGCTTCCTCCCACCTTTCAAGACTCCAAGATTTCCCTGGCTCCGTTATCTCATCCTCACTAAATTTCGTGACGTCCACACGCGTAAGGAAACATCTTGGATGTGTGAATTTGCAGAGCTTCTACGACCATTAACGTTCTATATCAATAATATTGCTTCTTCTTGTTGTTATTAATTTCCCACTTTCCCTCAATCTGGGCTTCCCTGATAGCTCAATCAGTGAAAGTTTCACCTGCGCTGCAGGACACCCAGGTTCAATCGGTGGGTTGGGAAGATCCCCTGGAGGAGGGCATGGAAACCCGCTCCAGTATTCTTGCCTGGAGCCACCCAAGGACAGAGGAGCCTGGCGGGCTATAGTCCGTGGGGTCACAAAGAGCTGCTGCTAAGTCGCTTCAGTCGTGTCCGACTCTGTGCGACCCCATAGATGGCAGCCCACCAGGCTCCCCCGTCCCTGGGATTCTCCAGGCAAGAACACTGGAGTGGGTTGCCATTTCCTTCTCCAGTGCATGAAGTGAAAAGTGAAAGGGAAGTGGCTCAGTCGTGTCTGCCTCTTCACGACCCCACCAGGCTCCTCCATCCGTGGGATTTTCCAGCAAGAGCACTGGAGTCGGGTGCCATTGCCTCCTCCGCACAAAGAGCTAGACACGACTAACGCGACTCAGCACTCTCTCCTTCCAGTCTGCCTTACTAGTTCTGATGAGGGTTCTAACACTTTGCCTCTGTCACAGGTTAGCAGACATTTGGTCCTGTGCAAAATGTCCATGACCTGTGTTTGCTTACTGGCATAGAGCTGATGAACGATGTTGTTTGTGTCAGCGACGCAGCAGAGTGAGTCAGTTATTCAGTTACTGATACATATATGTATCAGTTATTCACACACAGATATATATATGATTCACTCTGCTGTATGTATGTATATACATATATCCCCTTTTTTTCAGATTCCTTTCCCATATAGGTCATTCAGAGCATTGAAGGAGGGTTCCCTGTGCTGCATAGCAGGTCCTTCTTAGTTGCCTATTTTGTTTACAGGAGCATATATGTCTCAATCCCAGCCTTCCAATTTGCTCCTCCACTCACCCCCACCCCGGTAACCATAAGTTCCTTCTCTTAAATCTGTAACTATTTCTGTTTAGTCAATAAGCTCATTTGTACCCTTTTTAAAGATGCTACGTGAAAGCAAAGGCATATGATATTTTGTCTTTATCTGTCTTCCTTCACTTAGTGTGACACTGTCTGGGTCTCTCCATGTTCTTGCAAAGGGCATTCAGTTCAGTCACTCCGTTGTGTCCGACTTTTTGCGACCCCACGGACTGCAGCACGCCAGGCTTCCCTGTCCATCACCATCTCTCAGAGCTTGTTCAGACTCAGGTCCATCGAGCCGGTGATACCATCCAGCCATCTCATCCTCTGTTATCCCCTTCTCCTCCTGCCCGCCATCTTTCCCAGCCTCAGGGTCTTCTCCGGTGAGTCCTTTCCAATGAGTCAGAATAATATAAGTGGCATTATGTTGTTCTTTTTTATGGCTGAGTAGTATTCCACTGGGATCTTCCCTGGTGGCTCAGGTGGGAAAGAACCTGCCTTCATGACTGAACAAGTCCCACCCTCCCCGTTCATAGTTGCTTTACATTGTTGCGTCAGTTACTGCTGTGCAGCAAAGCGAATCAGCTATGTCGGTGTCAGTCACTCAGTCACGACTCTTTCTGACCCACGGACTGTGGCCCACCAGGCTCTTCTGTCCACGAGATTCTCCAGGCAAGAATACTGGAGGGGGTAGCCATTGCCTTCTCCAGGGGGTCTTCCCAACCCAGGGATCGAACTTGCATCTCCTGCATTGCGGGAAGATTCTTTACCATTTGAGCCACCAGGGTTCAGCTATAGGGATACATATGTCCCCTCTTTTATTTGAATTTCCTTCCCATTTAGGTGACCATGGACCCCTGAGTAGCGTTCCCTGTGCTTTGCAAGTAGGTTCCCATTACTCATTGTTTCAAACAGAATATCAGTAGTGAGCATGTGTCAATTCCAATTTCTCGATTCCTCCCACCTCATCTCCCTTCTTTGGGCTTTGGTTTCCTTCTCCTGTCTCTTCCTTATTCCTTACCTAGAAGGGTCCTCATGCCATTGCTTTCTACACCCTGTCCAAGACTTACTTGCAACAGGAGCGCATGTCGGTTTTCACTGCGTCCACTCCACCCTCATCAACCCAGCTGTCTGCCCGTTTATCCTCTGCTCTGTTTTCTTAGCTGATCCCACGGGCTCAGAAGATTTTGCACGCCTCACATATTTATCTCCTGAAATTGGAAATAGGTTTTCACCCCTGTGTTCACCTGCAATTTAATTTTTGGGAGGTCCTCAGGTGACGATGACCTGAAACTGAACCAGCTGTGCAGATTCTGCAAAGCAAGGGCACAGCCATCTCGCACCCTCCTCTTGTTTGGCATCTGCAGCTCGAAGTAATATCATTCCTTGTGAGTAAGCAATCTCCTGCCAAAGCCAGAGACCATTTTTTTTTCCCTTGTTTTTAAGGTGGCAAAAAAAAAAAAAATCTCTTCCTTGGGTCCTGTTCTCTGCCTTCAGTTCAACCATTTTTAGTTTAAGAGGCTATGAAATCTCATTTTTTGACATTTTAAACAAAACTTTAAAAATGTTTCCCTTTATATTTTGCTGGAGAAGGAAATGGCAACCCACTCCAGTACTCTTGCCTGGAAAATCCCACGGACAGAGGAGCATGGTAGGCTACAGTCCATGGGGTCACTAAGAGTCGGACACGACTGAGTGAGTTCGCTTTATATTTTGCATTCTTATTGCTGCAGAGTTGCTTTACAATGTTGCGTTGGTTTCACCTATACACGGAAGGGACTCAATTATATGCACACATATGCTCACTCTTCCTTTAGATCCTTTCCCCATTTAGGTCGCCGCAGAGCGCCGAGCAGAGTTCCCTGTGCTGTGCAGTAAGATTTCACGAGTTGTCTATTTTATATACATAGCAGTGGGCATAAGTCATCCCAGCCTCCCAATTTACGCCTCCCCCCTTGGTAACCATAATGCGCTTTCAACATCTGTAACTCCATTTCTGTTTTATTCACCATATGCTTATTTATTTATTTTATTTGGCAGCTCCTGGCCTTAACTGCAGCTCTCGGGTCTTTTATCCTCATTTTGGTTTTCAGGATCTCTAGTTGTGGCATGTGGGAGCTAGCTCCCAGACCAGGGATCGAACCTGTACCCAGTGGATTGAAAACATAGAGTCTTGACCATCGGACCACCAGAGAAGTCCCTGATTATGCAAATAGGTTTATTTGTATCTTCCCCCCCTTTTTTTTAAAAGATCCCACCCTCAGTGAAGTGTCTGACTTACTTTACTCAGAATGACAATCTCTAGGTCACTGCAGGTGGCATTCTTCTAGGATGCTATTAAATCTTACATTATTGTTCAGTTGCTCAGTCATGTCTGACTCTTTGTGACCCCATGAATTGCAGCACGCCAGGCCTCCCTGTCCATCACCAACTCCCGGATTTTGCTCAAACTCATGTCCATTGAGTCCGTGATGCCATCCAGCCATCTCATCCTCTGTTGTCCCCTTCTCCTCCTGCCTCCAATCCCTCCCAGCATCAGAGTCTTTTCCAATGAGTCAGCTGTTCGCATCAGGTGGCCAAAGTATTGGAGTTTCAGCTTTAGCATCAGTCCTTCCAATGAATATTTAGGACTGATTTCCTTTGACATGGACTGGTTGGATCTCCTTGCAGTCCAAGGGACTCTCAGGAGTCTTCTCCAACACCACAACTCCAAAGCATCAATTCTTCGGTGCTCAGCCCTCTATATGGTCCAACTCTCACATCCATACATGACTACTGGAAAAACCATACCTCTGATTAGACGAATCTTTGTAGCCCAAGTGTTGTCTCTGCTTTTTAATACACTGTCTAGGTTTAGTGACGAAAGGTGGATCAAACGATAAGGATGGAATTACTGAAACCTGGCGCAAAGCGACCTCTTGCTTTGTAACATTTTAAAATCACAACCGGACTCCTGGGAATGAACATGAGTGGATCACTCGTTCAGAGACAGCTACAAGGAGGATGGGGTGGAGTGATGGGTTTTATCCCTGGGGCAAATCTGCTCAGCCCCCAAGCAGGTCATCCTCAACTGCAGGTGGGGGTGGGGGTGGGGAGAGGGAGGTCCCTTCTACATTCTCCCCATCCCCCCCAGAAAGTGCTGGAAGCTTTGATAAACCGGAGGGGAAAAGCTTGCCTCTTGACAAGAGCAGCCTACAGACCCAGCATCTCAGAAACTCAACTTTGAACATCCCCAGCAGGCATGTGCATTTAAACATCTTGATCCGCCTTTTTTTCATTCTGCGTGCACACCACTGATTTAATTTTTTAAAGAAAAAAAAAAAAAAAAAACTTTGCAAAGAACTCTTTCTAACTCTCATTCAAAAGACCCAAGAAGACCAACCCTCACCAACCACCCCCTGGGAAGTGAGGTCTCTGACCCTTGCTCCCCTTCACAGGCTGAGTTTTCCTAACAACCTGCGGCTCTGGTGGGCACTGGCTGTCCCCCGCCAGGCACACACCTGCAGACAGCCCCCACTTTTAATTTAATAAAATGTCTTTTGTTACAAAACCAGCACTCCCAGTTCCCCAGCCAGGAGCTCTGTTCAAGTGGAAAACAAGCCTGGGAGTTGGCTCACTTTTTCTCCCCCACCCGGAGATCCAACCAGTCCATCCTAAAGGAAATCAGCTGTGAATATTCATTGGAAAGACTGATGCTGAAGCTGAAACTCCAGTCCTTTGGCCACCTGATGTGAAGAGCTGACTCCTTGGAAAAGACCCCAATGCTGGGAAAGATTGAAGGAGGGAGGAGAAGGGGACAACAGAGGATGAGATGGTTGGATGGCATCACCAACTCGATGGACGTGAGTTTGAGCAAAGTCTGGGAGTTGGTGAAGGACAGGGAGGCCTAGTGTGCTGCAGTCCACGGGGTCGCCAAGAGTCGGACACGACTGAGCGGCTCAACTGAACTGGAGTGATTTTCAGGGCTTGTTCAGACTGAACAGCCTCTTCCTAATTTGAGTATTTCCCTCACAAACCTGTTCGATCCTCTCCCTGCCAAAGGAGCCCCAGGAGCCCAGTGCTGTGAATGGCACCTCTCTTCAAAGGTCTGCCAAGAGCATCCTCGTCCCCTGAAATCATTTCTGTATCCCTAGTCTCAGCTCGTGAGCAGCCGGGAGAGGCTCAAACAAGCTGTGTTCTTCTCCCCAAGAGCCCCAGCTGGGTCCCCTCGCCCCCCACCGTGCTCCGCGATGTTGCCAGAGGCTCAGCTGTGTGTGTTTCCTAAAGATGTCATTTATCTTTCGATTTGGTCCAGACGGGCGGGGAGCTGGGAGACCGCGCAGTAGGCGCAGACAGTGGGCAGGGTTGGGGCATTGTGCCCAAAGCCAGCCCAATATGTAACTTTGCACCAGTGACAGGGCCCTCTCCCACGCGCATTTCCGAGGGATCTGTAAATGTTTTTACGTAATGACAATGCCTTTTGTTACCCTGTGTATGCTTGCTAAGTCTCTTGAGTCATGTCAGATTCTTTACGAACCCAGGGAGTCTTGGGCTTCCCTGATAGCTCCTGCGATGCAGGAGACCCTGGTTCGACTCCTGAGTCGGGAAGATCCCCTGGCGAAGTGATAGGCTACCCAGTCCAGTATTCTTGGGCTTCCCTGGTGGCTCAGCTGGTAAAAAATCTGCCCACAATGCGGGGAGACCTGGGTTCAATCCCTGGGTCGGGCAGATCCCCTGGAGAAGGGAACTGGCTACCCACTCCAGTATTCTGGCCTGGAGAATTCCATCGACTGTGTAGTCCTTGGGGTTTGCAAAGAGTCAGACAGGACTGAGCAAATTTCACACATTCATATTGGACTGTAGTCTGCCAGGCTCCTCTGTCCGTGGGATTCTGCAGGCAAGAATACTGGAGTGGGTTGCCGTTTCCTCCTCCAGGGGATCTATTCCTGACCCAGGGATGGAACCCATGTCTCTTAGGCGTCCTACATCAACAAGCAGGTTTTTTTTACCGCGGTGCCACCCGGGAAGCCCTCCCGCCTTTTCCTAGGGGAAGCTGTAAATGCTTCAGGACAGCAAACTCTAATCTTTTTTGGCACCAGGGACTGCTTTCATGGAAGACAATTTTTCCGTGGATGGAGCCAGCGGGGAGATAGGTTTCGGATGATTCAAGATCACTACGTTTATCATGCTCTCGTTTTATGTTATTATGACATCAGCTTTAGATCCCAGGGAAAGGGACCTTTTCTGTAAACCACCCATTTCTCTGGCATGGGCCTGGCTTGGCTTGGTATTTGAACTTCACAGCTCCTTAAATGATGGGGAAGTTTTCAAGATAGGCAAGTGAAAGATAAGTTAATTAAGGCTGAATACAATCCAATAAATTTCACAGTTTCTCTTTTTAAATAGAAAATTCTGATGGTGGTGATCCAGTGGTTAAGACTCTGTCCTTCCACTGCAGGCGGACTCAGGTTCAAATACCTGGCCGGGAATCAAAAAAACAAAAAAGAATTTTTGGAGTTTCTCCTTTTACAAAGAAAATTTTGATTTGAAACTAATGGCAATGGTCTTTGAAAACAAAAACAAATCTCCTGGATTCCGCCTTCTGCATCTTTTTTCCATCCTTCGATAAGATTCTTAAAGACTCTGTGGCCTCATTGGATGTGGTAGGAGGTTTGAAAGAAAAATGTTCCATATCCTTTGTCACATATGTTATTGGCCTAGGTGGCCAAAGAATTGGAGTTTCAGTTTCAGCATCAGTCCTTCCAATGAACATTCAGGACTGATCTCCTTCAGAATGGACTGCTTGGATCTCCTTGCAGTCCAAGGGACTCTCAAGAGTCTTCTCCAACACCACAGTCCAAAAGCATCCATTCTTTGGCGCTCAGCTTTCTTTAGAGTCCAACTCTCACATCCATACATGACTACTTTAAAATCCACAAGTATTTTGGGTGTGCCTAACAGCATAACAAAACTAATATCTTTAATTCTCCGTTTTCTCTGTGAACTCAAAATAATAACATGAATTTCAGCACACTTGGTCAATTGTAAGTGACCAAATATGGAAGGATATTTTTTACACAAAGAGTAGGCACTCAACACCAGCTAGTTTCATGGAAATCTGATTTTTTTTTCCTATGCATGCTTCTAAAGCCTTTAAATATTATATGGAAATTCACTTTGTCATCTTAAATTATTTCTAGCAGATTTTTTTTTTCCTTCAGAATTTCGTGTTTCTCTAGATTAACAGTAAGATTTATGCTGGAATCTAATTATGGCTGCTAAAAACTTAATTATTAATAGGGTTACAGGGACCTCAGGGCACTTTTTCCTCTCAGCGAACATTGACAACTATGGAATGTGACGCCATTAGAAAAATATGCCTGTCACATTAATAGCCCCACCAGCCATGAGCCATCTGGACTCCACTCCAGAAATCCTTCCTCACAAAAAATCTCTTTAATGGCCCAAGCCTGGAAAATGTCACGAATTTTCCACATATAGGTCTCCACATATGTCGTATTTCTCCCCTTCTGTGTGTCCTGATGACTCGATAAATCCAAAGTTACAAAGTTTGCAATTACACACGACACGTGACAAACAAATTTTCTTTTCTGACGCTGCAGATATCTTTTCTCCTTTCTCCTTTCCTTCCTCCCTTTTTCCTTCTTGCGTTCTCTCTCTGTTTTCCCTCCTTCAGCGTCCCTCTTGCATTTGATTTGAATCGTGGAATTTGATTTGGACATGCATGTAAGAATTCTGGAAAAGGAAACGGCAGCCCACTCCAGGGTTCTTGCCTGGAGAGCCTCATGGACAGAGGAGCTTGGGGGACTACAGTCCACAGGATCACAAAGAGCTGGGCACGACTGAAGTGAGTTATCACAGGCAACAATTCAAACTCCTCATCTATAGATTAGGTTGACTTTGTAGAACTTCAGAGGTCAATAAAGGCTTCATTTCCATCTGTCTGAAACTCTTCTCCATGCATTTCAACCCTGCCTGCATAGAAGAATTACTCAAGGGGCTTTTATAAAATATTGAAGTCTCGGGTGAATTCTTGAGACTTCTGAGTTAATATTCTGGGTTGGGGCTTTCTAAAATACGTGATTCAAAACCATCCCTTATTAGTTAATAACATGAATAAACAGGAGAGGTAGAGGACGTTGTCGAATCAGCATAAAGTGGCCTTTGATGCTGTTTTGTAAATAAGTCCATGTCCATCATTTTTTAAGGTTCCAGTTTTAAGTGTATCATATAATATTTGGGTTTTTCTGATTCACTTCACTTCATGCGATCATCTCTTGGTCCATACACATTGTTGAAAAGAACTGTAGCCTGCCAGGCTCCTCTGTCCATAGGATTCTCCACGCAAGAATACTGGAGCGAGTTGTCACGCTCTCCTCCAGGGGATCTTCCCCACCCAAGGATCAAACCCAGGTCTCCAAGTGACGGAAAGAATGTTCGAAAGATGTGGGACAGAAAATGAGCAGAAACGACCCTGTCTGCTTCACGTGGCAACCCCTGATGCAATGTGGTTATACATCACTTTCCAGCTCATTACTAGCACTCCAGCATTGAGGGAGCCTTGCAGACCTGTGAAAAGTGTCCTGTCCAGGTGAGCATAACAGGGGTTCTCACATGGGCATCCCTTGATGAAGCCTGAGTGTTGGATATTCCGTTAAAGACTAGGAACCATGCGGGGCCAAGAAACTCATCAAAGAAGCGTCTGTCAGTGCTGGCATAGCGTTTAAAGAAACAAACCTGGGGAGGAAAAGTCATTTGCAACCTTGTAGACAAAATGAAAGAATATACCATTTCCCCTAACTTTCTTTTTTTTTTTAAATGAATGTATTTTTTTTTTATTTTTGGCCTCACTGGGTCTTGGTTACTGAGCAAGGGCTTTGTGTAGTTGCAGCGAGCAGGGGCTACTCTCTAGCTCAGTTCTGTCGGCTTCTGATTGCTGTGGTTTCTCTTGCTGCAGAGCACGGTTTCTAGGACACGTGAGTTCAGGGCTTAGTTGTCCCATGGCACAGGGGAATCTTCCTGGACTGGAGACTGAGCCCAAGTCCCCTGCATTGGCAGCGGATTCTTTTTTATTTTTTTATTTTTTTTCCTGTTTGGTTTGGAACGTTTGATTTATTTATTTTTAGGTGGAGGATGACTGCTTCAGAAAATTGTGTTGGTGTCTGCCGTACATGGACATGTATCAGCCACAGGTGCACACGTTTCCCTCCCTCTTGAACCCCCTCCCCTCTCCCACCCCATCCCAGCCCTCGACATTGTCACAGAGCTCCTGTTTGAGCCCCCCGAGTCACAAAACAAATTCCCACTGGGTATCTATTTTATATATGATAGTCTACATGTTTCCACCACACCCTCTCAATTCGCCCCACCCTCTCCTTCCCCCCTTGCCGTAAGCACATCCACAGATCTGTTCTCTGCGTCAGCTTCTCCATTCCTGGCAGGTAGATTCTTAACCACTGCACCTCCAGGGAAGTGCCTCCCCTAGCGTTCTTAAATACAACCTGAGGTGAAGTCGCTCAGCCTGTGTCCGACTCTTTGCAACCCCATGGACTATACAGTCCATGGAATTCTCCAGGCCAGAATACTGGATTGCATAGCTGTTCCCTTCTCCAGGAGATCTTCCCAACCCAGGAATTGAACCCAGGTCTCCCGCATTGCAGATAGATTCTTTACCAGCTGAGCCACCAAGAAAGCCCAAGAATACTGGAGTGGGTAACCTTTCCCTTCTCCAGGGGATCTTCCCAACCCAGGAATTGAACCCAGGTCTCCCACATTGCAGGAAGATTCTTTACCAGCTGAGCCACCAGGGAAGCCCAGGAACACTGGACTGGGTAGCTTTTCCCTTCTTCAGCAGATCTTCCTGACTCAGGAATCAAATCAGGGTCTCTTGCATTGCAGGCGGATTCTTTACCAACTTGAGCAGAACCTACCTCAGTTTAACCCAGTCACTGAAGACATGAATCGTCTCTTTAGAGAAACAGTTGGCCTAATCAGCGCAAAAGAAGGAGGCAGATATAGAGAAAAGCAGTATTTTCTAATACTCCCTCCAGTACTCTTGCCTGGAGAATCCCACAGACAATGACTCTGGAGGGCTACAGTCCATGGAATCGCAAAGAGTCAGACACAACTGAGTGAGTAACACGTTCACTTTTTACAGATAATGACCCCCTGAAGATGCTTCCTATGAAACAAGAAAGAAATGCTAGCAATTTGCACCTCATGATAGAAATCATCTTGTTGAAGCAAACTCTCATGGGATCAAACCTCTGGACTCTAGGGTTCATGAGAAAACAAAGGCCGTGGCAGATTCTAAGGGCATCAAGAATATACAGTCAGATGGCAGAGTCATATGAGGGTAAAAGACCCTTTTCACTCAACAAACATGTTGAAAGAGCAAGATAAAGAGATGGAGTAATGCCGAGTGGTAAGTCATGCCAGGCTCGTTGTGACCACATGGACCGTAGCCCGCCAGGCTCCTCTGTCCATGGGATTCTCCAGGCAAGAATACTGCAGTGGGCTGTCATGCCCTCCTCCAGGGGATCTTCCCAACCCAGGGATCGAACCTGAGTCTTCCGCATTGGCAGGCGGATTCTTTACCACCGACCCCCCTGGGAAGCACTTATTCAGTGAATTACGGCAAGATAAAAGTACATGTTTCCAAAAATATCCATCAGTGCTTTTATTTAATTTCATCAGAATAACTCGCAGCTTTAAGTGAACATATGGCTCCATCGCTCATAGCATCAGCAGCCGGGAACATTGATGGATTTGTAATCTGTTCATATTACACAGTATTCTTTTATGGATGGGACATTTTGCTTACGTGACATTCTCTGTGCATGGGAATAACTCTAGCTTTGCAGAGGTATTTTCTTTTAAAAAAAAAGTAAATATCCCCATCCATCTCTTCTTCATCTCTGTTACAGACGAAGTTGCACCCTAAGTCACTTTGGTCATGTCTGACCCTCAGCGAACCCATGGATTGCAGCCCACCAGGCTCCTCCGTCCATGGGATTTTCCAGGCAAGAGTACTGGAGTGGGCTGCCATTGCCTTCTCCAATATATGTATATACACACACACACACACACACACACCCATACCGTGTGTGAGGCTCCCCAGGTGGTACTAGTTGTAAAGAACCCACCTGCTAATCCAGGAGACCTAAGAGACTCGGGTTCGATCCCTGGGTTGGGAAGATCCCCTGGAGCAGGAAAGGGCAACTCACTCCAGTATTCTTGACTGCAGAGTCCCTTGGACAGAGGAGCCTGGTGGGCTACAGTCCATGGGGTCGCAAAGAGTCGGGCATGACTGAATGACTAACACACACACACACACACACACACACACACACACATTGAACGAAACGCTGCTCTTTCCTCACAAAACTTGTGACCTGAGCAAGCCGAGACTGGCTCCCAGTACCTTACGCTGCAGAGACGTGTTTGGGGATCCCCCAACAGCCATGGGGACCTGTTCCACTTTCACCAATAAGTTTTCTTCCCTTTCTCCAACTTGCCATTCTCTCCCTTTCCTTTCTTTTTCTTTCTTTGAGCATCACTTACAAACAAAAAATATATAGAATGTGAAATACTGTATACTCTTCAGCAGAAGGAAAAATG
The DNA here is from genome assembly GCA_006408695.1 of Aepyceros melampus. Classification (NCBI taxonomy): domain Eukaryota; kingdom Metazoa; phylum Chordata; class Mammalia; order Artiodactyla; family Bovidae; genus Aepyceros; species Aepyceros melampus. The sequence goes on from SJXQ01000959.1 coordinate 227,821, forward strand.
AAGGCTATTCAAATAAGATCTCCAGTTTCCTGAGTTTTTTTTTTTTTTTTTTGTCCAGTAATAAGTTGGTGATGCAATCTCTGTGGTTGATGAATCCAGGCATGTAAAAATTTATGTTCCATATTTCCTGAGAATATACAGAGTCTTTCTACTCAGATCTGTTTTAAACATCCACAATGGTCCACGAAGTGTGAATAGAGACTAATGATGCTGCTAGGTCAGTCTGACGCTGGGAAAGACTGGGGGCAGCTGGAGAAGGGGACAGCAGAGGATGAGATGGTTGGATGGCATCACCAGCTCGATGGACGTGGGTTTGAGTAAACTCTGGGAGATGGTGATGGACAGGGAGGCCTGGCGTGCTGCAGTCCATGGGGTCGCAAAGACTTGGACACAACTTAGCACCTTAGCACATTCTCAGCACGACTTAGAACGAACAACATGTCAGCAACATCCAGATTTTGAAACAAACCTAAATTCCTAACTTTGGAAGTGAAACATTGCTGTGATACACCAACGTACTGTATTCGCATTTCTGAGTGCGTATGATTTGGAGCGTCTTTTTAAGTGCTTATCCGCCTGCCATTGCTATATCTTCTTTGCTGATGTGTTCAAATCCTCATCTACTATTAATTTCATAATGTGTCATCTTTTTTTTTTTTTTAATATTGAGGGCTTTTATACTTTCAAGATTCAAGGCTATTTTCCAGATATGTGTTCTGCAAGTATCTTCTTTCAAACCGTGGCTTATTATTTTTTATTTTCCCTGTGATGTTTCGCAGTGGGTTGCCGTTTCTTTCTCCAGGATTGGGTCTTCCCAACCCAGGGATCAAACTCAGGTCTCCCACATTGCAGATTAAGAATTCGTTATCATCCAAGCTACCGAGGAAGCCCAAGATATAAGGAACGCATGCAATTTTGGTTTTAAAGATAAATTTTTGGACTACTTTCTTGAGCTTCTTTAAGCATAATAGAATTCCACAAATTAGAAATAGGCAAGTGGGACTTCCCCTGCTGGTCCAGTGACTAAGATGACACGCTCCCAGTGTTGGGGGCCAGGGTTCAATCCCTGGTCAAGAAACTGGATCCCACATGCCACAACAAAGACTGGAGCAACCAAATAAATAAAAAATAACATAATAAATGTGCATTATATGAATATAAAAATTAAAATTAAAAATAGCTATAAGAAATGGGCAAATGACATAAAGATGTTTAAATACACATCACTGCTTTAGTTGTAACCAGCGTAATAGTAACTGTGTGTGTTCATCTCACGTGCATATATTTCAATACACAATACGTATAATTATTCACATTTTTGAGTTCTTTGTGCTAAGTTTATTGCAGTTGTGTCTACTGAAATGTAGTTTTATGACTGTTGAGCCTAATGACAAAAAGATCGAGATGTTAAATAAAGAAGCAAATGAAAGAAACTTTTTTTGACAAATGCCTTCCCTAGTGGCTCATCAGTAAAGAATCCGCCTGCCAATGCAGGAGACGTGTGTTCAACTCCTGGGTCGGGAAGTCCCCTGGAGAAGGAGATGGCAACCCACTGCAGTATTCAGGCCTGGAGAATCCCATGGGCAGAGGAGCCTGGTAGACCACAGTCCATGGGGTCACAGAGAGTCAGACATGGCTGAGCAACTAAACAGCAACAGTTTTTTCATAAAGACATCATATGTGACAAAGCCTGTCCTCCTGGCAGCCGCAGTAACACCGCATGAGATAACGTCTTTTTCTTTTTTTTTTTTTAATTTTTTAATAGAAGGATAATTGCTTTACAGAATTTTGTGGTTCTCTGTCTTGAATCAGCCATAGGGACACCCATGTCCCTGCCCTCCCAGACCTCCCTCCCAACTCCCTCCCACCATACCCTTCAGCCTGTTGCAGAGCCCCTATTTGAGGTCCTTGAGTCACACAGCAAATTCCCATTGGCATCTTTGCAGTCCAACTCTCCCCTGCATACGTGACTCCCGGAAAAACCATAGCCTTGACTGGACAGACCTTTGTTGGCAAAGTAATGTCTCTGCTTTTTAACATGCTCTCTAGGTTGGTCATAGCTTTCCTTCCAAGGAGCAAGTGTCTTTTAATTTCATGGCTGCAGTCACCATCTGCAGTGATTTTGGGGCCCAGAAAAATAAAGTCAGCCACTGTTTCCACTGTTTCCCCATCTATCTGCCATGAAGTGATGGGACCGGATGCCATGATCTTCGTTTTCTGAATGTTGAGCTTTAAGCCAACTCTTTCACTCTCCTCTTTCACTTTCATCAAGAGGCTCTTTAGTTCCTCTTCACTTTCTGCCATAAGGGTGGTGTCATCTGTGTATCTGAAGTTGTTGATATTTCTCCCCGCAGTCTTGATTCCAGCTTATACTGGAATTTTACGTATGGTGTTGTAAATTTCTGTGTTACTCTCTCCCTTCTCTCCTCCCACTGTATCCACAGTTCTTTTTTCTACGTCTCTTTCTCCATTGCTGCCCTGAAGGTAAACTCATCAATGTCATCTCTTGAGATTCCATGTATATGCGTCCGTATTCAATATTTATGTTCTGCATGAGATGACACCTTGCTGCCCGTCGGGAAATCCTTCTCTCTGACTCTCTCATTTTGCACTCTACCTACTGGTTTATGGAGTTAGAACAAATAGAGACGTCTCTGATGTGTCCCTTTAATTGCACATTGATTCTGAAGCTGCCCCTGGCGAGCATGCATTAATCTAAATTACTTTGCAGCTATGTGTCCTCCCTGAAGAAATGTTGTTACCTTCTGACTATCAGAGATTGGGAGATTTAAAAACAAAAAAGAAAACAAACATTAACCACACTCTGATAATAGACCAGATTTGTCTAGATTATGGACCTTTAAAGAGTCATTCGCACAGAAATTGAGTTATTATTCACACCCCAGTGGTGTCTAAAAGGATCACTCGGTCACCACTACACATTGTTCTATTTATTGACAGATATACACTCACACAAGTATTGAGACAAGTATTGGATTCTACATAATTTATGTGTGTAATGTAATTTTATACACATATATGCAAGTATATATGAATATGTACACATATCTGAACATATGTTAATATTTGCACATATACAAATATTATATCATTTTATAAAAATATATTATATTTACATTTACATGTAATATTCAATTATATTTAATATTTAATTGATAATAGTTTAACATATTATTTAAATATTTAATTTGTTATAATATTTATAAATATTTACAAATTATGTTATAATATTTAATTTTCTATTAACATATGTTAATAT
>SJXQ01000959.1:231592-273306 GCA_006408695.1 Aepyceros melampus
TTAGCAGCAGCAGCAGCATATATTATTATATATAATAAATATATGCATTCTTATTGATAGCATTCATATATTTGCATTAAATATTTAATTATATTAATTATATTAAATAGTTAATTGATGTTTATATGTTTAACATATTATTTAAATATTTAATTTGTTATAATATTTATAAACATTTATAAATTATGTTATAATATTTAATTTTATATTAATATATGTTATATTTGTGCATATACAAATATTATATTATTTAATATTATTTATATAAATATATTTATTTTATATTTAATTTATACTTGTATTTAATATTTATATAAATATAAATTATATATATTGTATTTTACATATTATTTTAATATATATTATATAATGTACACATGTTATATATAAATATATTAGTATATATACTTATAATATAGCATATATTATTATATATAATAAACATATGCATTCTTATTGATAGCATTCATATATTTGTTCCTATATATATTCTAATATCGCTCAGTCATGTCAGACTCTTTGAGACCTCATAGACTATAGCCCACCAGGCTCCTCTGTCCCATGGGATTCTCCAGGCAAGAAAACTGGAATGAGGGATCTTCTTGACCCAGGAATCAAACCCAGGTCTCCCTCATTGACAGGCAGAATCTTTATTACTAAGCAACCTGGGAAGCCTGCATCTGATGTATGCATAAATATGTATGTACACATTGTTAAAATAAGAGTCAGACATGACTTAGCAACTGAACAACAAAAATAATATAAAATATACAAACTAAGGACATATCACTTCAGCTCAGTCACTCAGCTGTGTCCAACTCTTTGCGACCCCGTGGACTGCAGCACACCAAGCCTCCTTGTCCATCACCAACTCCCAGAGCTTGCTCATACTTATGTCCATCGCGTCAGTGATGCCATCCATCCATCTCGTCCTCTGTCACCCCCTTCTCCTCTTGCCTTCAATCTTTCCCAACATCAGGGTCTTTTCAAATGAGTCAGTTCTTCCCATCAGGTGGACAAAGATGGGAGCTTCACCTTCAGCATCAGTCCTTCCAATGAATATTCAAGACTGATCTCCTTTAGGATGGAGTGGTTGAATCTTTTTGCAGTCCAAGGGACTCTCAAGAGTCTTCTCCAGCACCACAGTTCAAAAGCATCAATTCTTCTGTACTCAGCTGTTTGCACAGTCCAACTCTCACATCCACACATGACTACTGGAAAAACCATAACCTTGACTAAACAGACCTTTGTTGACAAAGTAATGTCTCTGCTTTTTATATGCTATCTAGGTCAGGAAGCAACAGTCAGAACTGGACATGGAACAACAGACTGGTTCCAAATAGGAAAAGGAGTACGTCAAGGCTGTATATTGTCACTCTGCTTATTTAACTTCTACGCAGAGTACATCATGAGAAACACTGGGCTGGAGGAAGCATAAGGTGGAATCAAGATTGCCGGGAGAAACATCAATAACCTCAGACATGCAGATGACACCACCCTTATGGCAGAAAGTGAAGAACTAAAGAGCCTCTTGATGAAAGTGAAAGAGGAGAGTGAAAAAGTTGGCTTAAAGCTCAACATTCAGAAAACGAAGATCATGGCATCTGGTCCCATCACTTCATGGGAAATAGATGGAGAAACAGTGGAAACTGTCAGACTTTATTTCTGGTGGCTCCAAAATCACTGCAGGTGGTCATTTCAGCCATGAAATTAAAAGTTGCTTACTCCTTGGAAGGAAAGTTATGACCAACCTAGACAGCATATTAAAAAGTAGAGACGTTACTTTGTCAACAAAGGTCTAAGAACATATATTCTGCTGCTGCTGCTGCTGCTGAGTAGCTTCAGTCGTGTCTGACTCTTTGCGACCCCATGGACTGCAGCTCAACAGGCTCCTCCATCCATTGGATTTTCCATGCAAGAGTACTGGAGTAGGTTGCCATTGCCTTCTCCAAGAACATATATATTAGAATATATATGCTTGGATATAGATATGATATATTTATCCTAGACAATATATATATACATAAAAACTAGACATATATATATATATTTATACGAGACTATATATTTATGCTAGACTATATATGCTATATCTTATATATGTAACAACATATTTATGCTATGTATCATACAGAGTGAATATATGATATGTGTATATTCTTGTTAATATACTCTGATATATATATTATATATCTCTTCTCATATATATTACATATGTTAGAAGTCCAGGACTTCAATCCAAATAAGAATCTACAATTTCTGGAAAAGACTGTATTAAGCTGTAATCGCCTTTATGTCCATTTTTAAACATGACTGTAAATAAATCATTTACAGAGTAACATTGTCTTACACCATCGGGAACATCTGAATAGAACTGAAATAGGAAGCCAGTGGAAGGGAAGAAAAAAAAAAAGACTTACCTTTGGTAAATGAGCCAAAACATTTAAAAAAAAAAAAAAAACCCAACCCAACAACCAGCTTCCGTAGCAAAAATTACAAGCACCAAATGTGAGCACAGGTAGAACTCTGTGGTTCATATTACCATCTGGTTGGCTCAGAGGTTAAAGCGTCTGCCTGCAGTGCAGGAGACCCAGGTTCGATCCCTGGGTTGGGAAGATCCTCTGGAGAAGGAAATGGCACCCCACTCCAGTACTCTTGCCTGGAAAATTCCATGGACTGAGGAGCCTGGTGGGCTACAGTCCACCGGGTCGCAAAGAGTCGGACACGACTGAGCGACTTCACCTCACCTCACCTCACCTTGCTCCTAGGAAATAAGACAAGTACTGCAGCAGTTCATTCTTGGGGCCCTTTAAGCAATGACCTCTCTCATTACTTGGAGGATCAGCTTTAAGAACCAATATCAGCCCCCGAACCCCAGGGGCTTGTCCAGGACAATTATCTACACGTCCTCAAAGAGCAGGGATAAAGCAAACAAATATCATGGTTTAAATATGGACAAGACTCTCTACCTTTGGGGCCCCGATTTAATAAAGCAAGGGGAAAACTCCAAAGTTGAGACAAGCAAAATTCTCAAGCTTCTGCATCTGCCTGTGGCCCACTGCTTAATTATAACTCTTGAAACCAAAAGGACAAGGCTATTTTTCTTCCTCTCCCGCTATCTCCTCTGAAGAGAAACCTGGCCCATCCTGGCAAAGAAGGCAATATTTTGCCTCGGATAAAACTCCGACAGCATAGCACTCTGAAGTGCTGGTTTTAGCATCCCTGAATCCCATGCACAGAACAGTAGAACGTATTCGGCCTTTATTCCTGCCTGTGGTTTAGACTCATCAGACTAGAATGATGAGAGAACCATATCGGAAGTTGAACCTTGAATGTCCAACACATTCATGGACGTGGAATGTTGTACCTATCTGTCCAACAGCATTGCAAGACAGGTTTTCGTTTCCACAGACACAGACAAAATCATTTGTTTCTCTCCACGAAGCATAAATTTAAATTGCCTTTGGATCAAAATATGTCCCAATCATGCCTGTTGTTTTCTCTTACCGACAGCATCTGATGAAACATTCCACACACAAGGTGTTAAAATACCTTCCAGAATCCCTAGTAAAGACACAAAGAAGCTCCCATACTTTGCCACCTGATGCAAAGAGCTAACTCATTGGTAAAGACCCTGCTTTGAGGAAAGACTGAAGTCAGGAGGAGAAGGGGATGACAGAGGAGAGGATGAGATGGTTGGATGGCATCATCAACTCAATGGACATGAATTTGAGCAAACTCTGGGAGACGGGGAATGATCGGGAAGCCTGGCACGCTCCAGGTCATGGATTCAGAAAGGTTTAGCAACTGAACACTAACCGCAGTGAAACACACTGGTGAAACAGACATCCACAAGTGTGCTTTGCATAACCACTTATATCCACGGGCAAACTTCAGTCATCAAAGAGCAAGCCGCAGCGCTCTGCTGACATACTTGGTTTGCAAATTTCGCAAGATGGCTTGGGGCTGTTAGTTTCCAAACAACTAAAACGTTATTTTAATGCACAACCGCAAGTTACAGTTGGAGAAGGAAATGGCAACCCACTCCAGCATTCTTGCCTGGAGAATCCCAGGGACAGAAGAGGCCTGTAGGTTGCCATCTAAGGGGTCGCACAGAGTCGGACACAGCTGAAATGACTTAGCACCCAGGTAAACATTTCATCCTTATGAAGACCTTTGTGTTTTTTACTTTGTCAGCATTACTGGGCTCTGTCTTCAGTGGATTTACAATTTCAGAGTACTGACAGGTCCGGTTTATTTTTCTTGAAATTGAAGGCCATGGTTTGTAATACATCCCATTTCCTTGGCATGTATGTTGCTTCCTCCCGTCCCGGGTCATGGTACTTTTCTTCCTGTGGTCTGATTTTAATCATGTGTCTGGGGACTGTTGGTCTTTTAGGGGTGCGGCTTGATGAGAATGGGATTTGTTTTGCAAAGCAACAGCCTCCGGTTTGGTCCTGCAGGCTTTGTAGGTAAGAAGGAGTAAGTCACCATACAGAAAGGACAGGTGGTTTGAAGGATCAGTTGTAGTTCTGTTGTTGGGTTTGGGACTTCAGGGAATTTCAGGTCACCAAGGATGAGATGGCTGGATGGCGTCACCGACTCCATGGGCGTGGGTCTGGGTGAACTCCGGGAGTTGGTGATGGACAGGAAGGCCTGGCGTGCTGCGATCCATGGGGTCGCAAAGAGTCAGACACGACTGAGCGATTGAACTGAACTGAACTGAGTTCCACTCATTCAGTTCATTGAGTCCTTCAGCCCATGACTGCAAATCTTACACCCTAGCTTCTGTGCCAAGGTAGATCTGAGCCAAGCAAAGCAAATGTTTGACACCACTGTCCACAGTCCTTGGAGCTGAGATCCATACTCTGTAATCCAGTGGCAGAAAAAGGCATAGCGAAGTCTCCATTTGTGTCTTCTCATGAGAAATCATAGAAGCAGTGTAGAGTCCGCCTTCTGAATACTGCTTTCAACCAGCTGAGCCTAAATCAAGTCCCAGAAATCCTATTCATGATTATGTCCTCCATGAACCAGATAATATAACACATGATATCCACAGCTGCAATTTTGAAAAGAGCTTCAGGTGGAACTGATCCACCTCGTCTGCCAAGATGGCATGGACCCATCCATTAGGCCAGATGGTGTGTTGTACTGAGTCGCTCGGTTGTGTCTGACTCTCTGCGACCCTGTGGACTGTAACCCACCAGGCTCCTCTGTCCACGGGGATTCTCCAGGCAGGAATACTGAAGCAGGTTGCCATGTCCTTCTTTGCAGGATCTTCGCAACCCAGGGATCGAACCCAGGTCTCCCACATCGTAGGTGGATTATTTACCATCTGAGCCGCTAGGGAAGCCCCAGAATACTGGGGTGGGTAGCCTATCCCTTCTCCAGGGGATCTTCCCAATGCAGGAGTCCTGCATTGAGAGACAAAGTGTTGGGAATAGTGACTTTATTCAGAGAGCTAGCAGACCTTGAAGATGGTGGTTGTGTCTCAAAGAACCTTCTCCCCCAAGTCAGAATTCAGATTCATTTTATCCTGAAAGGAGAGGGGATGTGCCTTGCTGTTGCAAACATCTTGGTGCCGGAATCCTTTGTTCTTGCAGCTGACCTTGTGTATTAGAGGTCAAGCTGTGCCTGTGAACCTCCAACAAAACTGTTATTGCCTGTTCCGCAACCTTTTATCTCTGTATGGCTGCTACAGTGTTATACTCTGAAAGTTCAGAACCTCCAGAATGGACTATTGTATATATTTCAGGCTATTAAAGCAAACAAACAAAAACACTAAGATCATGTCATCTGATCCCATTGCTTCATGGCAAATAGATGGGGAAAAAGCGGAAATGGTGGCATGGTTCCTTCTCTTTCTTAATATTTGACCATTTTAATCGCGATGTATCAAAAATAAAATCTGTGAAGGAAAGAAATGGACAAAAGACAACTTAGTAACAAAAGCGATAGGAGACAGAGGTTAAAGGAAAAAAAAACAACATTTAACCTTGTGGGGTTTCTTCTTCCCTGTTATGCTTGCAATATCTGAATGGAGCTCTATAATGTGGGGTGAAAGAAGTCTGGAGCAAAACAACACTTATGCCCACAGGCCTGTTTATATGAAATACAAAATTTGCACTCATAGCATAAAAGTTGAGAAAAGAACAAGGAGGCCATTGTTAATGAAATTCAGGTTAGAGGTTGCCTCCAGGGCAAAAGGAGAGAGTGCTGGGGAAGGCTTCCAGTGGCTGGCAGCGAGCTATTTCTTGACACCGTGGTTTTTCTGTATTTTTGCCTAGAAATACGTTCATTTATTTTTAAGCCATTTTTATGACGTATGCAATGGCACCCCACTCCAGTACTCTTCCCTGGAAAATCCGATGGACGGAGGAGCCTGGTAGGCTGCAGTCCATGGGGTCGCTAAGAGTCGGGCACGACTGAGTGACTTCCTTTTTGCTTTTCCCTTTCATGCATTGGAGAAGGAAATGGCAACCCACTCCAGTGTTCTTCCCTGGAGAATCCCAGGGACGGGGGAGCCTGGTGGGCTGCCGTCTATGGGGTTGCACAGAGTCGGACACGACTGAAGTGACTTAGCAGCAGCAGCAGGAGACATAGGGAAGCATGGTCTGAAGGTTGTGTAAGCAAGGTGGGTACCTGTGCTGCCACTGCTCAGCCTCACAGGGCTGAATGATCTTCCCTGGGTATCACTGTTCAGTCACTAAGTCGTGTCCGACTCTTTGTGGCCTCATGGACTGCAGCCTGCCAGGCTCCCCTGTCGTTTACCATCTCCCAGAGTTTGCTCAGTCATGTCCATCAAGTTGGTGATGCCATCCAGCCATCTCATCCTCTGTCGTCCCCTTCTCCTCCTGCTTTCAGTCTTTCCCAGCATCAGGGTCTTTTCCCTTGAGTTGGTTCTTTGCATCAGGTGGCCAAAGGCTTGGAGCTTCAGAATCAGTCCTTCCAATGAACATTCAGGACTGATTTCCTTTAGGATGGACTGGTTGGACCTCCTTGCAGTCCAAGGGATGCTCAAGAGTCTTCTCCAGCATCACAGTTCAAAAGCATCAGTTCTTCGGTGCTCAGCTTTCTTTATGGTCCAACTCTCACATCCATACATGACTACTGGAAAAAGCATAGCATCAGGTGGCCAAAGGATTGAAGCTTCACTTTAGCATCAGTCCTTCCAATGAATGTTCAGGGTTGATGTCCTTTAGGACTGACTGGTTTAGGATTGATTCTCTCGTGGAAAACCATCTGCTCCGTAAACAGCATGAAGTAGACTAACTGAAGAACAGCTCAGACATGTCCGACTCTTTGCGACCCCATGGACACGGGGCTTCTCCATCCATGGGATTTTCTAAGCAAGAGTACTGGAGCGGGTTGCCATTTCCTTCTCCAGGGAATCTTCCCAACCCAGGGGTTGAACCCAGGTCTCCCTCATTGTAAACAGATGCTTTCCCATCTGAGCCACCAGGGCGGTCCACGGATGACACAGTGAACCACAAAGAAACAAATTCCAGATCCACGGCAGATCCCTGGAAAGCATGGACCAGACGGAGCTGAACTTTCTCTCTGGCTTATTGAAACAGCCCTCAGTGTTCTGAGTTCAGCTGACCTGCAAAAACAAACACTACATTTGCTCTATAATTTAGCCAGGACTAGCAAACTCTGGGCCTTAGCAGCAGCGACTTAGCGACTTAACAGCAGCAGCAAACTCTGACAGTGAAGGACAGGGCAGCCTGGAATGTTGCAGTCCATGCGGGGGGTGGGGGGGGTAGGGCAAAGAGTCAGATACGACTTAGCGATTGAACAACAGCAACTAATTGTAGGAGACGTTGTGCCTACCGGCATTCATCAACGTTGTCAGACGCTTTCCGTGTGGTGGTGATAAACGGTGTCTTTTCCTTACTCCATGCTTCGTGACAACATGTTGCTGCTGCTGCTGCTGCTAAGTCGCTTCAGTCGTGTCCGACTCTGTGCGACCCCATAGACAGCCGCCCACCAGGCTCCCCCGTCCCTAGACAGGGATAATCAGGCAGTGGACACAGTTTGAGGGCTTCCCAGGTGGCACGAGTGGTAAAGAACCCGCCTGCCAGGAAAACACATCTGCTTCCCTATTTTTAGGAGTATTTATTTGATGGCCATGCTGCGTCTTCATTACTGGGCAGACTCTTGTCTAGTTGCGTGATAGGGGAGGCTCTCTAGTTCTGGTTTTTGGGCTTCTCATTGTTGTGGCTTCTTTTGTCATGCTTTGCAGGGTCTAGAACTCAGGCTTCACTAGCTGTGGGGCCTGGGCTTGGCTGCTGCATGGCACGTGGGATCTCCCCGGACCAGGGATTGAACCCATGTCCCTGGTGTTGCAAAGCAGACTCTTAACCCCTGGACCACCAGGGAAGTCCACCATCATGCAGTTTAATGAAATATTATAAAACTCAAAAGAGGAACCATGATGTATCATTTGGCAAAAGTCACTGGACAGTGTGGATTTCCCACGTGGCTGAGTGGTAAAGAATCTACCGGCAAGTGCAGGAGATGAAAGAGACGTGAGTTTGACCCCTGGACCAGGAAGATCCCCTGGAGAAGGAAATGGCAGCCCACTCCAGTATTCTCACCCAGAGAATCCCATGGACAGAGGAGCCTGGCGGATTAAAGTCCATAGGGTCGCAAAGAGTCAGATACAACTGAGCAAGGAAACGGCAGCACTGGACGCTATAAACACTGCTTTGCACGAGACACACCTCGGTGTGTTTGCTCCTGCCGTGTACTAAGTAGATGAGCAAGCTGTGGGTTCTGGCATCCTACAGGCAGCAGACAGTCGTGTATCATAAAATGTCTGTAAACTTCCTTCTTACCAGTCCTTCCAGACCCTGTCCCTGCTAATTTTCTCTCAAATCTGTCTTATCCTGGAAGTAAGTGACATCCATCCCTGTTTATGTAAGAGTGGAAAAATCCCCACCCACTTTTTTCAGGAGAAAATTCCAAGGACGGTGAATGTGTCCATTCTACTGATGGTATTTTATCGAAACTCTAATACATGTGTGTACACACACTCACATTGAGTGATGATGGATGGATGATCAGTGCTCGTTATCAAAACAGCCCAGAGGGAAAACTGAAGGCTTGCTGATGTTGGGGACTAGAAAGAAGCCCGCATGCCTCAACTAAGACTCTGACGTAACCATATTTGTGTTTAGTTGCTCAGTCGTGTCTACTCTGCAACACCGCAGACTGCAGCCCACCAGGCTCCTCTGTCCATGGTATTCTCCAGGCAAGAATACTGAAGTGGCTTGCCATGCCCTCCTCCAAGGGATCTTCCCAACCCAAGGATCAAACCCAGGTCTCTGACATTGCAGGCAGATTCTTTACCATCTGAGCCACCAGGGAAGCTCGACCATAGATAAAAGAACAAATAAATAATTTTTTTAATTTAGCATGCGAAGGAATATAAAAGCATAACTAATCAATGCTTTCTATTAACAAATGTCCCACAGTTGAGCCATTTTGCTCAGAATTTAGCTTCCACTACACTGTGCAAAATGATAATAATGATCTCCACAAAATCTGAGTGCTCAGAAAAAGAGAATTTGTTTTTTCAGATACTTGGATGATTCAAATGAGTCATCTCTCATTCCCTTCATGATGCCAGATGCTCAGAGAGGCTAGCTTAATTACCTTAGCCAAACAAATGTATCCCTCAAAACAAGCAAAAAGTTGCCATATTTCACCATAATTTGGAGGTGTAGGATGGTACATATATGCTTATCAGCCAGTCTTCTTGCCTTCTCTCCCTGGGAATCCACATTTGCAATATGTTATTCACAAGGAGATCTCCATAGATCAAGTAATTACTGTTGTTTCATAGACAAACAAGAAGATTTGTCAGGGGGGGAAAAGGGAGTCACTAGGGGAAACTGCAGCAGTGATTACAGAGAAATATTTCAGAATAAAAAGCATTCTTTGTGGGGCTTGTTGTCTGTTTAGTCATGTTGGGTTACTGGATAGCCAGTTGTGAAAGAGGAAGAGAGGAAGGAATGATGCATGACGGACAGATGGATGGATGGAGAGAAGGAAGGATGGATGGATGGAGAGAAGGAAGGATGGAAAGATGATGGATGGATGGAAGGATGATGGATGGATGAATGGAAGGAGGATAGATAAATGGATGGAAGGATGGGTGGATGGAAGGAAGGATGGATGATGGATGGATGGGTGGATGGATGATGGATGGAAGGTGGATGAATGGATGTTGAATGGATGATGGATGAATGAGTAGGAGGATGATGGATGGAAGGATGGATGTATGGAAGGAAGGATGGATGCTGGATGAATGGATAGAAAAATGATGGATGGTGGATGGAAGGATGGAAAGATGATGGATGACAGATGGAAGGAAGGGGAGATGGATGGATGATGGATGGATGATGGATGGATTGATAGAAAGATCATGGATGATGGATGATGGATGGAAGGATGGATGGATGGATGGTTGATGGATGGATGGAAGGAAAGATGGATGATGGATGAATGGATAGAAGGAAGATGGATGATGAATGGAAGGATGGATGGATGGATAATGGATGGATGGATGGAAGGAAGGATGGATGATGGATGATGGATGAATGGATGGAAGGAAGAAAGGGAGGGAAAGATGGAGGAGAAAAGAAGGCTTTACCTTACTCTGTCATCTGGCATCATTTTAAATAGCATGAAAATACTTTGCATATTGTAAAGGTCCACTCTTCACTCACCTGGAGATTCATCTCAGTTACTGTTAGACTTTCCACGGAACACCGATAGAACTGAACACCCAGGGCGTGCAGGCTTGCCCCTGCAGCTGCCCGCCCCCCCAACACACACACCAGTTCCTGAGGTCCTCATCTCTCACTTTGTACCCTCAGCCTCACTGTGAGGTTCATTCACCCCTGGCGGTCACTTCATATCATCCTTAGGGTTTGCAATCTGATTTCCTGTTCAACAGAGGCAGTGTGATTCTGGACACGAAACACCACCAGGAGAATGTAGACAGAAGTCTCAAAAGCTGTTGTGCACTCCTTTTTTTAATATATATATCTCTTATATATTGATTTGGCTACACTAAGTGTTATGGAACTCGGGTTTGTTTTTTGTTTTTTGTTTTTTGGGTTTTTTTGGCAGTTGTGGCTTGCAAACTCTCAGCTGTAGCTTGAGGTATCCAATAATAGTTCCCTGACCAGGGATCGAACCAGGGTCCCCTGTACTCGGAGCTCAGAGTCTTGCCACCGGACCAGCACCGAAGTCCTGCTCTCTCCAGGTTTTTATTAAGTGTACATATAGGTTGAAAACACTGAAAGGAATCTTCAGACAGACGAGAGTTCAAGGGATAGGGCTTCCCTACTGACTCGGTGCTAAAGATTCTGCATGTCAGGGAAGGAGGCGTGAGTTTGATCCCTAATTTGGAAAGATGCCACATATCACAGAGCATCTAAGCCCGAGCACCGCAGCTACTGAGTCTGTGCTCGAGAGCCCAGGGACCGCAACTACTGAAGCCCTCCCACCCTAGAGCCTGTGCTCGGCAACAAGGGAAACCACCAGAGTGGGAAGACTCTGCACCACAACTAAAGAAGAGCCCCGGCTGATCTTGTAGAGAAAGCTTGAACAGCAATGGGGACCCAGCACAGAAAAAATAAGGAATAGAAATTAAAAAAAAAAAAAACCAATGGATATGTATAATCCAACAGTTTTATTTATTGATTTCTGGCTGTGCTGGGTCATATTCCATATTCTGCAAGTTACTTTGTCAAAGAGGAACATGGTTTCAAACCTGGGGTCTACAGTGCAATCAGTGTTGTAGGGTCAAAACACTCTTTCCGTTTACACATTAAATATTCATGTTACACACTGAGGCTTCCCTGACAGCTCAGCTGGTAAAGAAGCCTCCTGCAATGTGGGAGACCTGGGTTCTATTCCTGGGTCGGGAAGATCCCCTGCAGAAGGGAAAGACTACCCGCTCCAGTTTTCTGGCCTGAAGAATTCCATGGGCTGTATAGTCAATGGGGTCACAAAGAGTCAGGCGTGACTGAGCAACTTTCACTTTCACTTCACTTCACACGTTGAAAGGCAATTCTAGTTAGGGAGGAATAAAAACGAATGCTTGCTAGAGGTTCAAATGTATTGATATTTTGTTTGTAATCCTAGTAAATTATGTCAAAATAATAACAGTGGGCTTCCCTGGTGGCTTAGACAGTAAAGCGTCTGCCTGCAATGCAGGAGACCCAGGTTCGATCCCCCAGGCTGGGAGATCCCCTGGAGAAGGAAATGGCAACCCACTCCAGTACTCTTGTCTGGAAAATTCCATGGATGGAGGAGCCTGGTAGGCTACGGTCCATGGGGTCACAAAGAGTCAAATTTGAGTCATGGGGTCACAAAGAGTCAGTGAAGAGAGACTTCACTTTCACTTGTTGCACAGAACAAAACATTTATTTAACATTTTGTTTATAGAAAATAAACACATTCTATTTAAAGTGAAACATTTGTTGAATTTAATGTTTTGTTCTACAAGATATTTTTTTCTTTGGGAAAGTGTTTAATGTTTGTTTACAAGATGGTAGAAATACAGATGGGTGGGTGGACCGATCGGTGGGTAGGTAGGTACTTAAATAGCATCACCAACTTGATGAACACGAACTTGAGCAAAGTCCAGGAGACAGTGGAGGATAGGAAGACTGGCATGCTGTAGTTCATGGGGTCATAAAGAGCCAGACATGACTTCATGACTCAACAACAACAGGAGGTGTAGGTATGTAAGTAGACAGATATTTGATGGAATGTTAGATGGTGATTGATGAATAGGCAAATGATAGGTAATTGATGCATAGTTTGATAAATGAATTGATAGATGATGATTTATGAATGGATGGATAGATAGAGAGCTGACCGATAGCTGATAGGTAGATAGGTAGATAACTGATGAATAGATTGGGTAGATTACTACATAAATGAATGATGAATGAACAGATAGATACTCGGTGGATGGCGTAGGTAGATATTATGGATAACTGATGATGGGTGGATGGATGGATAGATGAATAGAAATTTATTAATTTTAAAAATATTCAAAGTCAGCTAACATCAGATAATGACATAAAATATACAAAAGAGTTCTTTTTGGGTTTTTCTTTTGCTTCATCTGTTTCACACAACTGTAACAAAATGATGCACAATTACAATAAAAGGTGGTCATGCTGTTTTATTATTTATAAAAGTACAGAAATTGTCAACGTGTTAGTTGTTCAGTTGTGTCTGACTCTTTGCAACCCCCAGGACTGTAGCCCGCCAGGCTCCTCTGTCCTTGGGATTCTCCAGGCAAGAATACTGGAGTGGGTTGCCATGCCCTTCTCCAGGGGGTCTTCCACATGCAGGGATGGAACCCCTGTCTCCTGCATTGCAGGCAGATTCTTTACCATCTGAGCCACCAGGGAAGCTCACAAAAGTACTTTGGGTTTTTCTTTTGCTTCATCTGTTTCACACAACTGTAACAAAATGATGCACAATTACAATAAAAGGTGGTCATGCTGTTTTATTATTTATAAAAGTACAGAAATTGTCAACGTGTTAGTTGTTCAGTTGTGTCTGACTCTTTGCAACCCCCATGGACTGTAGCCCGCCAGGCTCCTCTGTCCTTGGGATTCTCCAGGCAAGAATACTGGAGTGGGTTGCCATGCCCTTCTCCAGGGGGTCTTCCACATGCAGGGATGGAACCCCTGTCTCCTGCATTGCAGGCAGATTCTTTACCATCTGAGCCACCAGGGAAGCTCACAAAAGTACAGAGAGGACACGCAAGCCAGCTAGGAGAGCTCTCCCACAAAGGGCAGTGTTTTGCTCCATTATGGTTCCGTTTCCTTCAGCGCCTCACTTCCTCATCTCTGCATCTCCTTTGGCCTCAGAGAACTAGCGACAGGTGGCAGGATGCTTTTCCAAGAATCTTGTGATACACTGAAGCGTTTTGCTCTGCTGCTGGAGAGCTCTCTCCCAGCTGGCTTGAATGTCTTTCCGTCACTCGGTCGTGTCCGAGTCTCTGCGACTCCATGGACCGCAGCATGCCAGGCTTCCCTGTCCAACACCGTCTCCTAGAGCTTGCTCCTCTCTACATCCGGAATAATCATCGCTCTATATACTAAGGAGATGAGAAAAATCCATTCGCGCCTGTGTTCCGTTTACATCACTCACTTTGCTGGCAGTAAATGAGAGCGTAGCAGGAGAGAGGAAGGTTAGGGTGGACTCTGCGGGTTATCTGACTTCTCTAGTACTTTATGTTTTCCACGCCGCTTAGCGGGTACTCAGAATAAGGAAACCCATACTTTGCACTCAGAGACCTCACAAGCTAGCAGGTGGTGAGGAAAAAAACAATACAAGTATTGTAGTACGTGGTTTATCAGAAGTTTCTGGAAATGACATTCTAGAGGCAGCAAGAAGAATGGGATATACAGACTTCTGCTAATTTCCTGTTTGGTTGGGAGTCCTGAACAGACACCTTTGACTAACTGGACCTCCTACTTTTATTCTAAGAAAAGAAGGAAAATAGGAACTTCCTTGGTGGTCCAGTGGTTAGGACAGTGGTCAGGACTCAGAATTTCCATCGCAGGGGACATGGATTCAGTCCCTGGCGAGGGAACTAAGATCCTACAAGCCATGGCTCAGCCAAAACAAAGATGAAAAGTTAATCAGAAAGAGAAGGGCCTTCCCTGGCGGCTCAGCCGTAAAGAATCTGCCTGCAGTTCAAGAGACCTGGGTTCAATCCTTGGGTTGGGAAGATCTCCCGGAGAAGGGAAAGGCTACCCACTCCAGTGTTCTGGCCTGGAGAATTCCATGGACTTTGTAGTCTATGGGGTCACAAAGAGTCAGACACAACTGAGCAACTAAGCACAAAAAGAGAAGAGGGAAATGCAGAAGGGACAGGAAACAAGTGTTTGAAGCACAAATTGGAAGATTAAGTGAAAGTGAAAGTCGCTCAGTCGTGTCCCACTCTTCGCGACCCCATGGACTACAGACTCCTTGGAATTGTCCAAGCTGGAATACTGGAGTGGGTCTCCTTTCCCTTCTCCAAGGGATCTTCCCAACCCAGGGACTGAACCCAGGTCTCCCAAATTGCAGGCAGATTCTTTACCAGCTGAGACACCAGGGAAGCCCAAGAATACTGGAGTGAGTAGCCTATCTCTTTTCCAGGGGATCTTCCAGACCCAGGAATTGAACAGGGGTCTTCTGCATTGCAGGCGAACTCTTTATCCACTGAGTTATCAGGGAAGCTCAAGAGATTAAAACAACCTTGAATACATTTAATTCAGCTCTGCTGTCATTTTTAACCAGATATAACTAACTTTCTTTTTCTTTTAAAATAATTTCCCATCTCTGTTCCTCTGTTCATCTGCTGGATATTTTATTCTTAAGTTAATCATGGATAATACATAAAATAAAATAAGGGACTTCCCTGGAAGTCCAGTGGTTCAGACGTTGCCTTCCAATGCAAAGGGCATGGGTTTGATCCCTGGTCAGGGAGTTGATATCCCGCATTCCCGACGGTCAAAAAACCAGAACATAAAACCAAACTGATAGTGTAACAAATTCAATAAAGACTTTAAAAAATGGTCCACATTAAAAAAAAATCTTTGGAAAATAAAACAATTACCTTCTGAATTGATAATTATTAGGTAGAATCTTGTAGTATGGTTTCACAATCTCTTATTTGAAAATAATCAGATCCCACAAATAGAGAGAGCAGCATGATGTGTATGCTACCATCTGTAGAATAGCTGGCAGTGGCCATGTGACCCAGCAATCCCACTGCTGGGCATACACACCAAGGAAACCAGAATTGAAAGAGACACATGTACCCCAATGTTCATCGCAGCACTGTGTATAATAGCCAAGACATGAATACAACCTAGATGTCCATCAGCAGATGAATGGATAAGAAAGCTGTGGGACATATACACAATGGAGTATTACTCAGCCATTAAAAAGAATACATTTGAATCAGTTCTAATGAGGTGGATGAAACTGGAGCCGATTATACAGAGTAAGTGAGAAAGAAAAACACCAATACAGTATACTAACACATATGTATGGAATTTAGAAAGATAGTAATGATAACCCTGTATGCGAGACAGCAAAAGAGACACAGATGTATAGAGCAGACTTTTGGACTCTGAGGGAGAGGGAGAGGGTGGGATGATTTGGGAGAATGGCACTGAAACATGTATACTATCAGGNACACAGATATATAGAACGGACTTTTGCACTCTGAGGGAGAGGGAGAGGGAGAGGGTGGGAGGATTTAGGAGAATGGCACTGAAACATGTATACTATCATGTAAGAAATGAATCGCCAGTCTATGTTCGATACAGGATATAGGATGCTTGGGACTGGTGCACGGGGATGATCCAGAGAGTTGATATGGGGTGGGAGGTGGTGGGGGGTGGTGGGGGTTCAGGATTGGGAACTCATGTGCACCCAAGACGGATTCATGTCAATGTATGGCAAAACCAATACAGTAATGTAAAGTAAAATAAAGTAAAAAAAAATTTTTTTTTAAATAGCTGGCAGTGGGAAGCTTCTGTATAATACAGGGAGCTGAGCTCAATGCTCCGTGATGACTTGGAGGAATGGGCTGGGGCGGGGAGGGAGACTGGCGAGAGAGGGGACATATGTTTACCTACGGCTGACTCCCATTGATGTACGCCAGAAGCTAACACAACAATTGCAAATCAATGATCCTCCAGTGTAAAAGAAATACATTTTTAAAATAATAAATAAAATACAACATTCCCCCCACCAAAAAAAATCAGGTCACATTTTCCAAAATTGATTTTGTATGTTCTTTTAAAATGGCTTCTTTTCATAAAATGTATCTATTTTCATCCATAAATAAATGACTTGGACTCTGACCACCCCCACCCACCCTCCAAAAAAAATACATTTGGCAAAAAAAAAAAAAAAAAAAAGATCTTGCCCAAACCGAACACTATTTGTATTTTTTTCCTGCAACACACTAGGAAAAAATAACCAGGATGCCATGCATGTGAAAAATGTGTATCTTTTCGAGACACTTGCAAGGGGCTCAGAGGTATGTGATGACTCTTGTTCACAATATACAAACACACAGCAAATAATAATAATTTTTAAAAAATACAAGTTTGCATAACACTCTTCACACTGCTTTTCATTTGATATTCATGGGAATGCTGTTCAGAAATCAGAGCACATAAAAGACCTAGGGGTCTCTGTCTTCATCTGCAGGATACTGTTTTTCTCTTCAACTTTAAATTGGATGAGAGCTCATGGAAAGCACGCGGTAAGATCAACGCTGCTCGGAATTTCGTTCAGAAAGATAGTTTTTATGCTCGTGTTGGAAGTTCTTTCACTCGACATGGAGAGCACGTGGTAAGGAAAGCGTTTCTGAAAGATTCTCCGCACGGCTCCCTTTGATTTCTAAAATGTTTAGGATTATAACGTTAGAGCATTCAGAATTATGACAGACATCAAACCTAGGTCTCCTGGGTCTCCTGCACTGGCGGGCAGACTCTGTACCACTGTGCACCCTGGGAAGCCCATTTATAACATCAGCGCCTTGAATATATTTGGGGGATGAGTGAGGCCAGGGGAGATGTTTCTGTTAAAGGGGAAAGAATGTGGAAGGAAAGGATTTCTCTATTTTTTTAGAAATGTAAAAAATTAGTTAATAGACTTTTGACTGCAGTGAATCTTCATTGCTACCTACATTTCTATAGATTAGATCAACGGGGGCCACTTTTCCTTGTGGTGCTGGAGAAGACTCCTGAGAGTCCCTTGGACGGCAAGGAGACCCAACCAGTCCATTCTGAAGGAGATCAACCCTGGGATTTCTTTGGAGGGAAAGATGTTGAAGCTGAAACTCCAGTCCTTTGGCCACCTCATGCGAAGAGTTGACTCATTGGAAAAGACCCTGATGCTGGGAGGGATTGGGGGCAGGAGGAGAAGGGGACAACTGAGGATGAGATGGCTGGATGGCATCACGGACTTGATGGACGTGAGTCTGAGTGAACTCCGGGAGTTGGTGATGGACAGGGAGGCCTAGCGTACTGCAATTCATGGGGCCGCAAAGAGTCGGACACGACTGATGACTGAACGGACTGACTGATGGGGACTTTACCATTGAAACACTGATCTTGGGGGATGTATAATGATTCCTGGGGAGTCTCAAATATGCACAAATTCATTTCCTTTCCAATTCAGAAGACCTGGACACAACTGAGCTTCTGAACTCAACTGAACAATTCAGAAAAGACTCCACTGAGTGTGATATTCTGAATAATCTCTGATATTTCTAGCTCCCCACCTCTCAAGTCCCACTAGCCCCACAAACTGCCTCTATTGCTGTTGCTCAGTTGTGTCTGACTCTTTGGGACCCCATGGACTGCAGCACTCCGGGTCTCCCTGTCCATCACCAACTCCCAGAGCTTGCTCAAATTTATGGCCATTGAGTCGGTGATGCCATCCAACCATCTCATCCTCTGTTGTCCCCTTTTCCTCCTGCCTTCAATCTTTCACAGCATCAGGGTCTTTTCCAATGAGTCAGCTCTTCGCATCAGGTGGCCAAAGGACTGGAGCTTCAGCTTCAGCATCAGTCCTTCCAATGCCTCTATTGTTAAGAATCTTTAAATGGTTTTGATAATGGAACGTGTTTAAGATGCAGATCCTGCATGCAGAATTAAAAAGCATCTCACATTTTCCCACTGACTTTTGCAGAGAGTTGCTAAACTCGTGAAAAAGCTCATACATTCATGAATGCCTTCCATCCGGTGTTGGTGATTTGCAAGATCACACAGAATGGATTTTCGGCAATATCCATATAAGGCAAATAGGCACACAGTTTAGGATTGCTAGCTGGGTTAATGTCTTCTGGGCTTACCCTTGCCCCGGCCAAGCAGCCAAAGGCAAGCTTGTTACGCACTGTTTCTGTATAAGGAGGCTGTCTCCTCAAGGCTGGCATCGCCACCTGCTGTTTTAAATGAAATTATTTCATAACCTTTAAAAAAGGTTTTTCTTTTGTCATCCCCTGTTCTCTAAGAGTAAACATTGTTAAGCTCTAAAGCAACCAGAGGCTTAGCTTTTAAACCAGGGCTATATGCTTTAATGCGCCTGCATGTCATTTTAAAACCAAACTCTTATTTAGCAAATGTTCTGGAGAAGTCGCTCTTAAATGGTATTTTGTGTGTGTGTGTGTGTGTGAAGTTGCTTCAGGCATGTCCAACTTTTTGCAATGCTCCTGCATGTCATTCATGTCGATGTGTAGCAAAACGAATACAGTATTGTAAAGCAAAACAAATTAAAAAATGAAAATTAATTAAAGAAAAAAAAACAAACTCTTATTTAGCAAATGTTCTGGAGGAGTCTCTCTTAAATGATATTGTGTGTGTGTTTGTGTGTGTGTGTTTGTGTGTGTGTGTGTTAAGTCACCTCAAGCGTGTCTAACTCTTTGCAATGCTCCTGCATGTCATTTTAAAACCAACCTCTTATTTAGCAAATGTTCTGGAGAAGTCGCTCTTAAATGGTATTGTGTGTGTGTTTGTTGTGTGTGTGTGTGTGTGTGTTAAGTCACCTCAAGCGTGTCCAACTCTTTGCAACACCATGGATTGCAGACCACTAGGCTCGTCTGTCCATGGGATTCTCTAGGCAAGAATATTGGAGAAGGTCGCCACTTCCTCCCCCAGGGGATCTTCCTGACCCAGGGATGAAACCTGTATCTCTTAAGTCTCCTGCATTCGTAGGCAGATTCTTTACCACTAGCGCCACCTGTTAAGCTACCTCCTCCAATGAGGAGGTATCTGAAGTCTCATATTTTTATGAGAGAATTGATGAAATACAGATAGCAGTGTTTATTCTGTAAAATGTGTATTATATCTAAATATATGGATGAATACATATGTATGTATATGCATATGTGTGTATATTTTTTCTGCAGTTATATATGCCCTTTATAGATACATATACATGCTTCCCCCTGGAGAAGGAAATGGCAGCCCACTCCAGTACCCTTGCCTGGAAAATCTCATGGACAGAGGAGCCTGGTTGGCTGCAGTCCATGGGGTCAGAGAGGGTTGGACACAACTGAGCAACTAACACTTATACATGCTTCCCAAGTGGCTCAGTGGTAAAGAACCCACCAGCAAATGCAGGGACATGGATTTGATCCGTCGGTCGGGAAGAGCCCCTGGAAGACATCATGGCAACCCACTCCAGTATTCTTGCCTGGAGAATCCCAAGGACAGAGGAGCTTGGCGGGCTACAGTCCATGGAGTAACAAAGAGTCAGACATGACTGAACTGAACTGAACTGAACTGATGCATGAAATGCTTACTCTTTTTCTTTCTTAAACAGTTATTTAGTTGTCTTCGCCTGGTCTCAGTAGGAGCGCAGGCGTTCTTTCAGTTTCGGCAGGCAAACTGTTAGTTGTGGCATCTGGGTTCCAGTTCCCTGACGAGGAATTGAACCGGGGATCCCTTCATTGGGAGTGCAGACTTTTAGCCACTGGACCACCAGGGATGTCCCTGCTTAGACTTTTCCTGATGTTGATACACATTTTCTGATGTTGTGTTGTCCCTGCAACTTGCTCTGGCCAGCGTTGGCATGTTAGTCAATGTGACATTGGTCTGTTTCCTGGAAAGGCATGATGGCGAGGAATTCTCTCTCTCCTTTCATTATGGCACCGTTAGGAAAAGAACATTCCATGGCTGTTTCGCTGTTTCAAGCGGCATCGGAGACGCCTGGAGGAATGTGGGAAACCACCTGCCTCTTGGTGTCGAGGGCAGCCGATCCACAGCCACTGAGCAGGGATAGATGACCTCTTTGAAAAGCCACTCTGTTTTGAGATGGCTCACAATATGGCCCTTTTGCGGAGTAAATGTGTTGTGTTATTCAGGCGTTTAGTTGGGTCTGATGGACACGACCCCATGGACTCCAGCACGCCAGGCCTCCCTGTCCATCACCACCTCCCGGAGCTTGCTCAAACTCATGTCCATTGAGTCGGTGATGCCATCCAGCCATCTCATCCTCTGTGGTCCCCTTCTCCTCCTACCCTCAGTCTTTCCCAGCTTCAGGGTCCTTTCCAATGGGTTGGCTCTTGCCATTGGGTGACGTAATGCAGCAGGCTTGGGAAATGACTGAGGGTGGAAAGCCGGAATCAGATACAATCGCCCAGCTTTGCAACTTCCTGAAAGGCCGTCCTGGAGAATCACTGGGAGGACCCAAAGTTTACAGGTAGAGATCAGGTAGACTGCCCCTACAGCACAACGCCAAGACGCCTTCGCCAATGTTTCTCTCTCTCACACGTGATTTCTCGAACAGAGTTATTTCCCCTGGTGTCAGATGAAGTCACGGCACTCAGAAACGACTTCTCAGAGGTGGAAACCACCGGGATTCACGGATGATGCTGTGAAAGGGCTGCACTCAATATGTCAGCAAATCTGCAAAACTCAGCAGCGGCCACCGGACTGGAAAACGTCAGGTTTCATTCCAATCCCAAAGAAAGACAATGCCAAAGGATAGATAGCTAGATAAATAGATGGATGGAGGGATAAACAGATGGGTAAAAAGAGGTGATAAACAGTCTGGGCTAGAACGTCCTATTCCGTAACTCTGGGACATCAATATTCAATTATTAAAGAAAAAACGTATATCCTGTTCTTCACCCAGACTATTATTTTTATATGCATTTTTCTTTCCCTTTCACTTGTTTTTATTTATATATTTATCTGCTAGCACTAAAGAAGAGTTTATTTAAAATATGAAATTAGTTTCCATTGTACAACAGAGTGAGTCACTGTTTCTAGAGATTACACTCCATTTAAAGTATCATAAAAATATTGGCTATATTCTCTGTGCTGTTATTTTTACATCCTCTGGTAAAATATTAATGGAAGCTCCATGTAAGTTTCTACAATTAACCTCCATGAAGGTATTTTCTGTGTGGTTGTTCTTTGTATTCTTGCCACTTCTTCTTAATATCTCCTGCTTCTCTTAGGTCCATACCATTTCTGTCCTTTATCGAACCCATCTTTGCATGAAATGTTTTCTTGGTCTCACTAACAGTCTTGAAGTTTCTAGTGTTGCCCATTTTATTGTTTTCTATATCTGTGTGCTGCTGCTGCTAAGTCGCTTCAGTCGTGTCCGACTCTGTGCGACCCCATAGACGGCAGCCCACCAGGCTCCGCCGTCCCTGGGATTCTCCAGGCAAGAACACTGGAGTGGGTTGCCATTTCCTTCCCCAGTGCATGAAAGTGAAAAGCGAAAGGGAAGTCGCTCAGTCGTGCCTGACTCTTAGCGACCCCATGGACTGCAGCCCACCAGCCTCCTTCGTCCATGGGTAGCAAGTATCAAATTTATAAATTTTCCATCTATCCTTCGATATATCTAATCAACAATTGAACAAGTTTGCTTGTTTATGCTATGCCTGTGTGTGTGTATGTGTATAACTAACTTAAAACAGTCTTGGCGCAAAATTGTTGGATGTATTTTCTGCAAAAGACACTGACTTATGAGGAACGCACTCTTGCCTTGCTTTGTCAGTTACCACTTACTGTAACTGAAATCACCACTATACCCTGTTACACTGCTAGTCATGACAGCTTTCTCAGGTTACATGATGACGCCCCAAAGCCCAGCATGATTGATTTGCTGCAGTTCATCCATATTTAGTGAAAAAATGTCACCGTGAAATTTGTCTGGTGGCAAAGCCCAAGCGAAGACCTGTAAGCCAGCTGCGGGATTACGCAGTCAGTTCAGTGGCTTCAGGCGTGTCCGACTCTTTGCGACCCCACGGACTGTAGCCCCCCAGGCTCCTCTGTCCATGGCATTCTCCAGGCAGGAATCCTGGAGTGCGTTGCCATGCCCTTCTCCTTTGGAAAACACCAATGTCCTTCCTTGAAAACTTCCTGTCTCACTCTTCCTTCCTAGTAAATACAGAAGCTTGGTGAAGTTGATTTCTGAAATGTCTCCAGAAGCAAAAAACTCACTTTGTATTCACAAACATTCACACGATGTTCCTGCAGGTTTATTCTGGGAAAAAAAAAAAAAAGAGAGAGGGGACATTTCCATTCTCATTCTTGTGTGTAGTGGAGAGTTCTGATACATATATATATATAAAAATCATGCATACCAGAAGTCCTTAGGGGCTTCCCAGGTGACACAGTGGTAAAGAATCTGCCTGCAGTGGAGGAGATGCAAGAGAAGCGGGTTCGATCCCTGACTCCAGGAAGATCCCCTGGAGAAGGGAGTGGCAACTCGCTCCAGTGTTTCTGCCTGGAGAATCCTGTGGACAGAGGAGCCTGGCGGGCTACAGTCCATGGGGTCGCAGAGAGTCGGACATGCCTGAGCAATGGAGCACACACACACTAGAAGTCCTCATTTGGCATAGGTTCCAGAAATGTTGACCATTCCAAAACGAGGAAGAATCTGCTCTTTCCAAAAAGGTACACAATTGCTTCTTGCCATAGTAGAGACTGAGTTTGAAAAGGATGCTATGTAGCTGCTAAGACTTCCCTACATCCTAAGGTTAATCCTGGGCATGTAAACAGTAGAGGAATTTCTCAAGCTACCATTAAAATGTGATATCCTGGAGTATGTAAGGTATCAAGGACAGATGTCACGGAGGACTCCTCTGTGGTCCAGTGGTTAAGAATTCGCCTTCCAATGCAGGGGGTGTGAGTCCAATCCCTGGTCGGGGAGCTAAGATAGCACATGCCTTTCAAGCCAAGAAACTGATAGCTTACAGTGAACGACGTCGGATCTGTGATCTCTGAAGAAGACTTAGCTTCGGATCCGTGATCTCTGAAGATTTAGCTTTAGGACCAGGGACCCGGCTTGATCACTCAAAAGCTTCTGTGTAGTAGAGTTTTCTTAAAGTATAAAAAGGGACAGGAACCTTCTGACATGGAAATCAAAAGGGGGATGGAGAGTCGCGCCCCCCCCCCGCCCCCTTGCTAGTGTTAGCAAGGGTGTTATATACTTTTCAAATTAGTTACTACAGTAAATCAAAAGAATGTCTCAAGTTTGTAAAGATTTTAACAGACCCACTCCCACAGTTTACATTTTAAGATGACAGGATTAGAACTTAGCAATAGAAAGATCTCAACCAGACCAACTCCCATAATACACATTCTGAGATATCAGGATTAGTCAGAAGGTTTTCAGGAAGGAGAAACTGTCCTCATGCAGGATACACTGTGGTTATATAATCCTTAGTACAGATTTTAAAATGGAGTTGTTTGTTGTATAACCATCAGGCTTAAAGAAAAAAAAAAACATTTTATGTGACTAAGACTAAGGAATGTAGTGGGAAAAAAAAAAAAAAAACATCAGTCCTTTCCTCCTCTTTGAGAATTTCAGACCTCTCTCTCCTCCTTTGGCTTCCCTGGTGGCTCAGAGGTTAAAGCGTCTGCCTGCAATGTGGGAGACCTGGGATCGATCCCTGGGTCGGGAAGATCCCCTGGAGAAGGAAATGGCAACCCACTCCAGTATTCTTGCCTGGAGAATCCCATGGACAGAGGAGCCTGGTGGGCTACAATCCACGGGGTTGCAAAGAGTCGGACACAACTGAACGACTTCAGTTTCACTTTTTCTCCTTCTTAGGGACCCCAGACTTCTTATCAACCTGTCTAGGAATTGACTCTCTTAAAACCAAAGATAAAACAGAAGCAATATTGTATCAAATTGAAGAAAGATTTTAGAGAGATACCCTGTTAAGTATTATTTTAAAAACAGGATATTATATGTATATTTATGGCTGATCCACTTTGACTCAAACCAACTCAACACTGGAAAGCAATTATCCTCCAACTCAGTCCGTAGAGAATCTGCCTGCAATGCAGGAGACCTAGGTTCCATCCCTGGGTGGGAAGATCCCCTGGAGAAGAAAGTGGCAACCCACTCCTGTATTCTTGCCTGGAAAATCCCGTGGACAGAGGAGCCTGGTGGGCTACAGTCCATGAAGTCGCAGGAGTTGGACACGACTTAGCAACTAAACCAGCAAAAATAAATTTAAAAAATTAAGAAAGAAAAAAGGCTATAAAAAGGATAGATATCACTGAGATGGTTTCATTTTCCCCTCCTTAATGAATAATAGTATTTGTCTTGCTGTTTTCTAAATGAAATTAGGCTTTCTGAGGAAAAGAAACCAATTTGTTACACACTGTTAACTGTAAAAAGGGAATAATAACTAAAGCATCTCTGAGCAGCAGAAAACCATTATCCTTGGGGGGGGGGGAAATATATATATATATATATTTATATATGTATGAAACCTAGGAGGAGGGCATGGCAACCCACTCCGGTATTCTTGCCTGGAGAATCCCAGTTGACAGAGGAGCCTGGCGGGCTACCATCCATGGGGTCACACAGAGTCAGACACGACTGAGTGACTAAGCACAGCCCAGGGATGGAAAACAGCCTAGCTGATGGTCCCTGTGGAATGCAGGCAGAAATCCATTTTCTGGGCTCACCAGAACATTTGTGTTTATTTTACAGTGTAACTCGAGTTTGACAATACACTGTTTTGAGAAATCATATCAAAATAAAATGGACCTAGAAGTAGTGCCAATGGGGATCTCTTCCAGTCTATTTTGTCAGCATAATTTAACCATCTTATTTGGAATCGGCTAATGGTTTAGCTCTCATATTTCTCAGCATAATTATCCAGAGCCTTGTAACTGAGAGGAAGCACACTTCAGTGCTGTTTTACATGGAGTTCTTGCCCGGAGAATCCCATGGACAGAGGAGCCTGGCGGGCTCCCATCCATGAGGTCGCACAGAGTCGGACACGACTAAAGCGACTTAACACACACTTAGCACCCACACATCTTCAAAATAATTCCAAGTATGTTTAAACCAATGAAGTTTTAGTGGGCACGACTGCCTGCCCTTCGATCTCCAAGAGGTCTTTTGATCTCTTTTATAAAAAGTTGATTATCACCTTTCTGTTTTTAATGCACGAAAGAGTTTAATGGAGGTGAAGCTTAATTAAAGTGATTGTGATTCTATATTATTTACTTTTCGTCTATCTTATATATAACTTTATCACTTTATTTGTTTTATCTGAACTGCTTGTTAATGGGATACCCATTGTATATTGAAACATGATATCATGTAGGGAAATGAGAAAGCATTTGCAAACACACTATAGTTTAAACTAACATTTCTGTATGAAAAATAGGTAAAAATAAAGGATGACTTCAAATAAAGTGAAAGGGATATTTTTTTTCCCTTGTTAAAATCTACTTTTTTGGAGGAGGCCATGTCTTGGACATATAATACATTTTTAAATTAAAAATTGTACAAAGAATAAAACAATATATCTGTAGGACTTCAAAATCCTATTTCAGTTTCTTTATTGATAAGAATTCTTTTTTTGTTGTTGTTTTTCAGTTGCTAAGTTGTGTCTGACTCTTTTGCAACCCCAGGGACTGTAGCCCGCCAGGCTCCTCTGCCCACGGGATTCTCCAGGCAAGAGTACCGGAGTGGGTTGCCATGCCCTCCTCCAGGGGATCGCTGCAACCCAGGATCAAACCTTCATCTCTTGCATTGGTAGGGAGATTCTATAGCACTGAGTGCCCAGGGCCGTCCAAGAATTCTTCAGGCAGTGGAAATAGTAACAGTATGCTTTCATACAGCTGCAGAGAATCTGAGCAGAAACGCAGCATTCTAATTCCAGTGCCATGAAAATTAACCACTAAACTCTGTGCTAAATACTGTCCATTGTTCATGTATATTCAGACCTCTGAAATCCCAGAGATTTAAGCATAGACCCCCTCGCTGCTGTATTTTCTTTCAAGTCTTATAAAGCGTGGATAGCTGTGACACCTGCTCCCCCCTTTTTTTATAGCCCTTCCTGTTTTCCTACAGCGATGTGTTCAGGGGGATTACCTAGTGAGAGGAATATCCAGAGATGTGCACGCAGTTATGGACGATGCCGAAACATCCCTACAGACGGGAATGAGTCTCCTCTGTATGCGCTGGCCCCTAATCCTCAAGTGGAAGGGGAGATCAGCAGATGATGACGCGCACCGCCTGAATCGCCCCGGTTCCTCCCCTCCTGTCTAGATGCGTCTCTCTCTCCCTCTCTGTGTCTCTCTCTCTCTCTGTCTTTCTCTCGGTATGTCTCTCTTGCCTCTCTGTCCGTCTGTCTCTGTGTGTCTCTCTGTCTCTCTCTGTGTCCCTCTCTTTCTCTGTCTCTGTCTCTGTGTGTGTCTCTCTGTCCTCTGTGTCTCTATCTCCCTCTGTCTCTTTCTCTTTGTATGTCTCTCTTGTCTCTCTGTCTCTCTATGTGTCTCTCTCTGTCTCTGTGTCTCTCTGTCTCTTGTCTGTCTGTCTCTCTCTCTCTCTCTCTGTGTCTCTCTGTCCTTCTCTGTGTCTCTCTCTCTGTCTTTCTCTCTGTATGTCTCTCTTATCTCTCTGTCTCTGTCTATCTTTCTCTCTCTCTGTCTGTGTCTGTCTTTCTCTCTCTCTCTCTCTCTGGAAAGGCTGTGAGCCTGGCCATGCTGCTGCTGCTGCTAAGTCACTTCAGTCGTGTCTGACTCTGTGTGACCCCATAGACAGCAGCCCACCAGGCTCCCCCATCCCTGGGATTCTCCAGGCAAGAACACTGGAGTGGGTTGCCATTGCCTTCTCCAATGCATGAAAGGGAAAAGTGAAAGTGGCCACAGGATGTCCTTAACCAACGAGAAAAGTGTAGCGTGATGCGATTGTATCCTATAACATATGACATAGTGGCCTTAATTATCCGCATCGCACAGGGCCGCCATAGACCAGACTGGCAGTGCAAATACTGAATTCTGTAAAGGAAGAGAAGGGGACGACAGAGGATGAGACGCTTGCATGGCATCACTGACTCGATGGACTTGAGTTTGAGTAAACTCCAGGAGATGCTGAAGGACAGGGAGGCCTGGTGTGCTGCAGTCCATGGGGTCACACAGTCGGACACAAGCTAGCAAGTGAACAACAGACAGTTTATGAGCAGCAAAAAAAGGAATAAAGTAAGAAAGCTAGGAAAAAGGGACAAGCATCAAAATGCTGGAGCAAAAGTGTGAAAGCATTTCTTTATTCAAGGCAGAGAACATTCTGGAAATTCGTTGGCATTAAACACATTTATGGATGATGGCAATTTGTAACATACAGAGGTATTCCCCATGTATTCAGCTGAGATACGTAGCTGTTGCAAAAAGAAGCATTTAAGAAGATTGTGAGTGAAGTGGGAAGCTAATCGGATCTGAAAAAAAAAAGGTAAAAACACTTAACAAAGAAGCACACCCTTCATTTATAAGCATCTGTTGCATATAGGGAATTCACAATATTAGTAATTCTATGTCTGTAGTAAGGCAATTATAATAACAAACAGACCACTTGAACTGTACATAACCTTTTAATAAAGCGTTGAATCTATTTCCAACCATCAGAAAGTAGAAAATTGAGCAAGAGGTAAATCTTAGAGGTTCTTCAGCTTTGGCGTTTTCCATGTGAATTTGTAACGCGCTGGTTCCTTCCTTCTGGTTTTCTCATGCCCAGAAATGAATGAACACGACTTTTGCAGTATTTCACTGCCTTCACTGATTACCTAACTGACTGCTGTCGTATGTGGGAACTGGTGCAAACAAGTTTTCCTGGTGGCTCAGACGGTGGGATTACATAACCTTTTAATAAAGCGTTGAATCTATTTCCAACCATCAGAAAGTAGAAAATTGAGCAAGAGGTAAATCTTAGAGGTTCTTCAGCTTTGGCGTTTTCCATGTGAATTCGTAACACGCTGGTTCCTTCCTTCTGGTTTTGTCATGCCCAGAAATGAATGAACACGACTTTTGCAGTATTTCACTGCCTTCACTGATTACCTAACTGACCGCAGTCGTATCTGGGAACTGGTGCAAACAAGTTTTCCTGGTGGCTCAGACGGTGGGAAATTTGCCTGCAATGTGGGCCACCTGGGTTTGATCCCTGGGTCGGGAAGATGCCCTCAAGAAGGAAATGCAACCCACGCCCGTATTCTTGCCTGGAGAATCCCATGAACAGAGGAGCCTGGTGGGCTATACAGTCGATGGGGTTGCAATAAATCGGACATGACTGAGCGACTAACACTTTCACTCTTTCAAGCTTCCCTGAGCAGATTTCCAAATATGCCAAGTGTGGCAGCTAGCAGGATAAAGTTCTGGATACAGATTATAATTTTCTTAATAAATTAATTTTTAAATTGAAGTATAGTTGGGCAGGAGACATAAGAGTCCCGGGTTTGCTCCCTGGGTTGGGATGATCCCCTGGAGAAGGAAATAGCAACCCACTCCAGTCTTCTTGCCTGAAGAATCCCATGGACAGAGGAGTCTGGTGGGACGTGACCGAGTGATCAAACCACCACCACCATATATATATATTTAATTATATAAATTTTATATATTCTTTTCCCATACAGGTTATTAAAAATATTAAGCAGAGTTCCTGGGGCTTTGTTGTTTATCTATTTTATGTATAGCGGTTTATATCTGCTAACCCCAAACTCCTATTTTATCCATTTCCTCCCCTTTCACCTTTGGTAACCACAGGTTCGCTCTGCTGTGTCCGTGAGTCTGTCTGTGTTTTGTAAATAGGTTGATTTGTGTCATATTTGAGATTCCACCTGTAAGTGATATCTTGTGATATTTATCCTTCTCTGTGTGACTTATTTCACTCACTATGACTGTCTCTAGGTCCATCCATGTTAAAAAGTATGATTTTATAACAGAAAGGAGAGAGTGACTAGTGAGTGAGACAGAGGCATTAACGCAAGTATAAGCCGTTGTAGAAAATGTGATCATTTGCACATCACAGAACACAGGATCCAACAGTAGAAGGTACTTAAGAAGCAATTGCTCTATTCAAGGCATAACCGTTATATGGCTCCGCATAAAGAATCCCCCCGCCAATGCCGGAGACACAGGAGACGCGGTTCGATGCCTGGGTCAGGCAGACCCCCTGGAGGAGGGTACGGCAACCCACTCCAGTGTTCTTGCCTGGAGAATCCCCATGGACAGAGGAGCTTGGTGGGCTATGGTTCGCGAGTATAAGCCGTTGTAGAAAATGTGATCATTTGCACATCACAGAACACAGGATCCAACATTAGAAGGTACTTAAGAAGCAATTGCCCTATTCAAGGCATAACCGTTATATGGCTCCGCAGTAAAGAATCCCCCGCCAATGCCGGAGACACAGGAGACACGGTTCGATGCCTGGGTCAGGCAGACCCCCTGGAGGA
Organism: Aepyceros melampus; assembly: GCA_006408695.1. NCBI lineage: Eukaryota > Metazoa > Chordata > Mammalia > Artiodactyla > Bovidae > Aepyceros > Aepyceros melampus. Next base: position 261,858 of record SJXQ01000959.1, read on the forward strand.
GGGTACGGCAACCCACTCCAGTGTTCTTGCCTGGAGAATCCCCATGGACAGAGGAGCTTGGTGGGCTATGGTCCGTAGCATCGCAAAGAATCAGACAGGACCGAAGTGACTTAGCATGCTTGCCTGCACAGATGAAAGTGGCAAGCCAAGGGTTGCTTGCCAGTCATTTACAAAAAAAAGAACAGGGCGGAGGAGGCTAAATGGAAGGGAAAAAAATAACTTTCAAACGATAACATATTTCCACTGATAAGCAAGACATTTAAATTTTATTTTGTGTTAAGAGAATTTAAAGCAATGATTCAATCTTAAATCAAGAGCATCCTTCCATAAAATCCTTTAGAAAAAAAAAAGGAGGCGGGGGAAGAAACAAGAAATTCCCTGGAGGTTCTGTTACTAGGACTCAGATTTCACTGCTAAATGCCTGGGTTGGATTCCTGGTTGAGGAAATAAGATCCCCCTTGCTACAAGACACATCCAAAAAAATAAATAAATAAAAGAGAGAGAGAGAGAGAGACTGACATGTATTTATAGAACACAGTGAAATGGTCAGTTCAGTTTAGTCGCTCAGTCGTGTCCGACTCTTTGCAACCCCATGGACTGCAGCACGCCAGGCCTCCCTGTCCATCACCAACTCCCAGAGTTTACTCAAACCCATGTCCATTGAGTCGGTGATGCCATCCAGCCATCTCATCCTCTGTCGTCCCCTTCTCCTCCCACCTTCAATCTTTCCCAGCATCAGGGTCTTTTCAAATGAGTCAGTTCTTTGCATCAGGTGGCCAAAGGATTGGAGCTTCAGCTTCAACATCAGTCCTTCCGATGAACACCCAGGACTGATTCCTCTGTCGTCCCCTTCTCCTCCCGCCTTCAATCTTTCCCAGCATCAGTGAAGTGAAGTGAAGTTGCTCAGTCGTGTCCGACTCTTTGCGACCCCATGGACTGTAGCCTGCCAGGCTCCTCTGTCCATAGGATTCTCCAGGCAAGAGTACTGGAGTGGGGTGCCATTGCCTTCTCCAGGGGATCTTCCCAACCCGGGGATTGAACCCGGGTCTCCCGCATTGCAGGCAGACGCTTTAACCTCTGAGCCACCAGGGAAGCCCTCCCAGCATCAGGGTCTTTTCAAATGAGTCAGTTCTTTGCATCAGGTGGCCAAAGGATTGGAGCTTCAGCTTCAACATCAGTCCTTCCAATGAACACCCAGGACTGATTTCCTTTAGGATGGAAATGATAGGTATCTAAAATTATTTATTCAAAGCAGCGGTTAAGAAGCTTGAAGGTTGGGTAACGGGTAAAATACTTGAGTTGACCATAGTATTTTAAATTTATTACTTATAGAAGTCAGCATGGGAAAAATTAAAAGTGATGCTATAGATACTATTATACCTTTCTTAAATATTTTAATCTTCTAAACCTTTGTGTGTGCAGCAGGTAAGCTGATAACAAAGTAATCATTCCAGAATAAGATGCTAGGAAATATTTTGTATAGTCGATAGTGTGTTCATTCTAATTTAACCTTTACCATATTTCTGTATTACAGAAGTCAAGTATTTATTTTGTCATTTTAAGCCTGTTTTCAAATATAACCTCGTGTGTAAGCCTGTATTTTCCTTTCTTTCATGATATCTTTAAAGAATGTTATTAATTTTAGTATAGTTAAATGTGTCAATGTTTCCCTTGATGACTTTTTTTTTTCTTTTTTAGTGTACTTTTCAAGAATTCTTAGAAGGAGAGGGAACTCTGCTCAATGTCACATGGCAGCCTGGGTGGGAGGGGAGTTTGGGGGAGAATGGATACGTGTATGTTTCTGGCTAAGTCTCTTTGCTGCACACCTGAAACTATCTCAGCATTGTTAATCGGCAATTCTCCATATAAAACAAGTTTAAAAAATTCTTTCATGGAAATAGTAAGTGTGTCCATCACTTTGGATAGCAAGTACATTATCTCAGTGTAACTTTAATATTCAAGACAGGGGTCACATAAGATCTGAAATGAAGCCTCAGTTTAACGAATTGAGGTATATTTATGTCAGATTATATTAACGAATAATAGTCTGCATATTTACTGACAGACATAGATAGCACAGGACTATAAAGTGTGCAAAATTGGATTACATGTTTACCCTATATTATCTTAATTATATTTCACTTAGATTGTGCACGTGAAAATATGAGAAGAAAAAATAAACATTTATTTTTCTGCAGTGAATGTATATTGCTCCCGTAATATAAAAACATGATAAAGATCAAATTATGGAAAATAAACACATTATAGAAATCCAAACTCTTTTCCATGGTGAAATTCCAGCCTGGGAACATGAACAGTTCGACAGCAACTTACTTTAACAGGCTCTGAACTTATTTACAAGCTAGCACTTAGACTTTGCTATGAACTTACCTAATCGACCTTGGGGTAATAAAGTTTATAGGAGGAAAATTAAATGCCAGATTTATCAGAGAGTAACGTTCCCAGCCCCGGGGAGTGAGGAGAGAGAAAAAAATAAAAAGTACATGTATAGCTGTTTTGAGAGTAAAAAGCAAAGCACAGAGGACATAATATTTTGTTAGAAACATTACCGAAAAAAAGCATAAAAGAGAAGAAAACTTACCACGTGGTATAAAGTGGCAGATGCTGTATTTCCTGAAAAATAACCATAAAAATTTCATGGCAATCAACCATTAGTCCAACATTTATAAAGTCGATAAGAAGCTTCAGGCCTTAGTATTTTAAGTTAAAATTATTTGCTTAATTACAAAACAGCTCACAGTTACATGAATGTATGTGGATTCCAAACAAATTAGCTAAATAAATTTGCAGTGACGATAAATCAGTCAGGAGGGAAAGCGTATACAGAATGAAACGGAGTACAATGACATATATTTACACGCCAAATTGGAGGGTCTCTTGTGCTTAAAAAGCTTCACAAAAATGCTTATACATTTTCTCCATGTTATTGATGTTATTACCTGAAAGGTGGACCTTTTAAATCAACATGCAGAAGAAAGTAACACTGGGAGTCTTTTGAAAGAGGCAAGACAATTTTTTTTAACCCCCAAATTCTCCATGTCTGTTAGAAATTTTTCCTGCAATGCCTTCAATTATTTGAAGGGAAGAAACATGGGTTAATCATTTAGTGAACGTGTCAGCGAATGGCCAGTCTCTGGTTAGAAGTTCCTAAAAATGAATACATTTCTCGTTCCAAATTAACCCGAGGCAAGTCCGAGAAACACAGCAGAAGGAGCTAATTTTCAGAAAGCGTACTTTTCCTCGATGGAAGTCTGGCATAAAATTAGGTTCCGGTGTCCACCTGGCTTTTCATGATCCCTTCCGATTCTGCTTTGGGTTTGTAAGACTCCATCGGTTTTTGTTGCTGTATAATTCCAACATAAAGCTGAGCATTTGCAAGCAATTCTTCACCACCTGAACCACCAGGGAAGAAGCCCTTAACTCTGAACAACATCCAGTGTCCTTTGTTATACACCTCTCAATTCAGTTCAGTCGCGCAGTCGTGTTCGACTCTTTGCGACCCCATGATTTCTGCTTTGGGTTTGTAAGACTCCATCGGTTTTTGTTGCTGTATAATTCCAACATAAAGCTGAGCATTTGCAGGCAATTCTTCACCACCTGAACCACCAGGGAAGAAGCCCTTAACTCTGAACAACATCCAGTGTCCTTTGTTATACACCTCTCAATTCAGTTCAGTCGCGCAGTCGTGTTCGACTCTTTGCGACCCCATGAATCGCAGCACACCAGGCCTCCCTGTCCATCACCAACTCCCAGAGTTCACTCAGACTCACACCCATTGAGTCGTGATGCCATTCAGCCATCTCATCCTTGGTCGTCCCCTTCTCCTCCTGCCCCCAATCCCTCCCAGCATCAGAGTCTTTTCCAATGAGTCAGCTCTTTGCATGAGGTGGCCAAAGTATTGGAGTTTCAGCTTCAGCATCAGTCCTTCCAACAAATATTCAGGACTGATCTCCTTGAGGATGGACTGGTTGGATCTCCTTGCAGTCCAAGGGACTCTCAAGAGTCCTCTCCAAGATAACAGTTCAAAAGTATCAGTTCTTTGGCGCTCAGCTTTCTTTAGAGTCCCACTCTCACATCCATACATGACCACTGGAATAAGCCATAAAGTGAAAGTCTCTTGGTGTCCGACTCTTTGCGACCCCATGGACTATATACAGTCCATGGAATTCTCCAGGCCAGAATACGGGAGTAAATAGCCTCTCCCTTCTCCAGTGGATCTTCCCGACCTAGGGATGGAACCCAGGTCTCCCGCGTTGCAGGCGGACTCTTTACCGTTGGAGCCAACTTATGTATACACATGTCCCCTCCCTCTGGAGCCTCCCTCCCCACATCCCACCCTCTAGGACATCACAGAGCCCCGAGCTGAGCCCCCTGGTTATACAGCAGCTTCCCGCTTGCTGTCTGTTTTACCCATGGATGTGCATATACGTGAGAGCTGCTCTCTAAATTCATCCCACCCTCTGCCTTCCTCACTGTATCCACACATCTGTGTCTCTGTTCCTGCCCTGCCATGGGGTTCATCGGGATCATTTTTCTAGACTCCACATATATGCATTGCAACACAACATTTGTTTTTCTCCTGACGTACTTCCCTCTGTGCGGCAGACTCTGCGTTCGTCACCCTGGTAGATGCTTGCATCTGTAGTCTGCCTCTTCGTCAAGAACAATTGTTTCCGTTTACAATCTTGTGCCATTGGTAGGTTCCACTAATCTATTATCTATTTTGTCAGTTTTACTTTGAAGGCTCAGGTACACGACAGGGAAATATGCAGTTCAAATGCAGGCATCAAAGTGGATGTATTCCCTCCGTCCTTGAGTTTTTTTTTTTTTCAAAAGTGAATGAAACAGCATTTTTATCAACCACTGCAAGTTCAAAGTGAATGTTTTACTAAAACTCAAGGAAAGAGACAGATATGACAAATGGTATACTATGATTTCAGAATAAAAACTTTTGCAGAGGTAAATAGGTGTTCTATGCTAGTCCACAAGCCTAAAATTTCACAGTTAATTGTAAAAACCATGCATGCATGATTTTAACACATGGAATCTAAAGTAATAAATCTGTCATTCCTAAAGTTATAAAAACAAACAAAAATGTTAAGGCATGGAATGATTTGTTAAGTGTATCAAAGATATATTGTTCTCCCTGAGTTTTAGTCTACATATTAAAATGTCTGGTGTATCAAGATGTCAACTTGCCTTAAATTTATCTCTAGATTCAACAAAATAAATGTTACAGCAGGGTTTCTATAGAAATCGATATGGATGATAAACTATATAAGGGAAGGATGAAAAATTGATAAGACAATCTTGAGAATTAAGAAAAGTGTGGAGAAGTTATACCGCTCGGAATTATTGCCATAATTCAGCAATGTGATATGGTTGCAAACAGAAATACAGAGTTCAATGGAAAATAATAGGGTGTTGAGAAAAAGAGGCAGACATACATTGTCATTTGATTAATGAAAAAGGGAGAAAGAGAGAGTCCTCAGATAAAGAAACAACTAAAATAATGTTGACTTTTATCTGACAGGGTGCACTTGCGTGCTTAGTCGCTCAGCCGTGTCTGACTCTTTGCAACCCCGTGGACTGCAGCCCACCAGGCTCCTCTGTCCACGGGATTCTCCAGGCAAGAATACTGGAGTGGGTAGCCATTCCCTTTTCCAGGAGATCTTCCCAAACCGTGGATCGACCCCAGGTCTCCCGCACTGCAGGTGGATTCTTTATGTACTGAGCCACCGGGAAGCACAGAAGTCAGTTTTCGTGATCTTGCAGGTCTCTGTGTCCTGACAGTGAAAAGGAAAGTGAAAGTCACTCAGGCGTCTGCACCTCTTTACGACTCCGTGGACTGTGTTGTGATGAGTAACACAGAAGCTTCATTCTGTATTTGGCAGTCTTCAACTAATACCTGGAGCAAACAGGGGCTTGCAGTCTGGCGCAAATCTTCCTGTGGTCCCATGATTATCCCTTGCCCTAAACTTTTCACCTATTTTAGCACTGTTGCTAATGAAACATTTAACCTGATGAGTATGCACGCATTGTAACAACATGTCAAATATCAGTTACAATTTATTCTTAATATGCTTTCAAGATGGTTTTTGGCTTTATATGATAACCTCTCTGCCTGCCAATGTTCAGGAGACAGAAGAGACGTGGATTAAATCCCTGGGTTGGGAAGATCCCCTGGAGGAGGAAATGGCAACTCACTCCAGTACTGTTGCCTGGAAAATTCCATGAGTGGAGGAGCCTGGGGGGCTGCAGTCCGTGGAATCACAGATTGAGCACGAGCAAGCAAAATCCTGTTGCTCTCCTTTCCTGAATCCCCTGGGGTGCACAGTCAGGGGTGTCTGCACAGGCTGATGGCTTGATGGCCAGAATATCCTGGGTTTATGCACATGGCGTGAACCATTCTTTGTTTACTGAAATGGCAGGCAACAGTTTTTAAACACAAAATATGATGAAGACCTAAGCTCGGTAAGAAAAGATACTTACAGGACCCCACGTGTGGGTGCGTGCTTAGCAGCTTCAATCATGTCCAACTCTGTGCGACCCCATGCACTGTAGCCCACCAGGTTCCTCTGTCCCTGGGATTCTCCAGGCAAGGATACTGAAGTGGGCTGCTATGCCCGCTTCCAAACAGGACCCCATGCAAACACAGTTAAATGATATTCACACATTGATTGTAGAGACTGGATATAGGAAAGCTAAGGAGGCTTTTACTGGAATCCTTTTACAGTTCAAAAGCATCAATTCTTTGGTGCTCAGCTTTCTTTATGGTCCACTTCTCACATCCATACATGACTACTGGAAAAACCGTAGCTTTGACTAGACAGACCAGTCTCTGCTTTTTAATATTCTGTCTAGGTTGGTCATAGCTTTTTCTCCCAAGGAGCAAGCGTCTTTTAATTTCATGGCTGCAGTCACCATCTGCAGTGATTTTGGAGCGCCCCCAAATAAAGTCTGTCACTGTTTCCATTGTTTCCCCATCTATTTGCCCTGAAGGGATGGGACCCAGTGCCATGATCTTTAGTTTTTGAATGTTCAGTTTTAAACCGACATTTTTCACTCTCCTCTTTTCCCCTCATCAAGAGGCTCTTTAGTTCCTCTTTGCTTTCTGCCATAAGGGCGGGTTCACAGGCAGATTCTTGACCACTGAGCCACCAGGGAAGCCCCAGGCTTTTTGTTTTAATAAATACCTTTTGCCTGAATACGACCTTAAGAGCTTTGGAAGAGGAGGATCCAGAGCAGAAATGCTGAGATTCTGTGATTTAGAACACGGAGTACATATTTGGTTTTCATCCTAGTTTCTGCTTCCTAACAAAGTCCTTTAGAATTTTCTGTGCTTGACTCTTAAGGGGTCTTTTGTTACCTTAATGAGGTGCCTGCAGGATTCACCCAACATCACCTAGGGGCTGGGGGTTGGTTGCCAGGGTAACCACCCTGGTGGCCGAGGAGTTGACCCCCGGGCCTCCGGAGAGAGGAGAGGCCACATCCTCCCTCATTGGTTAATGACTGCATTGGTCACGGCAGGGCAGAAAAGCCTCCTTAGAGCCGGAAAGGCAAGGGAAGGGGGAAGCTTCCGGGTCTGAGGTCCCAGGGTGGCTTGGAAGGGGCACAAAGACGCTCTCAGACCCTCCCTGAGCATCCTTTTTCCTAACCTGGTGTAGAGCAGAAATGCTGAGATTCTGTGATTTAGAACACGGAGTACATATTTGGTTTTCATCCTAGTTTCTGCTTCCTAACAAAGTCCTTTAGAATTTTCTGTGCTTGACTCTTAAGGGGTCTTTTGTTACCTTAATGAGGTGCCTGCAGGATTCACCCAACATCACCTAGGGGCTGGGGGTTGGTTGCCAGGGTAACCACCCTGGTGGCCGAGGAGTTGACCCCCGGGCCTCCGGAGAGAGGAGAGGCCACATCCTCCCTCATTGGTTAATGACTGCATTGATCATGGCAGGGCAGAAAAGCCTCCTTAGAGCCAGAAAGGCAAGGGAAGGGGGGAGCTTCCGGGTCTGAGGTCTCAGGGTGGCTTGGAAGGGGCACAAAGACGCTCTCAGACCCTCCCTGAGCATCCTTTTTCCTAACCTGGTGAGTTTTCTCCTTCCTTGTGGCGCAGATGGGTCTGCTACCGAGGGAAATTTTCGGTGAGTTCTGTGAGCTCCGCTGGGGCAGGCTTGGGGGTTGTCACCTTTAGGCAGGTGCTTGAAAAAGCGCAGGTGACAGCTTGAACATCGGGTTGGCATCTGAATGGTGGTGGGGGCCAGGGAGATGCTGGAAGGGCTGAGACCTTAACCCTTGGGGGCTGCTGGTGTTTCAGATAGAAAATCTCAGAACCGACTCGAACTGGTTGCTGCTGACACCCCAACCCTCACCCCCAATTCTGCACACAGGTTGCGAGTGGGCACCAGACCCTTCTTTATAAATACAAGTAGATGGCCCAGCTGGTAGAGAACCTGCCTGCCCGTGCAGGAGACACACGTTGGAGCCCTGGGTCCGGGAAGATGCCCTGGAGGAGGGCATGGCAACTCACTCTGGTACTCTTGCCTGGGGAATCCCATGGACAGAGGAGCCTGGTGGGCTACAGTCCATGGCGTCGCAGAGAGTCGGACATGCCTGAGCACACACACACACCCCTCTATCTCCTGGAGGTTGCTGCTTGCTAATTCTCTTCTCTCTCTTTTTCTCCCCTCTGGCTGGAGTGCTCAGATGTTATTATTATTTTAAATTTCTTTTACAAGCCGAGTTGGTTTCTCCCCAAGTTTACCTCTCCGATGGTGGGGTACAGGATTTAAAATAAAATCTTGCTTCTGACGCTCCTGAGAAGGCAGCCATAAGCTTTAGCAGAAGTTCATCAACCCCTTGGATTAGCAGCTGGTTCTCGGTGTTGAAAGGATCGGCTCGTTTCATACTAACTTGGGGCCAAATTACATTTCATTTGCTGCAGCTGTCTCCAAGTTAATAAAAGCTGAAACAAGAACTCCTAGACTGAGAATGCAAAATGAATAAACGCTGGTGGAGAAAGGGTACCTCCGACCCGAGGCTCAATCGCTGAAGTTCAATAACTCATTCTGGAGAAGTGAGTGTTTCAATGCATTAAGATGTGTAATGAAAAAAAAAGCGTGGAAGCCCCGTTTTTCTTTTATTTCATCTTAGAATCTGTGATTGGTTTTGTATTTAAATATATATATATGCTATTATGCTTACTCTATATATGGCGATATATCTATCTGCTCAGTCACTCAGTCATGTCCGACTCTTTGCAACCCCATGGACTGTAGACAGCCAGGCTTCCCTGTCCATGGGATTCCCCAGGCAAGAATACTGGAGTGAGTTGGTTGCCCTTCCCTTCTCCAGGGCATCTTCTTGACACAGGGATCGAACTCGGGTCTTCTGCATTGGAGGCAGATTCTTTACCATCTCAGCCCCAGAGAAGCCAGTAAGAATACTGGAGTGGGTTGCCATTTCCTCCTCTAGGGGATCTCCCCAACCCAGGGAACCATTTAGAAGGTTAAAAAAATAAATAAAAGAGGCATGTTTACTCCAGAAAGAAACATACAAAAATACAAAAGAGAGAGAACCCAATTTTGACCTTTTTACTGAAAATCTGTGGGGAAATTTTCCTTTTAGGGTTATGTGAACTGCCCTTTTTCTGCCGTGATATGCTCTGCTTCTTAGTTTTCCAGTCCCCATGATCCTTTTCCATATTTTTCAGCCAGTGAGATTCTTAGAACACAAGACGATGTGGTTATGAAGTCCCAGCTTCTTGCAAATCTCTGTTATTTTTTTTTCCTCTCTAAGAACACAAGATGATGTGGTTATGAAGTCACAGCTTCTTACAAATCTGTTACTTTTTTTCTCCCTCTCCTAATAATTTTTCCCTCTGGTTGGATGTTTAAAAGATACTGGAGAGGAAGAAGTTGCTTTGAGTTAGCATTTTGGAGCTGCTGCTAAGTCGCCTCAGTTGTGTCTGACTCTGTGCGACCCCATAGACGGCAGCCCACCTGGGATTCTCCAGGCAAGAATACTGGAGTGGGTTGCCATTTCCTTCTCCAATGCGTGAAAGTGAAGTCGTTCAGTCGAGTTCAACTCATAGCGACGCCACGGACTGCAGCCCACCAGGCTCCTCCATCCGTGGGATTTTCCAGGCAAGAGCACTGGAGTGGGGTGCCATTGCCTTCTCCTAATGGGCCGTGCAAAGGCCACAGGCTAGTTTAAGTCTGAACCTCTTGCTCTGAGTGGAAAAATTCTTGAATAGGTAAGATTCTCTTGGCACTTTGGGCAAACGCAGTGCAGTCCTCCCTGTATTTTAATTTCAAGGAGCAGCAGTGATTATAAGACAGGAGTCTGAATACGCATTTACTATTAGAAAAAAACTAGGTGAGATCATAAGAGTATGAAAGATGATAAGAAAGCATGTGTTACATTTGGGTAAGCGGTTGATTATTAATGGATGCTAGAAAAATGCAGAAATAGAAAAGACCATCACATAATTTTGAAAGCTTTGACCAGCATGGGGTGCCCTGTCGAGGCCGACTATTTGCGGCCCTGTGGACAGTAGCCTGTACCAGACTCCTCTATCTGTGGAATTTTCCAGGCTAGCATCCCGGAGTGGGTTGCTGTTTCCTCCTCTGGAAGATGAGGGTGGTATCATTATAAACAGAAATGATGAAATTAGAGAGGTGTGTGTTTGGGTAAATGTAATGAAGATTATTTTAAATTTTCAAAATATTGGAGCAAATATTTAAAAAGTTTTTTTTTGTTTGTTTTGTAGTGATCTCTTTCACATGCCTGCCTTGTTTCGCCATCGTTTTAATTCATTCACTTCTGCTGTAATTGGAGGATAATGGCTTGACGTTAATGTGTTTGGTGTCTGCCATCCATCCTCATGAATCAGCCGTAGGTATATACATGTTCCCTTCTCTCTTGAGCCCCCCTCCCACCTCCCACCCTAGCCCACCCCTCTAGGTGGTCACGGAGCCCAGGATTGACTTTGCTCTGAAATTCCCCCCTCGCTGTCTATTTTGCAGATGTTCGTGTATATGTTTACAAACAACTTTTCTCCACGCGTCCAACCCTCTCCTCCTCCTGCTGTGTCCACAAGTCTGATCTCTAAGTCTGTATCTCCACTGCTGCTGCTGCTGCTACTAAGTCGCTTCAGTCGTGTCCAACTCTGTGCGACACCAAAGATGGCAGCCCACCAGGCTCCCCCGTCCCTGGGATTCTCCAGGCAAGATCACTGGAGTGGGCTGCCATTTCCTACTCCAATGCTGCCCTGCAAATAGGTTCATCAATAACGTCTTTCTAGAGTCCATATATATACTTAGTTCAGTTCAGTCGCTCAGTCGTGTCCGACTCTTTGTGACCCCATGAATCGCAGCACGCCAGGCCTCCCTGTCCATCACCAGCTCCCGGAGTTCACTCAGACTCACGT
>SJXQ01000959.1:273536-305438 GCA_006408695.1 Aepyceros melampus
TTCTCCTCCTGCCCCCAATCCCTCCCAGCATCAGGGTCTTTTCCAATGAGTCAACTCTTCACATGAGGTGGCCAAAGGACTGGAGCTTCAGCTTTAGCATCATTCCTTCCAAAGAAATCCCAGGGCTGATCTCCTTCAGAATGGACTGGTTGGATCTCCTTGCAGTCCAAGGGACTCTCAAGAGTCTTCTCCAACACCTAAATAGTAACACCTAATAGTAATTTATATTCAGTGTAAAATATTGGTTATGTCCCCTGTGCCGTACAATATAGGCTTGTAGCTTATATATTTCGTATGTATTAGTCTGTATCTCCTAAGCCCCACCCGTCTATTGCCTGCCCCCTCCCTCTCCACACTGGGATGAAGTACTTTCTCTATATCTCTGAAGTCTGCTTCTTTCTTTGTGAAATTCACTAGCTTGTTGAATGTTTCAGGTTCCACATTTACATGCTATCATATACAGTATTTGTCTTTCTCTTGGACGTGCTTCACTAAGCATAACAGCCCCCAAGTAGAGGCAGGCTGCTGAAAGTGGCAAAGTTTTGTTCTTTTTCACAGCTGAGTAGTATTCCACTGCATACGTACACCCCCGTCTCGACCCATTCTCCTTTTGATAAGACATGAGCTTTGTTTCCATGTCTTGTCTACTGTCAATAGTGCTGCTATGAACACTGAAGTACATGTATCTTTTTTGAAAAAAAAATTGAAGTATAGTTGATTTACAACGTTGTCTTACTTTCAAATTGGATCTCCTTGCAGTCCAAGGGACTCTCAAGAGTCTTCTCCAACACCTAAATAGTAACACCTAATAGTAATTTATATTCAGTGTAAAATATTGGTTATGTCCCCTGTGCCGTACAATATAGGCTTGTAGCTTATATATTTCGTATGTATTAGTCTGTATCTCCTAAGCCCCACCCGTCTATTGCCTGCCCTCTCCCTCTCCACACTGGGATGAAGTACTTTCTCTATATCTCTGAAATCTGCTTCTTTCTTCGTGAAATTCACTAGCTTGTTGAATGTTTTAGGTTCCACATTTACACGCTATCATATATACTATTTGTCTTTCTCTTGGACGTGCTTCACTAAGCGTAACGGCCCCCAAGTAGAGGCAGGCTGCTGAAAGTGGCAAAGTTTTGTTCTTTTTACAGCTGAGTGGTATTCCACTGCACACGTATACCCCGTCTCGACCCATTCCCCTTTTGATAAGACAGGAGCTTTGTTTCCATGTCTTGTCTACTGTCAATAGTGCTGCTATGAACACTGAAGTACACGTATTTTTTTTTTTTTTAAATTGAAGTATAGTTGATTTACAACGTTGTCTTACTTTCAAATGTACACCCAAGTGATTCAGTTATACACATACATGGAACTATTCTTTTTCAGATTCTCTTCCCAGATAGGTTATTACAGTATATTATAGTTACTTATGCTGTATAACACATGCTTGTTGATTACCTAATTTATGTATAGTAGTGTGTACATTGGAGAAGGCAGTGGCACCCCAATGCAGTACTCTTGCCTGGAAAATCCCATGGGCAGAGGAACCTGGTGGGCTGCAGTCCATGGGGTCGCTAGGAGTCGGACACAACTGAAAGACTTCACTTTCACTTTTCACTTTCATGCATTGGAGAAGGAAATGGCAACCTACTCCAGTGTTCTTGCCTGGAGAATCCCAGGGATGGGGGAGCCGGTGGGCTGCTGTCTGTGGGGTCACACCGAGTCAGACACGACTGAAGCGACTTAGCAGCAGCAGCAGCAGCGAGTATATGGCCATCCCAAACTCCCAATTTATCCCTCCCTCTTCTTTTCTCCCTTGGTTACAATAAGTTTTATTTTCTGGGTCTCTGAGTCTCTGCTTTGTAAATAAGTTCATTTGTGTCCTCTTTTAGATTCCATGTAAATGACATCATATGGTGTTTGGTGACTGACCTCACTTAGTTGGAGAAGGTGATGGCACCCGACTCCAGTACTCTTGCCTGGAAAATCCCATGGACGGGGTAGGCTGGTGGGCTGCTGTCTATGGGGTCGCACAGAGTCAGACACGACTGAAGCGACTTAGCAGTAGCAGCAGCAGGAGACAGATGTATATATGTGCAATTTATAGAGGCTATATGTGTGTGTATATATAAAATCTTACTGACAGACTTACCAACAAATGCAGTAGTTCTTGAAGCACTTGCACCACTTCTATTGGTAACTTACCTTTCAAGGCATCAGTAAAAGTCCAGGTCCATTCAGGATTCGAAAAACCGCACTATGCATTTCAGTAGCTACATGAGGGCTAAGTTGTGTCCAAGTCTTTGCAACCCCATGGACTGTAGCCCGCCAGGCTCCTCTGTCCATGGCATTCTCCAGGAAAGAATACTGGCATGGGTTGCCATTCCCTTCTCCGGAGGAATCTTTCCAACCCTGGGATCACACCAGCGTCTCCTGCCTTGGTAAGCTGCTGCTTTACCTGCTGGCCCATCGGGGATTCCAGTAGAGGGATCTGATTTTTTTTTAAAAAAAGTATTGGTCAGAGAGATGCTTCATGGCTGCAAGCACTGATTTGAGATCAGGAAGGTGTGGGCCAATATCCACAGGAAAATGCTGCCGTTCCCAGGACAAGGACAGACCCGAAGGAGGGGCTCCAGGAAACTCTTGGCTGGCTCTCCTGCTGTATCTGAGTTGCATGATACACATGACCGAGGACGCCGGACCCACGAGAACCACGTCCAGGCTGGGGCAGCAAAGAGGAAGAAAGACATCTCTTGGTTTCTTCTCCCAGCTTCAGGCTCCTGTTAGTCCCGACCCTCCTGTAACATGAGGAGAAACTGAAGGTCAAACCCTAGTGTGGCCCACCACGCCAATTGCTGGATTGTAGGGCTTCCTGTAGACCAGCTGACCCTTTTCATTGGCTGTCAGTGCAACAGCGGAGTCCTCCCCCTAGATTTCACCTGATCAGTCAGCAAATGACCACACTTTAAAGAGGCGACTCTCCCGAGGTTCTTTTAGCAGCAGAGCGGCCCGCTTGGACAGGAAGTTGAGGAGGACAGCTGGACAAACAGGAAGTGGTTTCCTCCCATTCTAGACGTTTCGGTGCTCCTAGCATAGGGCTCCATGCAGGACAATGGCTATTATCCAGAGTAACAGGCAGAGCAGATTTTGAAAGCCATGCTAGGGGTCTCCGGGGGTGATCCAGTGGTTACGAGTTCACCTTCCAATTCAGAGGGCTTCCCTCATAGCTCAGCTGGTAAAGAAGAATACGCCTGCAATGTAGGAGACCTGGGTTTGATCCTCGAGTGCAGGGGGGCTCAAGAATTCCATGTGCTGTACAGTCCATGGGGTGGCAGCAAGCTGGATACGACTGAGTGAGTGTCAGTTTTCAATTCAGACGTTGCAGGTTCAGTCCCTGGTTGGGGAGCTAAGATGCCACGTGACGTGTGGCCATAAACCAAAAGAGAAAACAGAAGCAGTGTTCTAACCCTAATGAAGACTTTAAAAATGGTCCACCTCAAAAAAAAAAAAAAAAACTTTAAATTTTTGAAATATTTTTAATTGGAGGATAATTGTTTTACTATCCTGTGTTAGTTTTTGCCATACACCAATAGGAGTCAGGCATAAGTATACTCTTATAGATGTCTCCTTCCTTTTGATATCCACATGAATGAGCTTTTGAACTGTGATGTTGGAGAAGACTCTTGAGAGTCCCTGGGACTGCAAGGAGATCCAGCCAGTTATTCTGAAGGAGATCGCCCTGGGATTTCTTTGGAAGGAATGATGCTGAAGCTGAAGCTCCAGTCCTTTGGCCACCTCATGTGAAGAGTTGACTCATTGGAAAAGACCCTGATGCTGGGAGGGATTGGGGATGGGAGGAGAAGGGGACGACCGAGGATGAGATGGCTGGATGGCATCACGGACTCAATGGATGTGAGTCTGAGTGAAGTCCAGGAGTTGGTGATGGACAGGGAGGCCTGGCGTGCTGCAATTCATGTGGTCGCAGTCAGACACGACTGAGTGACTGAACTGAACTGAACGAGCCGTAGGTATATTAATACAAATATTCCCTGCCTTGCCTACTGTAAACAGTGCTGCTATGAACATTGAGGTACGTGTATCTTTTTTAAAAAAAATTATAGTTGGTTTACAACATTGTGTTTCCATTATACAGCAAAGTGATTCTGTTATATACACACATATGTGGATATACACAAATATATTCTTTTATAAAATTCTCATCCTTTATAGGTTATCACAAGATGCTGAGTAGGGTTTCCTGTGCTACAGAGTAACTCCTTATTGATTATATATTATTATATATGGTATTACATTATTATTCTATAGTAAATACTATATAAATTACTATTATATATAGTAGTTTTATATTTATGAATTCAGGCTCCTAGTTTACCCCCGCCCTGCCCTTTATCCTCTGGTGACCATTAAGCGTGTTTTCTATATCTCAGTCATTGTATTTTGTAAATAAGTTCATTTGTGTCATATTTTAGATTCAGCACATGAGTGATATGCTGTTTGTCTTTCTCTTTTCTCTCCCTCACCCCATTACAAAAAATATTAAAATAATTTCTTTTTTAAAAAAAAAAGCTATGCTTGGTAGGAGAATAGACTTATGGACCTGGGGAGAGGGGAGGAGAGGGTGAGATGTTATGGAAAGAGCAACCTGGAAACTTACATCACCATATATAACATAGAGTGCCAACAGGAATTTGCTCTGTGTCTCAGGGAACTCAAACCGGGGCTCTGTATCAACCTAGAGGGTGAGATGGTGAGGGAGGTTCAAAAGGGAGGGGACATATGTATACCTACAGCTGATTCTTGTTGAGGTTTGACAGAAAACAGCAAAATTCTGTAAACCCATTATCCTTCAATTAAAACAAAAGAAAAAAAAGAAAAGCGATGCTGCGAACGTCTCTCTGCATTTACAGGGAACCCTGGCCTTCACCTGTAACACGGTCCCCTGATAAACCCAAGAGCCCTTGGTCAGGACATTCTCTGGACTTCTCATAACTTTAGATATTGTAGTTTCTTGGTTCCCTGGAAACCATGACTATGTCTTTGGCATTATTTATGCATATATTTTTCCCATTAATGTCTTGCTTCTCATCCTGGGGTGGGAGGAAAATTTCACAAGTGAATCAGAAGCTGAGACTTTGTTTCAGGGCTACTGCAGAGAAGCTGAATCACCAAAAAAAAATAAACAAATGAAACAAATCATTCAACAAATCTCCTAAAAAGAATGTTTCAAAGCAACTGTGTTATTTTGGGAGGGACAGGAACAGAAATCCTGCAAGGTGTCTAGGGGGAAGCTCTGAAATATGCAAACATTTAGCAAAGCAGAATAAAGAAAGGAGCTTGGAAAGACGGGAATGAACGCGCGCCTCCCGCTGATGATGGAAATCCATTATTGAAAGAAGCTGTGTTGCTTGATTCCTAAGCCCTGTCCAGCTCTGTGACCCCGTGGACGGCAGCACACCAGGCCTCCCTGTCCATCACCAACTCCTGGAGCGTGCTCAGACTCATGTCCATCGAGTCGGCGATGCCATCCAGCCATCTCACTCTCTGTCGTCCCCTTCTCCTCCAGCCTTCAATCTTTCCCAGCATCAGGGTCTTTTCCAATAGGACAACTCTTTACATGAGGTGGCCAAAGGATTGGAGTTTCAGCATCAGCATCAGTCCTTCCAATGAATATTCAGCACTGATTTCCTTCAGAATGGACTGGTTGGATCTCCTTGCAGTCCAAAGGGCTCTCAAGAGCTTTCTCCAACACCACAGTTCAAAGCATCAATTCTTCAGCTCTCAGTTGAAAGGAGAGGGCGACCTTAACCTTTCTTCCACTAGAATGTTCTTCTGCATTTAATTTGTGTTAATAACTCTGGGCTTCCCTGGTGCCTTAGTCATAAAGAACCCGCCTGCCATTGCAGGAGACCAGGGTTTGATCCCTTGGTTGAGAGGGATCCCCTGGAGGAGGGCATGGCAACCCACTCCAGTATCCTTGCCTGGAGAATTCCAATGGACAGAGAGGCCTGGTGGGCTACAGCCCATGGAGTCGCAAAGAGTCGGACAAGAGTGAGTGACTAAACGCCAACAGTAACACTCTGACCCACGGAGCGTTGTCGGGAATGACTGGCGGCTTAGCTCTCGTGTTATCCCTCACCCCAGCCCCTACCAACACTGTGATGGATGCTTTCAGAGTCTCATTTTTTAATTCAGGGAACATTAACTCTCTTTTCCTGTGAAATCTGGCTGCTGAGAAAGGAGATGATGGAAAAATAAATGGCTGAAGCTCTGACTCAAAAGACGGCAGGGGTCATCAGGATGTCTGTACCCCTAAGAAGACAAAAATCCATCCTGTGCTGATCTGCTGCTGCTGCTAAGTCGCTCCAGTCGTGTCCGACTCTGTGCGACCCCATAGATGGCAGCCCACCAGGCTCCTCCGCCCATGGGATTCTCCAGGCAAGAACACTGAAGTGGGACGCCATTGCCTTCTCTGTGTGCTGATCTAGGGAAATTAAATTTAGTTTGCACACAACAGTTTTATATGAAAAACAAGATTTTCGCCATCTGCGGGTTATAGGCTGGTTCAGCTTTCCATCAGTCTCTTTAATTGATAATACAGTACAGGCCACCTTCCAGAGAGTGTTTTCAGATAATGAAACTTCCCGTCAATTAGAAAGGGGAGAAGATGCGGTGATGACGGTTCAGTTCAAGGAACCAGTGGTTACTGTCCTTCGGTAATTCATCGCGTCTTCCTTTTAAGTAGTCGTCTGGTTGCGTTTGATTCTCCGTGAATTCTTGCGGCGCCTCCAGCAAAAACTATTCAGATTTATAAGAAGATAAACATTTCTTTGCTGGAATTTAGCGGGGACAGCAAGTGTGGTAGCCATGAACTCAAGATAAAGAAACCATCTTAGAAGCATGTTAGGGGCTTTGCAGGTGGTCCAGTGGTTAAGGCTCCGTGTTTCCAGTTTCCTAGGAAATGCCCATCACACACAGATCGAGCAACAGTGATTCCAAGGGGCTTGGGCTTCCATCGTGACTCAGACGGTAAAGAATCTGCCTGCAGTGCTGGAGACTTGGGTTCAATCCCTGTGTCAGGAAGATCCCCTTGGAGAAGGGAACGACAGCCCACTCCAGTATTCTTGCCCGGAGAATCCCATGGACAGTGGAGCCTGGTGGGATACAGTCCATGGGGTTGCAGAGAGTTGGACACGACTGAGTGACTAACATTTGCACTTCCTGAAGGGCTCGGGTTCCATCTCTGTTAGTGAACTTAAGATTCCCACATGCCATGTGGAGCAGCCAAAAAAAATAAAAGTATCTTTACAAAATTTAGCTTCCATAGAGGTTGAGAGTTTTCACAATCAAAAGTCCGTTTTTCTGTAAAATAGACTTTATTTTATGAAGTTTTGCTCAAAAAAAATCTAAATTTGTAGAAAGAAGCCATTTGATTAAAAAAAAAAAAAAATCCCCAGTGTGTAGCAGCAGAGAACATTGTCTCCTAAATTGCACATCAAAATGTTATCTTCCACGGAAATTGTGTTCCCTTTAATTGCACAGGAAATTTTAGTGGCCTTGAGATAACAGTGAATAGTACTGTTTGTAGCATAACCTTATCTCCCAGGACAAGAAAAAAGAGCTTGAACGAAACCATCTGACAGAGAGAGGAAATAGAAACGCCTAAGAATTTGGCTCCCTGGAGAAGGGAATGACAACCCACTCCAGTATTCTTGTCTGGAGAATTTTATGGACAAAGGAGCCTGGGGGGCTGCAGTCCATGGGGTCCCAAAGAGTCAGACACGACCGAGAGACTAACATTTTCCTTCAGGAATTTGGCTACATCAGAAAAAGGGCAATTCTATCATTAATTTATGACTCTCCAAGCGGTTCTTACAATGAAAAATGAAAGTCGCTCAGTTGTGTCTGAATCTCTGTGACCCCATGGACTATAGCCCTCCAGGCTCCCCTGTCCATGGGATTCTCCAGGCAAGAATACTGGAGTGGGTTGCTATTTCCTTCTCCAGGGGATCTTCCCAACCCAGGGATCAAACCCGTGTCTCCTGCATTGGCAGGCGGATTCTTCACCACTGAGCCATCAGGGAAGCACTCAGTTTTGTATGGCCTTCAAATATCTCATGTCTGAGCTGAGACCCACTGCTGCTGCTGCTGCTGCTGCTAAGTCGCTTCAGTCATGTCCAACTCTGTGCAACCCCACAGACGGCAGCCCACCAGGCTCCCCCGTCCCTGGGATTCTCCAGGCAAGAACACTGGAGTGGGTTGCCATTTCCTTCTCCAATTCATGAAAGTGAAAAATGAAAGTGAAGATGCTCAGTCTTACCCGATTCTTAGCGACCCCATGGACTGCAGCCCACCAGACTCCTCTGTCCATGGGATTTTCCAGGCAAGAGTACTGGAGTGGGGTGCCATTGCCTTCTCCATAAGATCCACAGTATCCTCTAAGACCCACAATATCCTCTAATAAATACGAATGCTGCTGCTAAGTCGCATCAGTCATGTCTGACTTTGTCCCACCCCTTAGACGGCAGCCCAACAGGCTCCTCCGTCCCTGGGATTCTCCAGGCAAGAATACTGGAGTGGGTTGCCATTGCCTTCTCCATAAATAGGAGTGAGGTGAGGTGAAGTTGCTCAGTCGTGTCTGACTCTTTGCGACCCCTTGGACTGTAACCCACTAGGCTTCTCCGTCCATGGGATTCTCCAGGCAAGAACACTGGAGTGGATTGCCATTAAATAGGAGTAGAAAATAGCAAAGTCAGAATCTAGATAGATAAGCAAGCAGGAGAAAGGTGAATTCACCACCTCTCAGATTCTCTCATCATTGTGTGAGACTTAGAATCTTCCATTTCTCTTTACATTTTATAGCATTAAAATCACTAAGGCATAATACCTCCCATTATAATGAACACATTCCTTTCAATCATACCTGTACAATGTTGGAGGCTTGATAAATTCTGTTATTGATGTTCAATTGATTGGGGTTGCTACTTTTTGTGAATATGCCTTAAATTCTACCTGTTGTTCCATTGCTTAGTTGTGCCCAACTCTTTGTGACCCCATGGACTGCAGCACGCCAGGCCTCTCTGTCCATCACCAACTCCCAGAGCTTGCTCAAACTCATGCCCCTTGAGTCGGTGATGCCATCCAACCACCTCATCTTCTGCCGTCCCCTTCTCCTCCTGCCTTCAATGTTACCCAGCAGCAGGGTCTGTTCCAATCAGTCAGCTCTTCACATCAGGTGGCCCAAGGATTGGAGTTTCAGCTTCAGCATCAATCCTTCCAATTATTCAGGACTGAACTGTGGTGTTGGAGAAGACTCTTGAGAGTCCCTTGGACTGTTAGGAGATCCAACCAGTCCATTCTAAAGGAGATCAGCCCTGGGATTTCTTTGGAAGGAATGATGCTGAAGCTGAAACTCCAGTACTTTGCCCAGGTGATGCGAAGAACTGACACATTGGAAAAGACTCTGATGCTGGGAGAGATTGTGGGCAGGAGGAGAAGGGGATGACAGAAGATGAGATGGCTGGATGGCATCACTGAGTCGATGGACGTGAGTCTGAGTGAACTCCGGGAGTTGGTGATAGACAGGGAGACCTGGCGTGCTGCAATTCATGCGGTCGCAAAGAGTCGGACATGACTGAGCACCTGAACTGAACTGATCTCCTTTACGATGGACTGGTTGGATCTCGGTGCAGTCCAAGGGACTCTCAAGAGTCCTCTCCAACACCACAGCTCAAAAGCATCATTCTTTGGTGCTCAGTTTGCTTTATAGTCCAACTCACATCCTTACATGACTCCTGGAACAAACCATACTCACCTTCTTAGTTTCTCTTTCTCCTGGTCAAGACAAAGACTCAAACAGCAGACTGCTTACCTCTCCAGTGTTCCTCAGGAGCAGAAATTGTTGCCAAAGGTCTTCCAGGGTTTTTGACATTATCGGATACTTTATTTCCCTTACTGGATACTTTAATATACATATTTCTTGACTGAGTCTCAGATGTAGAGGGGAAAAAAAGCTAAGTATGCAAATCCCATGGACAGAGGAGCCTGGTGGGCTGCAGTCCATGGGGTCGCAGAGAGTCGGACATGACTGAGCGACTTCACTTTCATGTTTCACTTTCAGGTATTGGAGAAGGAAATGGCAACCCACTCCAGTGTTCTTGCCTGGAGAATCCCAGGGGCGGCAGAGCCTGGTGGGCTGCCGTCTCTGGAGTCGCACAGAGTCGGACATGACTGAAGCGACTCAGCAGCAGCAGCAAGCAGTCAACTCATTCTTTGTCTCTTGAGAAATAAGAATTAGAGTCATGCATAGGACTGAAATCCTAAAAGCACAGGAAAAAAAGAAAAAAGACATCTAGTAATGCATTCAGTGTGAAAGGGAAAAATGCTGACTTTTTATCTTTGGATGAAAATATGGAACGGTGACTGGTGTTTATAACAACAGATGAACGCTGGAAATGTTGAGGAGCCTCGGCATCCCAAGGTCAGAAGTGTGTCTGGTGCAATTTCACCCTATTTCCTTTTCTCATCTTATCCAAGCTCTACTGATTTCCATAAAATGTGAGTAACAGGAAGTGGCCATTCACACTTTTGGAAGTATCCAGAGACTGAATACCTTCCCGCAATCTCTGTGTTGAAGTAAGACAGATCATAGTTTTTTTTGTTGTTGTTTTTACCATGAAAAATGGTGATTGCCGTCACATGAGGTGAAGGAAAGGACACATTTTCCACACGATTCCATAAATCTGAATTTAAAGAGCTTCATTACTCTTCATGAAAACAAATGGTTTGTATTCCCTGTTGAGATCCACTTTGCATGGTGAAGTCATTAGGCTTTCCTTGATGGAATGGGAGTTTAAAGTTTCTTGATCCTCCCTCCCTAATTTAAAACCTTCTGTTGTGGTGCTTCGGTTGTTTTTGTTTTTTAACTTTGATTTGATTTGCTTTTGTGGTTAGGTCACAATGATAGTAACGTGTGTGCTGTTCAAACTGGCGAGAAAACCAGTTAGCCAGCGAGTGTCAGGACGTTTGTGGTGTACAGAAGACAAAGTGTTTAAACAGACTTGAATTCCCAGTCCTCAGCCACGGTTTAACTTAAATTATCAGCCCCGTATTGCTGCCAAGATAGAAAACACGGATCTTTGCAAAGATAAACAGATCTCAGAAATTGCACCCAGCATAAGTCACTCTGTTTCCTGAAGAGACTTTTTAAATTGGTTTTTTTTTTTTTTTTGATTGTGTGGATTTTTGACAGGAAACAGGCTAATGGGAGTTTGCTTTCACTCAGCTTTCTTGAACTATACCCTTTACTTCACCTTGGTGCCATTTATAAAATCTAAGGAGTTAACTTGGATCCAGTGGTAACTGTAGACACAATTCAGATGCTGCTATGTTGGCATTGATTTCTGTGATTCTGTTGTGACATGTACACGCTTAGTTGTGTCATTTGGGATCTATTTCCCTGAGCAAGGATGGAACACAGGTCCCATGTATTGGGCGCTCAGGGTCTCAGACCTTGGACCACGAGGGAAGTTCCAGATTCAAGTACTATAATCGGTTCCATTCAGGCACTCGGTCATGTCCGACTCTTAGCGACCGCATGGACTGCAGCCTACCAGGCTCCTCCGCCGTGGGATTTCCCAGGCCAGAGTACTGGAGTGGGGTGCCATTCACATATAGGTGATATTGTATACTTGTCTATCTCTGTGTGACTGACTTCACTCAGTGTGACAGTCTCAAAGTCCATGCTGTTGCAGATGGCATTATTTCCGTGTTGTTTATGGCCGAGTCCTATTCTACTGTGTTTGGGCATTCATCGCTCAGTAGACAGGTTGTTTGCACGTCCTGGCTATTGTGAATAGTGCTGCTGTGAACACTGGGGTGCCTGTATCATTTTGTTTATATGACTGTCTGGATATAAGTCCAGGAGTGGATTATTGAGTCATATGCTAGCTCGGTTTTTAAAGGAACCTCCGTGCTGTGCTCCATAGGGGCTGCCTCAGCTGGCTTTCCCACCAACAGTGTGGGAGGGGTCCCTTTTCTCCACACCCTCTCCAGCATTTATTGCTTCTAGATTTTTTTGATGATGGCCATTCTGACCTGTGGGAGTTGATAACCTCGTTGTTGTTTTGATTTGTGTTTCTCTAATAACTAATGATGCGAAGCATCTTTTCACGGACCTGCTGTTGATCTGTATGTCTTCTTTGGAGAAACGTCTATTGAGGTCTTTTGCCCACCACCACGGAAGCCCAGGATTCCTGGAGCGGGTAGCCTATCCCTTCTCCAGCGGATCTTCCCAACCCAGGAATCAAGCTGGGGTCTCCTGCATTGCAGGCAGATTCTTTACCAACTGAGCTTTGAGGAGAGCCCCAATTTTTAACAGAGTTGTTTTTTGATATTGAGCCATCAGAGCTGCACATATACTGCCTTTTAAATTGAGATAAGACATTGCACTATCACACAAGACATTGTGAAGTCATGATAACATAAACAGAAGCAGAAAATACTGTACGTGGTAGAAATATATGAAGCCTGCCACTTGGTATACAGAAGGCAATGGCACCCCACTCCAGGACTCTTGCCTGGAAAATCCCATGGGCGGAGGAGCCTGGTGGGCTGCAGTCCATGGGGTCTCGAAGAGTCTGACACAACTGAGCGACTTCACTTTCACTTTTCACTCTCATGCATTGGAGAAGGAAATGGTAACCCACTCCAGTGTTCTTGCCTGGAGAGTCCCAGGGACGGGGGAGCCTGGTGGGCTGCCGTCTGTGGGGTCGCACAGTCGGACACGACTGAAGCGACTTAGCCGTAGCAGCAGCCCCTTGGTGAGAAGATTTCCTCAAGTAGCATAATAATAGAAAGATAAGAGACAATAAAAAAAAGCAAGAGTATTTTATCTTCTCTTCTTACAAGGGAACATAAGTCCGACTGAGTAATGGAAATGAAGTCTAGATCAACTCTGAGGTCCATTGTCTTGGGCAATTAATCCTCCCCTCTAGAGTGACTCGGGCGTTTCATTTCTTTATAGCTTCCTTCTCTCTGATCGGCATCCTCTGGCCGACTGCTTTTATCAGATGTAGGTGACTGATGGCCAGGCCGCCTGTTGAGATCATATTGATTGAGGTCACTGCCCATGAGCTCTTTCTGGAACCTTCTCAGCAGAAACTAGAAATCCTGTGAAACTGGACAGCATTCCCCATTCTGACAGGAGAGTATTGTGTAGAAATGCATGTACATTTCCATACCTCGTACAGGCTGAATCACGGTGCCTAGCCAAAGGAATCGTCTCACCCACAAAGAAAGAAAATTCTACGCTTGTCAAAGGAAGCCCTGTGCCATTTAAAATTCATCAACAGTTTTCTTTGTGATTTTTTTTTTAATTTTTGAACTGAGGATTCATTGAAGAAATATCTTTTTTTCTGTGGCTTTTTCTGCGGGAAATGATGAATCCGGCCGCTCAAGAGGAAAAGATGGCGGGGGGCGGATTATGTCGGTCTCGGAGAGCCGTCGTCACTGTTCAAATAAAGATTGTCACCGTTAATCTTGCCTGGAGCGCACTCAACTCACCAATGCACTTGAAACCCACGTTTTCTCTGCGTGTCATTCTAATAAACGGTGTCCTCATAGCATGAGCGCACCTCTGGTAGGTCTGATGCTGTAATTTTTCTCCTTCCAAAAGGCATGTCTCTTCTTTGTTTTTATTTTTTTAATATTTATTGGAGTAGAGTTGATTTACAACATCGTGTGGGTTTCAGGTATACAGCAAAGCGAATCAGTTTTATATATCTACATACATTTAGTCCCTCTTTTCCAGATTCATTTCCCATATAGGTCATTACAGAGTATACAGCAGAGATCCCTGCTCTGTACAGGAGGTCCGCACTGGTTGTCTGTCTTATATATTATAGCGGCGGCAATAGAGAAGGGAGTAGCAACCCGCTGAGTATCCTTGCCTGGGAAATCCCATGCACAGGGGAGCCTGGTGGGCAAAGAGTCGGACGTGACTGAGTGACTCAACAGCAACAATAATAATTAGGCTGCTGCTGCTCCTGTTGCTACTGCTAAGTCGCTTCAGTCGCATCCGACTCTGTGCGACCCCATAAACGGCAGCCCACCAGGCTCTCCCATCCCTGGGATTCTCCAGGCAAGAACACTGGAGTGGGTTTCCATTTCCTTCTCCAATGCATGAAAGTGAAAAGTGAAACTAGGGTCGCTCTTCGCAACCCCATGGACTGCAGCCCACCAGGCTCCTCCGTCCATGGGATTTCATAGGCAAGAGTACTGGAGTGGGGTGCCGTTGCCTTCTCCAATAATTAGGTTAGCAAGTCCAATTAAGTAGCTCTGATAAGAACTGCCAGCCTGGAAGAAAAATGTCAGCTCAACCGTCCAGGTTCTTATTTGCCTGCATTGTGTTGGATATTAACTTCTTCCAATCCCATATCTGACATCGAGTTAGTTTCCCATATATACTACTCCCAAATAATGCTTGTAAATTAAGAAGGAAATGTGTAGATTTGAAGTTATTGAAAAAGACTCTGATTTCGCAAGATGGAGGGCAGGAGGAGAAGGCGGCAACACAGTATGAGATGGTTGGATGGCTTCACTGACGTGATGGACATGAGTTTGAGCAAGTTCCGGGAGCTGGTGATGGGCAGGGAAGCCTGGGGTGCTGCGATCCATGGGGTCGCAAAGAGTTGGGCATGACTGAAGCAGTATGCGTATACTAACCCGAGTCTCCCAATTGATCCCTCCCCTCCCCACCCCTATCCCCCTGGTAACCAGACATTTGTTTTCTATATCTGTGACTCTATTTCTGTTTGGTAAATGAGTCCACGTGTATCACTTAGGTTCCACATATAAGTGATATCACGTGACATTTGTCTTTCTGTCTGACGTCACTTGGGTGCCCATCTCTGGGTCCCTCCGTACAGCTTCAAATGACATTGTTTCATTTTTGTGGCTGATGATACTCCATTGTATACACATAGAATTGACGCTTTTGAACTGTGTGGTGTTGGAGAAGACTCTTGAGAGTCCGTTGGACTGCAAGGAGTTCCAACCAGTCCATCCTAAAGGAGATCGGTCCTGAATATTCACTGGAAGGACTGAGGCTAAAGCTGAAACTCCAATACCTGGGTCAACTGATTCGAAGAGCTGACTCATTGGGAAAGACCCTGATGCTGGGAAGGATTGAAGGTGGGAGGAGAAGGGGGTGACAGAGGATGGGATAGTCGGATGGCATGACCAGCTCGATGGACATGAGTCTGAGTAAAGTCTGGGAGTTGGTCATGGACATGGAAGCCTGGTGTGCTGCAGTCCATGGGGTCGCAAGCAGTCAGACACGACTGAGCAACTGGACTGAACTGAACCACATCTTTATCCATCCCTCAGCTGATGGACATTGAGGTTGCTTCCATATCTAGGGTATTGTAAACAGTGCTTCAGTGAACACCAGGGTGCCTGCCTTCTTTCAGCTCATGTTTTCCTCCGGATATATGCCCAGGAGTGGGATTGGCAATTCTCCCAGCACTTTGAAGCTGATCAGCAATTTTCCTTTTTTTTGGTTTGTTGACTCAATTTGTAAACACGTTGTTTCATTATCTCTGAACAGTTGATAGACAGCCCTTCACAGATGTCTTATTTTCTTTTTAAGTTTTTATTTTATGTTGGGGTATAGCCGAGTAGTGAGAAGCCCGGCTGTGTCAGCGGTGCAAAGCTGGAGACGCAGGTTTAATCCCTGGAGGAGGGAATGGCAGACCACTGCAGTATGCTAGCCTGGAGCATCCCATGGGCCTGGTAGGGGCCAGTCCATGGGGTCACAAAGAATCAGACACAACCAAGCAACTAAACAACAGCTGATTAGCAACGTTGTGATGGTTTCAGCCATCCCTATACATGCATCCATTCTTCCCCAGACACCCTTTTTGTTTCTTTTCCCTAAACTTCTCGGTGCTATTCTGGAGGCATTATTTTATGTGGGCTTACCAGTAGCTCAGTGGGTAAATAATTGACACAACCCAGGTCTGATCCCTGGGTTGGGAAGGTTCCCCTGGAGAAGGAAATGGCAGCCCACTCCAGCACTCTTGCCTGAAAAATCCCGTGGACACAGGAGCTTGGCGAGCTACAGTCCATGAGTTGACAAAGGGACACAGCTGAGCATGCACGCGTTATTTTATGTAATACCAGTTTATTATCATATTCATAGCTTTCTAATGTGAGGACAGGTTGGTTTTACTTAACAGTAAACCTTCATTCTTGCAGACCCTAAATTATGATAAGTGCTCCATACAATTATTATTCATTCCTTCCACCCACAGACCTGTCCCCGAATGACTGCTAAATTATGTCATCAACCCATTTATATCTCAAAAAAAAGACCTTCATTCTGAATATTGCCATGAATTATTAGGACGATAGCATGGATTAGAAAGGATGGAGAATTTGGGCTGCTTATGTACGAATATGCCTGTAACCTTGAACTTTAAAAAACGCCATAAAAGCAAGTTGATACAGAGTATAAATTACACTTCTTGACCAAGAATCACCCACTGTGTAACATATACTTATTCACAGGCAGCCTTATTTTCCCTTCTGGGTATCATTTTCTTAATTCAATTCAGTTTTATTGCGTTTATCTGAGCCATGAGTCAGTCCTTTTAAGGTCTGAGCTGGGGTTTCAAAAGCCATTCGGAATGGTAAAAGCATTCCATTGCTTTGTCAGGAGTATATTTCCAAAAAAGAATTATGCATCTGGCATTTGGAATATATTCTTAAAAAGAAATTGTTTTGGCTTGGGAATACGTCGCTGTAGAATGTCCCTAAATTAACCATATTAGAGATGAAGGGAATGTTAATAATGACAGTTAATGCTTAAATTCATTGCCTTCACCATCTCATAAGTTCCTGGGAAAATGTCATTTAAACCCAGTGGCATTCCTGTTATTGATTCCTTGTAAACATCAAGATAGTTTTAACAGGATTTCTTTTCTGATGATGTTCTGAACATGCAATGATTTTCTAGAATGCCTTAAGAATAACTGTGGAAAATTTAAGAGTTTGCCTGCCACAGTCCACGGGGTTGCAAAGAGCCTGACATGACTTAGCCACTGAACAGAAACAACAAAACCTTTACATTGGAGAGAGAGACATAATTCACCAAGTGAATCGTATTGAATGACTCTAAATCCTTGTGAAAGAAATATAGCTCAAAAAGAAACATCCTATTGCACTGTCGATTGTTTTATCGTCAGAGTACTGCCATCGTGAGTGTTGAATCAAATTCTGATAATTAGGCATAGTTCTATTTCTTGGGCTTAATGAGTATGACTTATTCAGTTATTGGGGCTTCCCTGGTGGCTCAGGCAGTAAAAAACCTCCCTGTAAAGAGGGAGACCTGGGTTTGATCCCTGGATCAGGAAGATCCCCTGGAGAAGGGAATGGCAACCCATTCCTGTATTCTTGCCTGAAGGATCCCCATGGACAGAGGAGCCTGGTGGGCTACAGTCCATGGGGCTGCAAAGAGTCAGACACAACTGAGTGAACTCAAGCATGCATTTAACAGCTATTTGTTCTGTGCCTGTTGTGTTAGGAACTAGCAAGGCATTAGAAAATTATCCAACAAAACACTATCTTGCCCTAACAGGGTTCAAGGTTATGTGAAGAGAGAGGCATTTAACAGATAAATGCATATGGCATGGATGTATGGCTTCCTATTTCCAGGCACTCAAGAATGTGGCTAACAGCTAGGGGCAAGACAGTTATGGCCCTTTGGACAAATATGGCCCCTGTCTCGTGTTTGCAAATAAAGTTTTATTGGAACAGAGCCACACTCATTCATGCATGCATTGTCCATGGATGTCTGCATTGACACCTGAGAGTTAACTTTTGTGATATGTCCGACATGCCACATTGTGTAAGGTTCAGTTGCACAGTTTAATGATTTGATACATTTATATGTTGCAAGACAATTTGCATCATAGCATTCCCTAAGCCCTCCACCACCTCCATTTATTTATTTTTTTTAAAGATAGCCCGGGAGATGGTGAAGGACAAGGAAGCCTGGCAGTTGAATAACAGCAACTTTGTAGTAGCTTTCAGGTAATACAATACGGTGTTGGTTACTCTCACCCCACCACTGGGCATCAGTTCCCCGGAACTTATTCATCTACTAACTGCCCATTTATACTTTTTGACCAATGTTCAAAGCATTCTTCCTGACAGCTAGAACCTGGAAAAAAATCCCAAATGCCCATCACTGCTGCTGCTGCTGCTGCTGCTAAGTCACTTCAGTCGTGCCTGACTCTGTGCGACTCCATAGATGGCAGCCCACCAGGCTCCCCCGTCCCTGGGATTCTCCAGGCAAGAACACTGGAGTGGGCTGCCATTTCCTTCTCCACTGCATGAAAGTGAAAAGTGAAAGTAAAGTCGCTCAGTTGTGTCCGACTTTTTGCGACCCCGTGGCCTGTAGCCCACCAGGCTTCTGGGTCCATGGGATTCTCCAGGCAAGAACACTGGAGTGCATTACTATTTCCTTCTCCAGGAGATCTTCCCGACCCGGGGATTGAACGCGGGTCTCCCGCATTGTAGGCAGACGCTTTACCATCTGAGCCACCAGGGAAGTCAGCTGGATTTAAATAGTGGAGACTAGACGGTGATATAGATTAACTTTTAAAAAGCACTGAACTGCACCTGAGAATGGGTGAATCGTATGGTATGTAAGTTTGACCACAAAAAAGTGCTAAAAACTTTCAAAAAATTGACACAGACAGCCTTACCTATGAAGCTTAAAAGATGTACTGTTCATACCTGATCCTTTATAGAAATAGTTTGCCAACCCCTGGTGTAGAGATTTGTAGATACTCAATATGCCAGCAAATTTGGAAAACTCAGCAGTGGCCACAGGACTGGAAAAGGTCCATATTCATTCCAATCCCAAAGAAAGGCGATGCCAAAGAAGGCTCAAACTACCGCACAATTGCACTCATCTCACATGCTAGTAAAGTAATGCTCAAAATTCTCCAAGCCAGGCTTCAGCAATACGTGAACTGTGAACCTCTGATGTTCAAGCTGGTTTTAGAAAAGGCAGAGGAACCAGAGATCAAATTGCCAACATCCACTGGATCATGGAAAAAGCAAGAGAGTTCCAGAAAAACATTTATTTCTGCTTTATTGATTATGCCAAAGCCTTTGACTGTGGATGCCAAAAACTGTGGAAAATTATGAAAGAGATGGAAATACCAGACCACCTAACCTGCCTCTTGAGAAACCTGTATGCAGGTCAAGAAGCAACAGTTAGAACTGGACATGGAACAACAGACTGGTTCCAAATAGGAAAAGGAGTACGTCAAGGTTGTATATTGTCACCCTGCTTATTTAACTTCTATGCAGAGTACATCATGAGAAACGCTGGACTGGAAGAAGCACAAGGTGGAATCAAGATTTCTGGGAGAAATATCAATAACCTCAGATATGCAGATGACACCACCCTTATGGCAGAAAGTGAAGAGGAACTAAAGAGCCTCTTGATGAAAGTGAAAGAGGAGAGTGAAAAAGTTGGCTTGAAGCTCAACATTCAGAAAACGAAGATCATGACATCTGGTCCCATCACTTCATGGGAAATAGATGGGGAACCAGTGGAAACAGTGTCATACTTTATTTTAGGGGGCTCCAAAATCACTGCAGATGGTGACTGCAGCTATGAAATTAAAAGACGCTTACTCCTTGGAAGAAAAATTATGACCAACCTAAATAGTATATTCAAAAGCAAATACATTATTTTGCCGACTAAGGTCCATCTAGTCAAGGCTATGGTTTTTCCTGTTGTCATGTATGGATGTGAGAGTTGGACTGTGAAGAAGGCTGAGCGCCGAAGAATTGATGCTTTTGAACTGTGGTGTTGGAGAAGACTCTTGAGAGTCCCTTGGGCTGCAAGGAGATCCAACCAGTCCATTCTGAAGGAGATCAACCCTGGGATTTCTTTGGAAGGAATGATGCTGAAGCTGAAGCTCCAGTACTTTGGCCACCTCATGCGAAGAGTGGACTCATTGGAAAAGACCCTGATGCTGGGAGGGATTGGGGGCAGGNTTTGAACTGTGGTGTTGGAGAAGACTCTTGAGAGTCCCTTGGACTGCAAGGAGATCCAACCAGTCCATTCTGAAGGAGATCAACCCTGGGATTTCTTTGGAAGGAATGATGCTAAAGCTGAAGCTCCAGTACTTTGGCCACCTCATGAGAAGAGTTGACTCATTGGAAAAGACTCTGATGCTGGAAGGGATTGGGGGCAGGAGGAGAAGGGGACGACAGAGGATGAGATGGCTGGATGGCATCACGGACTCAATGGACGTGAGTGTGAGTGAACTCCAGGAGTTGGTGATGGACAGGGAGGCCTGGCGTGCTGCGATTCATGGGGTCGCAAAGAGTCGGACACGACTGAGCGACTGGACTGAACTGAACTGATGTATATGTTTAACTGATTCACTTTGCGCTATACCTGAAACTAATATAACACTGTAAATCAACTATCATCCAATAAAAAATGTTTAAAAAGGAAAAGAAAATGGTACCACCATCCAAGAGATGTCTAATGTAGGATGCTGGGGGTCTGCCTTGTCTTCTAATGTAACGCTCACTCCACACAGTCAATCTAGCACCCAGTTCTATTTATTCTTCTTCCTAAATATTTCTCATCCATCCTTACTGCCAAAATCCTGGCCCAGCAAGACCCTCTGCGCTGCACTCTGTATCCATCCTCTCCTTCTTCAGATCTGTCCTAGACACAGCAAGGAGAGAACTTGTTAGTCTGTAAATTGGATTGTGCTAATTTCCTTCTCTGGACTCACCACGAAGGCCACAGCTGTCACACAAGTTGAAACAGGTGTGAGCTCTCTCTGACGCAGACATCATGAGTGGTGTTATTGGTGTGTGTTTCCAGAGTGGAGAAGAACTCATGGTAAAGTTCTGAACAAAACAAAGCACAAGCTTCACTCAATTCACACAGCAGTTACATTTCTGGGAAATTCAATGATGTTGAAACTGTATGTCTAAGTCTGCTCAGGCTGGTTTGACAGTGTGCCATGGATGGAGTGGTTTAAGCAGCACGTCTCCATTTCTCATGGCTCTGGACGCTGGCAGCCCGCAATCCAGGTTCTGATGAGTGCGGTTGCTGGGCAAAGTCTCTTCCTCTCCTTATTGTTGAGTCACTAGGTCGGACTCAGTTTTTTTGCAACCCCATGTCTGCCCACAGGCTCCTCTGTCCCGGGATCCCGCAGGCAAGAATACTGAAGTAGGTTGCCATTTCCTTCTCCAGGGGATCTTCCCGACCAGGGATCAAAACCACATCTCCTGCATTGGCAGGTGAATCCTTTACCACTGAGTCACCCAGAAAGCCCCTTCCTCTTCTTAAGAGGGCACTAAGCCCATCAAAAGGGGTCATAGCATTTGTCTTGGGGCCTCTTTTTTTTTTTCCTTTTTACTATTTACTTATTTATGTATTTAGCTGTGCCGGGTCTTGTTGTGGTACTTGGGATCTTTCATCTTTGTTGCAGCACAGAAACTCTTAGTTGCAGCCCGTGGGATCTAGCTCCTTGACCAGGGATCCAACCTGGGCCCCCTGCTTTGGGAGCAGAGTCTTGGCCACTGGACCACCAGGGAAGATGTCCCCATCTTGGAGTTTCTGATAGCTTCCCTCTGTGAACACTGACGGAATTCTCCCCAGGACCTAGGATTGAGTCCAGGCATGTTGATCTGCCAGCCTCATATGAGCGCCCTGTCTTTCTGGGCTTCTCCCCTAGAAAGGCAGGATCTCCTGGATAACCATCAGCTTTCTGTGCATAGAGTTCTCCCAACACATGGTCAGGACCCATTGGGAGAGTCAGGGTACATGAGGTTTAGGCTTTAAAAAAAAATCAATCTACATTTCATTTATGTAGTAATTCACTAAATGATACATTTCATAATGCATATGCGAAATTAATTCATTGCCACAATACAAAGTCTCAGGAGACTTTAGGAATCACGTGGTCTATCAGCATGTTCTAGATGAGCAAGTTGTCTCAAATTCCCCCTTTCTTTTTTCTTTCCTTTCCAGCCTTGGTGGCTCCCATTTCCCAAGCAAGCCTGGGGGATGATCTCAACCCCACTCAACTGCAGTGGCCACAGGACCCTGGTATACTACCCCATGCAGGTGTGGAAGGGTGTGCGTGTGGGCATGGCCAAGCCCGAGAGGGAGGTGCTGGCTTAAGAAGAGGGTGAAGGTGGAAGGAAATGATTCATTCTGAAACCAGATGTGGGGAAAGAGGGTCATGTGCTTATCGTCTAGTCCCCTGGCTGAGGTTGGGTGACGGAGGCCGCCCACTCTGCACGGGTCACACGGGGCCCCGAGGTGTCAGGCTGCAGCACTCTGAACAATCAGCAGAGGCAACCTGCAGCTGAGTTGAAAGAAGCAAGCCCCTCGCTACCCTACTTCCCCCACGTGTCTGGGCGAAGGTGGGCAGCTGCACGGAGACGCTAAATGTGGCCAAACTGCCCGGGCTCGGGGTTTCTGGGCCTGAGCCCCAGGGGAGGAACTGGCCCCCAGCACGCTCACACGTGCAGCTCTGAGGGAGAACTCCAATGCACCGGGGGTGGGGCATCTAGACTCTCGGCCTGGAGTCACCAAGCAGAAGCTGGAACTCAGCATTCGGCCTCACGAGTCAGCTTGACCGAGGGTGAAACCAGAATCCCGTTCTCTGACTCCCTGATTTCCCATTCTTTCCACTGACCTCCTCGCCATGCCGAGGAGAGCAGAGGGGTGTAGGGCTGTGGGGTTTTATGAAGGGAAGGATCAAACCCATGTCAGTATTCTTTGCAGCCCAGAGGAATTCCTCTACAGATCCCCTCCTGTCCGGAAGCCTTTCATACATTAAGAGTATTCCATGTTCAGAAATTCTCTCTTTACAAACCACCTCCATGACCCTGTTCACACATCTTGTTTTCAGCAGATGACTTTGCCATGTACTTCCTACAAAAAGCAGAAGTTGCCACTCTGTTATCTTTGCCACCAAGTCCACCCACTCTGCCTTTCTTTCTCCTCTTACAAAAGACAAAGGGTCCCTTCCACCTAAGACAGGCCTCAGCCACCCCCAGTGTTCCTCCTATCGCAACAATTTCACTCTTTCTCTCTTCCCCATGATTGACTTACCACTCTCTATGGGACCATTTTCAATAGACTGTGAACACACATAGTATTCTCCCTTCTGAAAAATGAAGTGAACTCAAGTGAAAGTTGCTCAGTTGCGTCCAACTCTTTGTGACCCCATGGCTGTATAGTGCATGAAATTCTCCAGGCCAGAATACTCTAGTGGGTAGCCTTTCCCTTCTCCAGGGGATCTTCCCAACCCAGGGATCAAACCCAGGTCTCCTGCATTGCAGGCAGATTCTTTACCAGCTGAGCCACAGGGGAAGCCCAATCTTTAAAATACCCCTCCCTTAAAACAACAATGAGATACCAGTATACACCTACTAGAATGGCTCCCATGTGAAACACTGCAGCAGCAGATGCTGATGAAGACTCTCATTCACTGCTGATGGGAGTGCAACATGGTATGGCTAGCTTGGAAGACCATTTGGTAGTTTCTTACAAAACTAACCATAACTCTTAAAATATGATCCAGCAACTGCCATCTTTGACATTTACCCCTGAGTTGGAAATCTTCACACCAAAACCTAACATCCACCAAACATGGATGTGGATAGCAGCTGTATTCATAATTACCAAAATCTGGAAGTAATCAATATGTCTTTGAATAAGTGAATGGATAAACAAATTGTGGTACAAACTGCGGAATGTTACTCAGCACTGAAAAAGGTACTACCAAGTCACAATAAGATGTGGAGAAACCTTAAATGAATATTGCTAAGTAAAAGAAGGCAGTCTGAAAATGCTATGAACTATGTGACCCCAATTGTATGTGATACTAGAAAAAGCAAGACTTTGGAGACAGTAAAAAGATCAGCAGTTGCCAGGGACTACAGGGACGGGGGAGCCTGGTGGGCTGCCGTCTATGGGGTCGCACAGAGTTGGACACGACTAAAGCGACTTAGCAGCAGCAGCAGCAGCAGCACGGAGGAGAAAATGCTGAACAAATGGAACACGGGGCACTTTTAGAAATTACTCTGTGTGATACTGTAATGGTGAATACATATCATACCTTTGTTACAACTCTATAGAATGTACAGCAGGAAAAAAAATGTACAGCATGAGCAGTGAGTCCTAATATAAACTAGAGACTTTAGTTGCTAACAATGTATCAACCAAAGTATAATAGGCTCACCAATTATAACTAGTGGTGTCTGACTCTTTGCAACCCCATGGACTGTAGCCTACCAGGCTCCTCGGTCCATGGGATTCTCCAGGCAAGGGTACTGGAGTGGGGTGCCATTGCCTTCTCCAGTGGATCTTCCCAGCCCAGGGATTGAACCCAGGTCTCCCACATGGCAGGCAGATGCTTTACCATCTGAGCCACCAGGGAAGCCCAATTATAACACATGTACCACATTGTTACAAGATGTTACTAGAGGAAACTGGAGGGAGGGGAAATAAGAGGTTCCATTCTGAAGAGTGTGTTCCTAAGTCCAATTTGTTCATAAGTCCAACAAATTTAGTCTAGGTACCCAAATAACATTATCAGCTTTAAGGTTCTGTACTGTGATAGGTTTGTGATGCTTTTCACATAAATAATATATAAAAAAGAACACACACACAAAGACAAATTTTAATCTTACAGTATGGAACTCCGAAAAGTACAGTAGTCCCCGCGACATCACCACTGCTTTAACACTTGCTTCTGGACATCCTGGGCTTGACATAACGACTCTGCACTACTGTGCTCCATACAGTTGCTGCTCTTGTTCCGTCATAAGCCGGATCTGACTCTGCAATGCCATGCACCACCACCCGCAAGGCTCCTCTGTCCATGGGGTTTTCCCCGCAAGAATAATGAGGTGGATTGCCATCACCTTCTCCAGGGGATCTTCCCAGACGAGGGATCCAAATTGCGTCTCCTGCATTGGCAGGAGGATTCTTTACCACTCAGCCACCAGGGACGCCCACTCTGTGCAACACTGTGCAGTAAAGCACACAGAAGCACAATCACTCGTGGAAGGGGCACGCACATGGCGGTCACACCAGACACATGCACTAACGTGAGCTTGGAGGTGGCGATGCACACTCGCATCTCTGAAAGCTTGTAGCTTGAAGGAGACTTACTGTACATCTAAAACTGCAGTTATTCTGTTTGTTTAGAGTTTGTCCCACCACCACCCCAACTCCCCCCAACTGGAACATAAGCCCAGAGAACAGCAGGACTCGGCCTGTGTTATATACATTAAGTCCCCTGCGTAGGGATGAATCCTGTTCATTTGTAAGTCCAGTTTGCTTGGGTAAGTCCAGCAAAGTTAGGCTCAGTTCAGTTCAGTTCAGTCGCTCAGTCATGTCCGACTCTTTGCGACCCCTCGGTACATAAAAAAACAAAAAATACACACACAGAAAAACAAAGAAAATGTTTTTAGTCTTACAGTACATTACTTCACCAACAAAAGCCCATCTAGTCAAAACTATGGTTTTTTCCAGTAGTCATGTATGGATGTGAGACTTGGACTAAAGAAAGCTGAGCACCGAAGAATTGATGCTTTTGAAGTGTGGTGTTGGAGAAGACTCTTGAGAGTCCCTTGGATTGCAAGGAGATCCAACCAGTCCATCCTAAGGGAGATCAGTCCTGAATATTCACTGGAAGGACTGATGCTGAAGCAGAAACTCCAATTCTTTGGCCACCTCATGCAAAGAGCTGACTCATTGGAAAAGACCCTGATGCTGGGAAAGATTGAAGGCAGGAGAAGAAAGGGATGACAGAGGATGAGATGGTTGGATGGCATCACCGACTCAATGGACATGAGTTTGAGTAGGCTCTGGGAGTTGGTGATGGACAGGGAGGCCTGGTGTGCTGCAGTCCATGGGGTCGCAGCAACTCCAAAGAGCTGGACATGACTGAGCAACTGAACTGAACTGACAGTACTTTGAAAATTACAGAAGTACTGGCTACATCTGCACTGCTTTCACAATTGCTTCCAGACATCCTGAGCTTGACATAAACATAGTGTGTTACTATATTCTATACAGCACTGTACAGTAAAGCGCACAAAAGCACAATCGTGCAGCAACATATACCAGACATATGACTGGACATGTGAACCCACATTTGAGTCTTTGAAAGTTCACAGCTTGAAGGTTCGTATGTAGGGGACTGACTGTTCTGTGCTGTCTCCAAAACTTGCAACCGGGCTTGGCATCAGTGAATATTCCTGAATAAATGAACAAATGTGTATTTTTAACATACAGTAGACTTTATGGGAATACAGAGCATATAGTGGGGATTCCCAAGTGTCTTGGAGGTAAAGATTCTGCCTGCCAGTGCAGGAGACACAGGAGACTCGGGTTCAATCCCTGGGTTAGGAAGATCCCCTGGGGGAGGAAATGGCAAGCCACTCCAGCATTCTAACCTGGAGAATCCCAGGGACAGAGGAGCCAGGCTCCATGGGGTCACAAAGAGTGAGACACGACTGAGCGATTGAGCATGCACATGTTAACAGAAATTACCAAAAAAAAAAAAAAAAAAAAAACCCAGGGAAGGCTGTCTGTTTAAAGAAAAATGAGAGAAAACATTGGTCCACAGATCATATAGGACAGAGATGCCCCACAGTCCCCTTCCCCTCCACACAGTTGCCCCATCTTTAACATCTTGCACTAGCGTGATACATTTGTGAAAATTGATGAACCAATATTGATACATCAGTATTAACCACATGTTATAATAGTCACATTAGAACTCTGTACGTGTCTTATACAGTTCTATGGGTTTTGATGAAGGTGTGATATCATGTACCCACCTAGGCTAAGAACTGCAAACCCTCTATCATATCTTGGTCTGGTTCTCAAGCCTACCTCGTCCCTTCAGATTGTGTTTTTCCTGCTTTCTGGCATGCCTCACACTTTTTGTAGAAAGCTGGACATGATGTATCAGATAACAGGAGCTGAGATATGTAATCATTCCCTGTGAAGCACCATGTTTATCTGGTTAAGAGTCAGTCTGTGTTATTGTTCACTGCACCTATAGGTGTCTGATGCTTTCATTTCATCCTGCGTCCTCATGTTTTGTCTTCCCTGTTGTCTCTGGGTTTCCCTAGAAGCTCCTTCTTAAATACAGTTGTAATCCACTGGAGTCCTATGGGTGTGGTGAAAGATTTTGTGGAGGGGAAACATTCAGTAATCTCAAAGTTAAATTTCAGAGCCTGTTTCTCTTTTTAATCAGCCTGAACCTCTGGACTGTGACCTTCAGAGGAGCTTCTTAGCCTTGCCCTGCTAGGTTTCTTTCTTCCCTAATGTCAGAAAGGTTTGAGGGGCTGAGTTGTGTGTCTTTGAGCTGGGTCAAACTGGTGCTGTTGTTGTTGTGCAGTCACTCAATTGTGTCCAATTCTTTTTTGACTCCCTGGACTGTAGTCCACCAAGCTCCTCTGTCCATGGGATTCTCCAGGCAAGCATACTGGAGTGGGTTGCCATGTCCTACTCCAGAGGAACCTTCCCAACCCAGGAATCAAACCCACGTCTCTTCCCACTGGCCAAATAGGAAGGAAGCTTTCTGTGTTGTTCGCCATGAGAGCCTGATGGGACACCTGTGAAAAAGGCTCAAGAAAGCAGAAGGACTCCACTAAAACTGGATCTCTAGGAGTCTCAAGCTATGGGTCAAGTATGGTTTGCTTTCCTGTCCTCTGAGGCTTCTGTTCCTTGTCTACTGATTCTCTGAGTCACACTCTGACATCCTCTTATGATCATCTCTGTGCATTTCATATGGAGAGGCATTAGCAAATGTTAGTTAATTTGATGGATGAAAATTTTCCTTTTTATTATCTGCAAAAAGTATGCAACACCCTTGTTAGAAAGCTGAAAGTGAAAGTGAATGCTCAATTAGAATAACCAATATAGTAAGTATATTTTTTCCTTCTCTTTCAAAAGGATTTTAACATTTACATTTCAGTAGCTTTAATGTTTCGGAGAAGGCAATGGCACCCCATTCCAGTGTTCTTACCTGGAGAATTCCAGGGACGGAGGAGCCTGTTGGGCTGCCCTCTATGGGGTCACACAGAGTCGGACACAACTGAAGCAACTTAGCAGCAGCAGCAGCAGCTTTAATGTTTAAAATATACATGTGTTTTACTGTAAGGTATCTCATATTCTAATTTGGAAATTGACAAGATATAAATAATAGGTAAACAAAACAATGAGGGACCGCCTTGCCTCTCTACCTGTCCCCAAACACATTGATCAGTGGTTGTTCAGTCACTAAGTCTTGTCTGACTCTTTGTAACACCGTAATCTGAGCACACCAGTCTTCTCTGTCCTTCACTACCTCTCTGAGTTTGCTCAGACTCATGTCCATTGAGTCAGTGATGCCATTCAACCATCTTATCCTCTGTTTACCCCCTTCTCTTTCCATCCTCAATCTTTCCCAGCATCAGGGTCTTTCCCAGTGAGTTCTTTGCATCAAGTTCTTTCCCAGTCGGTCCTTTGCATTAAGTGGCCAAAGGATTGGAGCTTCACCTTCAGCATCAGTCCTTCCAATGAATATTCAGGGTTGATTCCCTTTAGGATTGACTGGTTTAATCTCCTTGCAGTCCAAGGGACTCTCAAGAGTCTTCTCTAGCACCTCAGTTCAATAAGCAACCAGAAGTCAAGAGGCAAGACCCATAGAGAATGGAGAGCCAATATTTACAATGTATACACAGGACTTATCTCTGTTTTATTGGTTGGAAAATTATGATCTGAGCAGTTTTGTAGAACTCTGTAGTGGAGGAGTGCAGGAGAGAATTCATTCCCTCTTTTATTCACTATTCACTCTTTTATTCATTCATTCATTCAACACATTTTTACTGAATGGATTAAATTGAGTGCATTGTCCTAAGTGCCAGGCTCTGTCTTAGCCCCTGAAGATGCAACCGCCAAAATCCTTCATCTCTTTTTTTGGGCTCCCAAATAACTGCAGATGGTGACTACAGCCATGAAATTAAAAGACATTTGCTCCTTGGAAGAAAAGCTATGACCAACCTAGACAGCATATTCAAAAGCAGAGATATTACTTTGCCAACAAAGGTCCATCTAGTCAAGGCTAGATTCCAGTAGTCATGTATGGATGTGAGAGCTGGACCATAAAGAAAGCTGAGCAGTGAAGAACTGATACTTTCAAACTGTGGTATTGGAGAAGACTCTTGAGAGTCCCTTGGATTGCAAGGAGATCCAACCAGTCAATCTCAAAGGGAATATTCATTGGAAGGACTGATGCTGAAGCTGAAGATCCAATACTTCGACCAATGTGATGCAAAGAACTGACTCATTGGAAAAGACCTGATGCTGGGAAAGATTGAAGGCTGGAGGAGAAGGGGACAACAGAGGATGAGATGGTCGGATGGCATCACTGACTTGATGGACATGAGTTTGGGCAAGGTCCAGAAGTTGGTGATAGACAGGGAAGCCTGGCGTGCTGTAGTCCATGGGGTTTCAAAGAGTTGGACACGACTGAGTGACTGAACTGGACTTTCCCAATAGAGCTTACATGGGTGGGGGCAGGAGGCGTGGTCTTAGTAAAGTGTGCCTGCCTGCTAAGTCGCTTCAGTTATGTCAGACTCTTTGCGACCTACTGGACCATAGCCTGATTGGCTCTTCTGTCTGTTGGATTCTCCAGGTGAGAATACTGGAGTGAGTTGCCATTTCCTCTTCCAGGGGATGTTTCAGACGCAGGGATCGAAGGTCTCCCATGGCTCCTGCATTGCCAGCGGATTCTTAATGGCTGAGTTATCCCAGAGTGTTCAGTTCAGTTCAGGAAGTTCACGTACTGTTGAAACCTGGCTTGGAGAATTTTAGCATTAACTTGCTAGCGTGTAAGATGAGGGCAATCAAGAGGTAGTTTGAACATTCTTTGGCATTGCCTTTCTTTGGGATTGAAATGAAAACTGATCTTTTCCAGTCATGTGTCCACTGCTGACTTTTCCAAATTTGCTGGCATATTGAGTGCAGCACTTTCACAGCATCATCTTTCAGGATTTGAAATAGTTCAACTGGAATTCCATTCTCCACTAGCTTTGTTCATAGTGATGCTTCCTAAGGCCCACTTGACTTCACATTGCACAATGTCTGGCTCTAGGTGAGTGAACACACCATCATGGTTATCTGGGTCATGAAGAACTTTTTTGTACAGTTCTTCTGTGTATTCTTGCCACCTCTTCTTAATATCTTCTGCTTCTGTTAGGTCCATACCATTTCTGTCCTTTACTGTGCCCATCTTTGCATGAATGTTCCCTTGGTATCTCTAATTTTCTTGAAGAGATCTCTAGTCTTTCCCATTCTATCGTTTTCCTCTATTTCTTTGCTTGATCACCGAGGAAGGCTTTCTTCTCTCTCCTTGCTCTTCTTTGGAACTCTGCATTCCAATGGGTATATCTTTCCTTTTCTCCTTTGCCTTTAGCTACTCTTCTTTTCTCAGCTATTTGTAAGGCCTCCTCAGACAGCCATTTTGCTTTTTTGCATTTCTTTTTCTTGGGGATGGTCTTGATCCCTGCCTCCTGTACAATGTCATGAAGCTCCATCCATAGTTCTTCAGGCACTCTGTCTATCCGATCTAATCTTTGTCATTTCCACTGTAAAGGATTTGATTTAGGTCAAAGCTGAATGGTCCAATGATTTTGTAATTTCCACTGCAAGGGATTTGATTTAGGTCAAAGCTGAATGGTCCAGTGATTTTCCCTAATTTCTTTAATGTAAGTCTGAATTTGACAATAAAGAGTTCATGATGTGAGCCAACGTCCCCTCCTGGTCTTGTTTTTGCTGACTGTATAGAGCTTTTCCATCTTTGGTTGCAAAGTATATAATCAATCTGATTTGGGTATTGACCATCTGGTGATTTCCATGTGTAGAGTCTTCTCTTGTGTTGTTGGAAGAGGGTGTTTGCTATGACAAGTGTGTTCTCTTGGAAAAACTCTGTTAGCCTTTGCCCTGCTTCATTTTGCGCTGCAAGGCCAAAAATGCCTGTTACTCCAGGTATCTCTTGACTTCCTACTTTTGCATTCCAGTCCCCTGTGATGAAAAGGACATCTTTTGAGGGTGTTAGCTCTAGAAGCGGAGAAGGCAATGGCACCCCACTCCAGTACTCTTGCTTGGAAAATCCCTTGGATGGAGGAGCCTGGTAGGCTGCAGTCCATGGGGTCACTAAGAGTCGGACACGACTGAGCGACTTCACTTTCACTTTTCATTTTCATGCACTGGAGAAGAAAATGGCACCCCACTCCAGTGTTCTTGCCTGGAGAATCCCAGGGACGGGGGAGCCTGGTGGGCTGCCGTCTATGGGGTCGCACAGAGTCGAACACGACTGAAGCGACTTAGCGGCGGCAGCAGCCTAGAAGATCTCGCAGGTCTTAATAGGACCGTTCAACTTCAGCTTTTCAGCATTTACTGGTCGGGGCATAGACTTGGATTACTGTGACGTTGAACGGTTTGCCTTGGAAGGGAACAGAGATCATTCTGGCCCCAGGGTGTTCCTGCGGGTAGAGTATAAGCTCTGGTGGCCCCGCCCGCGCGCTATCCGAAAGCAGCCGGGCGCGCGCATCAGCGCCGGAGACTTGCTCCACCTCTCTGGGCGGAGACCCCGAGATCCCTCCGGGGCGCCCCGGGTGCGGAGGCTGCGGGCCACCACCACTCCCCTTCTGCTCGCCTTTGCCCGGCGCCGGAGGTCCCTGCGGAAGGGACCAACAGCAGCTCGCATCGGGGTCGCGAGCGCCGAGCCGGGGTGAGGAGGAGCGTCGGCGGAGTCC
>SJXQ01000959.1:306045-318477 GCA_006408695.1 Aepyceros melampus
CGGAATCCCTCTCCAGGAGCCTGTCTCTCTCTGCCTGGGACTCCTCCTCTCGCATGCGCCTCGGATCGCAGGGTTTTTCCGCGCGCGCCGCCGCACCCCTGCCCCGGGGCGTCCCCTCTCCAAGCTCCCCGCAGCCCTGGAGGGTCCCTGGCGGGCATCCACTGACTGTCCCTGCGGCCGCGCTGCCCTCGGCCCTGTCCGGGCGTCCTCCGTTCGTCGTCTCCCACGCACCTCCCAGGGACCCCTTGTTTGTACTTTCAGGCCTGTAGCCCCCCCGCCCCGCACTTGACCCCCGCAAGGGCCCTGGTCACTTCGAAGTGAGAGTCAAATTCCTTAGGGCCCACAGCGCGCTGCAAAACTGGGTTACCGGCTCGGGTCTCCGGTTCGGGGTCTCCCGTCCGCCCTCCAGCAGAACACAAGGTTAGGCATAGTTTGTCCCCGCGCCGGAGAGGGGTACGAAGGGACCACCGAAGATGAATGGTCCTACGTCCTTACAGACCCATCGCTTGGAAGCTGGAGTAGGGACAGGGCGATGGGACAGCGTCGCGGAGACAGGAGTGGACCCGCGTCCGAGGTCGGGCCGGAGTGAACAACCGGGTGCGAGTCGACGCTTCACGTTTCGACTCTGACCGATGGAACCAGCTAAACCCAGTTACGAGTTGCATCCTTCAACCCACTTAACGTAGCGAACGATGGCTTTGAGGAACGCTTGCTATCCCATCTCTCTTTGTGTCTCTTTCTCTTTTAATACTTGTTTGATCTGCTTGCTTTTGTTTGGCAAAAAAAAAGGCTTAGAAACTGAGTGGAATGAGGTAGGAGTTGCGGAGGCAGGTGCTGCCAGAGTCGTGGAGTCTCAGCCCCCCCCCCCGACCCGACCCGCTCCTGGTCTCATGCAAACTGACCCCGAGACCAGCTGGGCTGCCACCTGCCCCGCGTCTTGGCCTGGTTTCAAAGTACCCGCCTCTTGCTGTCCTGACTGGGAGAGGACAGGGGTGAAAGCAAGACC
Source organism: Aepyceros melampus (assembly GCA_006408695.1). Classification (NCBI taxonomy): domain Eukaryota; kingdom Metazoa; phylum Chordata; class Mammalia; order Artiodactyla; family Bovidae; genus Aepyceros; species Aepyceros melampus. The sequence goes on from SJXQ01000959.1 coordinate 307,052, forward strand.
GTAGCAAAATTTGCTTAAAGAAAACATCTATCAGTGTGCCCTTAGTTGATAAGATTTGACCCCTTTGTGGCAGAAAGTGAACTTCTGAGTTCTCTAGTTCATGAGTTGCTTTTCAACGTTGGATCATCAAAAATCTGCATGACTCTTTTATCCTTACCTGTATTTCTTCTAATGTTTCTCATATATTTAGTTCAAACTTAAAGACAATCTGCCTGAGATTTGGTTCCCGAAATTTGACACCTGGTCATTTATCTTAAAAAAAAAAAAAAAGACGAAGAATCATTGCCTGGATGTACTGTCTTGAAAGTGAAACTTTTATTAAAATGTATTTTCCATCCTCCTCCACTTGCATACACAGAGCATGTTGGACTTCCTGTGACATTTAGAAATCTTCAAACTATTGTAGTCTGAAGCATATGTATTCTTTGATGGTCAACCATATTTTATCAAAAGTAACACACAATGATGGATATAAGGTGTACTTTAAAAACGTTTATGTCACTGGGTAGGAAAGGCCACTGTCAATCATGGTATGTCATGCCACCATACAGAGCACCCTGATTTCACAGATGCTCAGATGTCAAAAGAAAGGGTGCGTTTTATAAGTTGTGAGACAGGATCTCTTGGCAGAGCTTGATGATACTTTTCCCTGAGGACTTTTCATTGCTTCAGAGAATGAAATTGGTGGTGTGCAGTTCAGGAAGAACGAATGAAAACAGTTTGCTGGGAGAGCAGTTGGTCAAAGTAAGGGTGGTAAGAAGTGGAGTAAGGAGAATATGAAAGAGGGAAAGAGAGAGGGGGAGAGAGACATGGATGGATGTTGGGTAGGGAGTAGTTCAGAACCACTGAGAATCTTATCAAGAACCAGCAGGAAAATGAATTCGTTCAGTATCCCTACAAGCCAGGGTTTAACAATCTGGTACATGGGAGAGTTATTCTTAAACCCTGTTTTTCTGAAACACTGTGGTTTTAATTCTGAGGTTTTAAAAAACATATTTAAAATTTGAGTGTATCCGACCACCAGAAAAAAAAATGGTAGGAATCCACAAAAATCCTAAAAGTGCTCCCTGATAAATAAGAAAGAATGAAACCATGAGTTTTACAATGAGTTAGCTGTCTCCTTTTTGGACAAAGGAGCAGTAGGTGCTTTCTGCTCGGGGGTGGGAGGGAAATATACTAGGGGTGGACGGTGCAGGACAGGAGAAACCAGCACCAGAGTCAGGGGACCCCACAAAGGCCCCACGGTTGACCCACCCCTCCTCGACCCTGCCTGCAGGACAGTTAACTGGGTGTTCCAAGAGGAAGCAGAGCCCAGACTACACTTCCTTGATAGGCGCACCAACATCCCAGCACCTATGCTTTGAGAAGCTGCCCAGTCTTCCCAGAACTGGAATCAGGCACAGTTTTTAAAAGGAGGTCAGGATTTCACTCCACTGTATCACAATTGCAAGAGACGAATCGAAACATGAATGAGGTAAACAGAAATGGTGTGAAAAAAAAGAAGGGAAAGAATATGATAGTTTGCAGGATTAGTCACTCAGTTGTGTCCGACTCTTTGTGACTCCATGCACTCTAGCCCAATAGCTAGTAGTTTAAATTCGAAGGAAAAGAATTATTACTATTTAGGAATTGAAAAAGGAGTAAACAAAGGAGAGAAAAATCACATCAAGTTGCTCTCAGATGTCTCCAGGGCTGTGCTACGTGCCAGAAGACAATGGTTCCCAGGGAAAAGTTCTAGGGAAAAATTTTTTCCCAAGAGGGTGTGTGATCTAGCTAGAAGATGTCATTCAGGTTGAAAGTCAACAGAAAGGGGCTTCTTCAAAAGAACAAAGGAGATTCAGCACCCATGAGCCCTTATGGAAAAAAAAAAAAAAAACTGCTGGAGAATAAAATCCAGTAAATAGTAAATAGAGGGAGAAGTCAAAGTAAAGAACTCAGGCATCAAGAACTCATGGTATAAAGGACTGTAGGCCACAAGAGAGAGTCCAAGTGCCATAATGAAGACCCAGCACAGCCACAAAAAAAGAAAAGGGCTGTTGATGGGTATTTATTTCAATGTGAATTAATATAAAACATCTTTGGAAATTGTGGAATAAAATGTGATTATTACATAACTCTGGGCACACACACACACACACACAAAGAAAAACCAGGTAGGGGCAGAAGAGGAAGAAGGAAGGAAATATGAGAGTAGGCCCTATAGTTCTCATCTTTGAAGGCGTGGATCAGTAAACAGAAATGAACAGTTAGTGCTGTGAATATTGTATTCCAACTTCCAATGTCTTTGTAATTTTTTTAACTTTGGAGGGATATTTTAGGGAATTATTCTTTCTTATGGAAATAATTGAAATGTCAACAATTTTCATGCCTTTGCTTCAGGTTTTTTCCAAGTAAAATTAATTTAGACAAAAATACCCTGTGTGTGTGTGTGTGTGTGTGTGTGTGTGTGCTGTGTGTATTTGCTGCATGTGTACATAGATCTCTGGGATTATGTTGTTCATTAATGTTAATGATGGAACTATCTGGATGCTGAGATTTTGCTTTTATGCCTTATTTTTATTAATTTTTTTTAATGAGCGAGTTGAACTATTCTTACCAAAACAAGAAATAAACCAGAAACAAATATGCTGACATTAACAATGGTTGATGCCCAGTAGTAAAAATGAAGATGCTTGTTACTTTCTTCTTTGTGCTTTTTTGTATTTTTTTTAATTTCCAGGGGAGGGGGTGGAAATATATGTCATTTTATTTGTGGAGATTTTCTGAATCCATTCGTTCACTGACCAGCAAAGATGTGCCAGGTGTCAGGCTATGCCAGACAGAAGAAACGGCAACAGTTCTGCTCTCTACCTGGAGAATAGCAGGCAGCAAGTTCTGTGAGGGTTGTCTGTCTGTCTGTCTTTGTTAGGAGGAGTTGAAACTCAGAGAAGAGTCACTTTGCCACAGTAGCATCCGTTTGAGCTGGGCCTTGAAAATTAGTAGTGTTTGTCTGGGTATCAGTGACAAGGATTGTTGGGGGAGAGGGGATGGTGGTGATAGGAGATTCAGAGCAGGTGTGATTTGTGGCTCAGAGTTCAGAGCGGACACTTGTGTGGGCCAGTTGAACTGTGGTGTTGGAGAAGACTCTTGAGAGTCTCTTGGACTGTAAGGAGATCCAACCAGTCCATCCTAAACATCAGTCGTGGGTGTTCATTGGAAGGACTGATGTTGAAGCTGAAACTCCAATACTTGGGCCACCTGATGCAAAGAACTGACTCGTCTGAAAACATCCTGATGCTGGGAAAGATTGAAGGCAGGAGGAGAAGGGGACGACAGAGGATGAGATGGTTGGATGGCATCACCGACTCAATGGACATAAGTTTGAATAACCTCTGGGAGTTGGTGATGGACAGGGAGGCCTCGCGTGCTGCAGTCCATGGGGTCACAAAGAGTTGGACACGACTGAGTGACTGAACTAAAACCAGATCTAAATGCAAATATAGACACATTTAAGCCTGATGGTGAATCACCAAATTATAATACAGAGTTGGCATTTCCTAGCACATCTTGGGAGAATTCCTGGAAGTAGGTGGAAGCAGTAAACTCAAGCCCAGACTCAGGAGGGGAGCAAAGAGTAAGAGAGGGCTCCCATGGACACACAGCCAGGGCCAGTGTCACTGCCCACAGCTGCCGGGGACCCTTATGCCCTGGCAACCCTGGGCACACATGCACTTGAACTTGAAGGCTGCCCACAACCCTCAACCGCTAGCCACCAGCCTGAGATGGACTCTGGAAAAGGCAAACCCTGAGTCGCCCCTTTCCAAGGATCTGCCATCCCAGCCCATAGCATGCTGGCAGACAGTGAAGAGTCTTTAAACCTCTGCTCCTGGCCCTGCTATGTACCCCGATCAGGACTGACCTTGACGTTTAGCTCCCGCCAGACCAGGTAGCCATCCACTAGGCAAGGCGGGCCAGGGATAGCGTCCACTCTGCCTGGCCCAGCCTCCCTGCACACACGCCAGGAGGGCATCAATGCACCATGATCGCGCTCCCACCCTGTGACCCAGCTGTTGCCCCCAGGAAAAGAATATCAAGCAGTCATTGGGCGTAGAAAGAGGGGCCAGGCAGGCCCCCATCCTGCAGGGGGTGGGGGAGCAAGACCCAAGTGTGAACTGATCTATTTTTGTCCCATCAGACTTCACTAACAAAACAAAAGTTCAAAGATAAAACGATTAAAAATTTCAAGATGGCCACAGGAGAGCAATAAACCAAGAGTGGGACCCTTTTGTGTGCAGGGCCCCTGGGGTGACTGAAACTGGCCCTGGATGCAGAGATAAGAGTAACCAGAGCTTTAGGAAGGCTGAGCTGCTTGGAGTCAGGGCGAGTTTTAAAGAGCTTCATGAACAGTTCCAGGCGGGATGCCAAGATGAGAAATTAGATTTTTCAAAGCAAGCAAGAATCTGCTATCAGAAATCTAATTGGCAGTGGAATATGAGTCACCAGGAACAAAGAAAGGGAAGCAACTTCCTGAGGCCCAGAGCAGAAGAGAATAATCCTAGTTGTGTGGTTGTGTGTGTGTACTTTCAGCCGCTGAGGAGAGGGAAGGTTCTGCAGAGGCAGAACGAGGGCAAAAATGTGTCACCATCAGAACAAAACAGAGAGACCAGAGGCCACAAGACAAGTGGTCAGGTAGAAGGGAGTCACCCCCAAGGTGGCATTCCACGGTCTTGGTGCTCCCAGCATCTAGAGAACGTCCACGACCAGGCAAGCCCTCTGCTGAGGAGTGATGATGGCAGATAACATCGCATGCCATAAAGACATCTCTGTGGCCGTTCTAATGATGCACACTTCCCAGGTGGCTCAGTGGTAAAGAATCTGCCCACCAGTGCAGGAGATGCAAGGGCCGTGGGTTCCATCCCCGGGTGGGGAAGACCCCTTCGAGGAGGAAGTGGCAACCCCCTCCAGCATTCTTGCCTGGAGAATCCCATGGACAGAGGAGCCTGGCGGGCTACCGTCCAGGAGGTTGTGAAGAGTCAGACACGACCCAGCACGCACATGTTATGGGAAAAGTTGAGGTGCCCGGATAGCTCATGGGTGGTAGGTGGCAATCTTGACTTGGAGTCTTTCGGCTTGACAGTGTGATAGTCAGGGGACTTTTTAATGTGCTCTTAGCTTGAGTTCATGTCTGCTACTTGGGGGTCATTTTTCACTTTGACTTGGGGCTTGGTGCTATCCCAGTGTTGGCGGTAACAGAAGAACACCCAGTAGTTTGGATGGAGACAGAGATCTGGGGAGAGAAGGAATGAGACTGACTGGGGGCTCCGTAAAATGTTTCAACACTTCCTTTCTCACCTTAGAATGAAGAAGACTAACTCACTCAAAATGCAGATGCTGAGAAAGAAAATACCTTTAAGTCTAAAAGCTCAGAAGTTTCCGTTAAAAAAGAAAAAAAGCCGTACAGGCAAATCAAAGGACAAGTGACAATGGCGGAGAAAAAAAAAAAGATGTGACTCATATCACAAAGGGCCAGTTGGCCTCATACTTAAAAAGCTCCTTCAAACCGATGTGAAGAAAGAAATCTTAAAAAGAGGGGATATATGTATATGTATAACTGATTCACTTTACTGCACAGCAAAAACTAACACAGCATTGTAAAGCAACTATATTCCAAAACAAAAATTTAAGAATCAATGTTAAAAAAAAAGCAACAACTCCAAGATAGACAGTTAATTCAAAAGGAAACACCTCTTCCATATACACTCAGTCTTACTTAGAATAAGAAAAGTACAGAATTAATATGTCTGAAGACAACTTGGCATTTATGAATTTGATTTTCAGAAATCCAAGAGCTTGATGGTTATCATTATCATAATCATTATTTATCATTATCATTCCCTACAAGCTCTTCCTTTGTGGGGAAGCAGAAATTCTCCCACTGCAAGAGGTTGTGTAAGCCACTACAGCCACAAGGGCGAGAGTGTGGTCGTCTCTATCAAAACTACAAATGCAAGGATGTCCCTGGTGGGCCAGTGGTTAAGACTCCGTACTTTCATTGCAGAGAGGCTTTCACTGCAGAGGGCCAGGGTTCTATCCCTGGTCGGGAACTAAGATCTCACAAGCCTCGCATTTAGTGAAGCCAAAAAAAAAAAAAGACATGCATGGTGAGTTTTGCCTGGTCCCTTCTGTCTGCCCCTGCAAACCAAGCCTCCGCCTTCCCCACCTTTTACTGTGCCCTGGGATCCCATCTTGTATGGGTGCAGCCACCAGCTGCCTATGGCTTCGATTGGAGTCAGCCAATGGGGAGCCCCAAGAGAGGAGAAGGAAGACAGTGAGGAATATCTGTGCTTCTCACGCTGGACTCTCTCCTTTCTAATTCCAGGCTTGGGACGTTCCCTCTGTACCTCAAGCCCACGATCATAACAGCCCTCGCTGCTGTTACTTTCAGATGCTACGCTCATCCTTATGGTTGGCCTGTAGCCTGCTCACCCATTTGTATTAAATAGTCCCTTGATGAAAATCTTCCTTAACTTAGCCAGAGTTGAATGTGCTCTTACCTGCTGGGACCCTGACTGAACCCCCTTTGGCTTAGCAGTACTATTTCTGGGAAGCTTTTTCACACTTAGACTTGACATGCTCAGAATGAGGCATTTTCAAGAGAATCCATTGCAGAAACAGTTGGAAGTCACTCAGATGTTCTTTGTGGCGACTGGTCATATAAATCATGGTATGGCCACAGAGTAGACTATATGTAACTATTAAAAAAAAAAAGAAAGAAAGAAATTCTCTTTGGTGCTGATACAGAAAGAGCTCCCAAATTTATTTTTAAGTGGAAAAAAGCAGGAATTAGACGGGCAACGTGTATGCTATGTGTGTACTGAGTCGCTTCAGTTGTGTCTGTTACACCCGAAAGTCCGAATCCCAAGACTGATAAGAACAAGACCTCCACGACAATGCAAAAGGCAAAAAGGGAAATTTATTTCTGACTCGAATCAGGGCCCCCGCCACATCCCACGCAGTGGAGTAAGACAAGAGGCCCCGACCTCTGGGTTCCAGCAGCATTTATAGGATTATAACAAAGGTAGGCAGCTGGCAAACTGAGATTGGTTGCACGGGTTACTCGTTAACTGCTGATTGGTCATTTTTTCGCGGGCGCGGGCTTTCCTGAAGAATTTCCATCTTTGTCTCTATAGGCACCTCTAGGCTACTGGGCTTACAATAATTGGCTGAGCGGTGCAGCACGCGAATTTTGAACCTTGCATCTCAACCGAACTGGCTCAAGGTTTGGCGCAAATGGGGACTCTCCTGATTGGTTTTAAGGGTATAATTCCCGGAAGCATGACTCAGGTTATATTTTTAGGCCTAGTGTAGCTGGCTAAGCCTGTCACGGCCAGAGTCTGGTCCTAACAGTGTCCCCCTCTGACCCCATGGACTGTAGCCCACCAGGCTGCTCTGTCCATGGGGTTTTCCAGGCGAGAGTATTGGAGTCGGTTGCCATGCCCGCCTTGACCCTTGGATCGAGAAGATATCACTTGTGTCTCCCACATTGGCAAGCATGTTCTCTACTGCTAGCATCACCTGCTATCTCTGATTTGGAAAAATAGGGTTGGGGAGAATAAGAATACATTTTTGTATTCTTATGCATGAAGGTGAACAAGAACTGGGCAAACTCCGGGAGATGGTGAGGGCAGGGAGGCCTGGCGCGCTGCTGTCCATAGGGTCTCAAAGAGTTGGACATGACCAGGCGACTGAACAACAACATGTATGAGGATATTCTGAAGGACTAAGCAAAAAAAAAAAAAAAATACAAATAGTTTTCCAAAGGGAGCAAGACACTTCAAAATTTGCTTTTTCGTATATTTAAATTTTGGGAACCAAATGGCTATTGGTCCCGCAAGCTGAGATAAAGCTCCTTGTATAAATAGGGTGAATGATGCAGCTCCCAGAACGGCAGAGAGGACACCTGGAATCAGGAGTTTCCTGCTGGGGACTTCCCTGGTGGCCCACTGGTTAGGAATCCAAACTGCAGTTCAGGGGACGCAGCTTCAATCCCTGGTCAGGGAACTAAGATCCCACCCACAAGCCACAGGGCAACGAAGCCCACATACCTCGACTACTGAGCCCGAGGGACACAGCTAAAGGGTCCGTGTGCTGCAACGAGACCCCACGCGCCACAGCTAAGACCCAGGTCAGTTCAGTTCAGCCGCTCAGATGAGTCTTCACATCAGGTGGCCAAAGGATTGGAGCTTCAGCTTCAGCATCAGGCCTTCCAATGAACGTTCAGGACTGATCTCCTTTAGAATGGACTGGTTGGATATCCTTGCAGTCCCAGGGACTCTCAAGAGTCTTCTCTAACACCACAGTTCAAAAGCATCAGTTCTTCAGTGCTCAGCTTTCTTCATGATCCAACTCTTATATCCATACATGATTAATGGGAAAACCAAAGCTTTGACTAGACAGACCTTTGTCAGCAAAGTAATATCTCTGCTTTTCAATATGCTGTCTAGGTTGGTCATAGCTTTTCTTCCAAGGAGTAAGCGTCTTTTAATTTCATGGCTGCAGTCACCATCTGCAGTGATTTTGGAGCCAAAAATAAATAAATAAATAAAGTCTGTCACTGATTCCATTGTTTCCCCATCTATTTGCCATGAAGTGATGGGACTGGATGCCATGATCTTAGTTTTCTGAATGTTGAGCTTTAAGCCAATGTTTTTCCTCTCCTCTTTCACTTTCATCAAGAGGCTTTTTAGTTCCTCTTCACTTTCTGCCATGAGGGTGGTGTCATCTGCATATCTGAGGTTATTGATATTTCTCCTGGCAATCTTGATTCCAGCTTGTGGTTCCTCCAGCCCAGCATTTCTCGTGATGTAATCTGCATATAAGTTAAATAAGCAGGGTGACAATATGCAGCCTTGATGTACTGCTTGCCCAGTTTGGAACCAGTCTGTTGTTCTGTGCAGTTCTAACTGTTGCTTCCTGACCAGCACACACATTGTCTTTGTCTGTTGTCTTTGAGTATAATTAGATACTTCAGAATTCTGATCACCTAATATTGATTTCTCTTCAGATGTGAAAGTAAATAAAGGACACATAAAACAACAAAAATGCTTTTGAGCCAGAATGTGTCAGCGATTGGACCACTGAATTTGTATCCCATGGGTGAGTGTCACTTTTTCTCACAGCTCCATCTACTGGGACCCTGTTAGGAAGTAGCCAGTTGATTTCCCGGTCCTGAGGAACAGGACCAATGTCAAGAGTCAAGTGGAACATAAATAGGAATTCTGTGTTGATGGTTTGATTTACAATGGGTTTCTGTTCTACTGATGTTTTAGGAAAACAACTAAATAATCATAGACTTGAGGCTGAATAATGAAGGGAGCTAGCTTCATTGTAATTTGAAGAGGAATTTCCCTTAATACTCTCATTCTAATCCAGGGTGGAGTTTATCACTCCATTCCTACATTTGGAAAGAGGCCAGACCCCTAGGACTTCCCTGGCAGCTCAGTGGTTAAGAATCTACCTGCCAATGCAAGAGACCTGGGTTCGATCCCTGGGTTGGGCAAACTGTAGGAGGATATCTATGTGTCCTCAGTGTAAAGAACAATTTCTTATAAAGCACACATCATAACCAGAAAAGGTCTTCTATGAAAATTAAATGTTTTTCTATTCAACAAAGGGTAATAATGAGATAACAGATCAGGAGAATATATTTCCGTTCAGTTTAGTCAGTTCAGTCACTCAGTTATGTCTGACTCTTTGTGACCCCATGAACTGCAGCCTCCCTGTCCATCACCAACTCCCAGAGTTCACCCAAACCCATGTCCATTGAGTCGGTGATGCCATCCAACCATCTCATCCTCTGTCATCCCCTTCTCTTCCCATCTTCAATCTTTCCCAGAATCAGGGTCTTTTCAAATGAGTCAGTTCTTTGCATCAGGTGGCCAAAATATTGGAGTTTCAGCTTTACCATCAGTCCTTCCAATGAACACCCAGGACTGACCTCCTTTAGAATGGACTGATTGGATCTCCTTGCAGTCCAAGGGACTCTCAAGAGTCTTCTCCAACACCACAGTTCAAAAGCATTAATTCTTCAGTGCTCAGCTTTCTTCACAAGTCCAACTCTCACATCCATACATGACCACTGGAAAAACCATAGCCTTGACTAGATGGACCTTTGTCAGCAAAGTAATGTTTCTGCTTTTTAATATGCTATCTAGGTTGGTCATAACTTTCCTTCCAAGGAGTAAGCGTCTTTTAATTCATGGCTGCAGTCACCATCTGCAGTGATTTTGGAGCCCAAAAAAATAAAGTCTGTCACTGTTTCCACTGTTTCCCCATCTATTTCTCATGAAGTGACGGGACCAGATGCCATGATCTTCGTTTTCTGAATGTTGATCTTTAAGTCAACACTTTCACTCTCCTCTTTTACCTTCACCAAGAGACTCTAGTTCTTCACTTTCTGCCATAAGGGTGGTGTCATCTGCATATCTGAGCTTATTGCTATTTCTCCCAGCAATCTTGATTCCAGCCTGTGCTGAATGGTAAAGATTAGAGATGTCTTTAAGAAAATTAGAGATACCAAGGGAACATTTCATGCAAAGATGGGCTCAATAAAGGACAGAAATGGTAAGGACCTAACAGAAGCAGAAGATATTAAGAAGAGGTGGCAAGAATATACAGAAGAACTGTACAAAAAAGATCTTCACAACCCAGATAATGATGGTGTGATCACTCACCTAGAGCCAGACATCCTGGAATGTGAAGTCAAATGGGCCTTAGGAAGCATCACTACAAACAAAGCTAGTGGAGATGATGGAATTCCAGTTGAACTATTTCAAATCCTGAAAGATGATGCTGTGAAAGTGCTGCACTCAATATGCCAGCAAATTTGGAAAACTCAGCAGTGGCCACAGGACTGGGAAAGGTCAGTTTTCATTCCAATCCCAAAGAAAGGCAGTGCCAAAGAATGCTCAACTACCGCACAATTGCACTCATGTCACATGCTAGTAAAGTAATGCTCAAAATTCTCCAAGCCATGCTTAAGCAATACATGAACTGTGAACTTCCAGATGTTCAAGCTGGTTTTAGAAAAGGCAGAGGAACCAGAGATCAAATTTCCAACATCCGATGGATCATGGAAAAAGCAAGAGAGTTCCAGAAAAACATCTATTTCTGCTTTATTGACTATGCCAAAGCCTTTGACTGTGTGAATCACAATAAGCTGTGGAAAATTCTGAAAGAGCCGATTATACAGAGTGAAGTAAGCCAGAAAGAAAAACACCAATACAGTATACTTACACATATATATGGAATTTAGAAAGATGGTAATGATAAACCTGTACGCAAGACAGCAAAAGAGACACAGATGTATAGAACGGCCTTTTGGACTCTGTGGGAGAGGGAGAGGGTGGGATGGGTTGGCAGAGTGGCAGTGTAACATGTGTGATATC
>SJXQ01000960.1:0-20387 GCA_006408695.1 Aepyceros melampus
TTGTGGACTAAATATTTGTGTGTGTTCTTCACATTCTTTTCCAAGTAGTCCTCCATTAATATTTAGAAAAGATTTTTTTTTAACCCAATTTGTCTCAGCTATACCAAGAAACCAAATCAGAGCTACTTGAGTCAGAGCTGTATTCTGGAAGCATTTTACTTGTGGGGGTGGGGAAGTTGGCAGATTAGTACCAGCAGTAATGGGTATGTGAGAAACACAAGGGGATAAAATGTGAGAGACTGAATTACTGACCAGGAGCATTTTCCCAACCTGAGATTCTATTTTCTCTACCACCAACAGAGGAGTTGGACTTCTGTTTTCCTAGATATGGTGGAAGTCCATTATAATTTATGTAATCATTTTAATGAATTTGTTTTTAATTGAAAGATAATTGCTTTACAGAATTTTGTTGTTTTCTGTCAAACCTTAACATGATAATTTATGGATTGTTTATTTCTCCAGGATATGCATTAGGTCTATTTGGGATTAGTTATTGTATTGTTCTGGCTCTTTCTGCAGTGTCTGTCACATGGTAGTCCCTTAAGAAAAGATTATTAAATAAATAAATGAATTCATCTATAGTTAATCTCCAATCTGAGCATCTCATATACCCTTCTTTATATAAAAACATTCTTAAGAGCTGTTGAGGTAGGTGGCCAGAACAATAGTGTACCATCGTGGGTTTTTTTAATTAACTTTTTTATTTAATTACTTATTTGATTTTCTGTGTTTTTATTCTGCGTTTTTAGAGTGTAATCTGTTTTTTTTTTTTTTNAAAACATTCTTAAGAGCTGTTGAGGTAGGTGGCCAGAACAATAGTGTACCATCGTGGGTTTTTTTAATTAACTTTTTTATTTAATTACTTATTTGATTTTCTGTGTTTTTATTCTGCGTTTTTAGAGTGTAATCTGTTATTTTTTTTTCCTTCTTAGTCTGCTGTTAGGAAACCTTCTTTTAAGAGTAGAACTATCTTTGTAATGCACTGTTAATTTGGTAACATTGGCATCATTCTTTTATAAGAAGCAACTAAAATGAAACAAATTTTAAAATATCAGTTCGGCTATTTAGAGGTTCTTCCCTGATCTCAATTTTTAGTCTAAATTGTTGAGATTGCCAAGTAAACACTACTGCAGTTAGTGAGATTTGATTACGCATTAGTGGTTGAAGGTAAGTATTTAATGCATACTTAATTCAGGAAGTTCTATATTATTTAAAAGTTTAAAGATCAGTGTTGATAGTTGCAGTCATCTGGTGTTTCCTCCTCTACCTTACACATAAATCTTTAAGTGAATAAGCCTATTCGATATTCTCTTGATAGAGTGAAATGATTCATTCTTTCTGAATGCCAAAGATAGAGATTCTTAAAATTATGTTAATATGAGGAAGTCAACAGAGTGACTATTTATTCTGACTCAACTATGAAGATGTATGTTTTGGTATTTATATTCATTACATATTTCTTACTTCTCTTAACCCATAGTTGATGCATATGTACATTAGACTCTTGGCTTATTAGACAGACTGAGTTTGTTAAATTTGCTTGTGTCATTGTTAATCCATCTGAAAGGATCCATTGGAGAAAATCCTGGAGTATTATTTGAGCAGTGTTTGTCCCTCCTCCATGGAGTTTGTTGTTTGGGTTCTTTTCCCCTACAATTCTATGTGTTTCTTGGCTTTTTTACTTTTGATAATTTAAAATGCTTATGACATTTTAGCTGATGCAATATGAAATGTCATTTTCCATAATCTGTAAATGATCATTTTTAGGCTCTGAGCCAGATGTTAATTTCTTAGGCATAACAGTTAAATCCTGCCCATCTCTTTATTTACAGTTTATTTTATCTTCTTGCAAAATGTCTGACTGGAACAGCTGTGTGCAGTTCTATTCTCAAAATGAGCATTAGTTGCTACCCCATCTCTGTGTCTCTATGCAGAGTGCACAGGGGCATTTGAATTTGGAATGATTTACTTTGCCAGGTTCAAGTTCAATGTTATCTTATGGGAGAAAGAACTCAAATAGACTTAGGGGACCAGCTCTTTAATGCTTCATTCTTGTGTAGAGAATATTCAACAGGATCAACATCAGGAATGGAACATACACGTCTGCTCTTATATTTCATAACCTAGGCTATTGAAAAGTTTCAACAAAAAATTGCAGTTTTCATACTTTGGCTCATTTTCACACCTTCGGCAGCAGAAAAGCTATTCAAAATACTGCAGGCAGCTGCTGGCCTTTTGAATCTACTGTAATTCTTGATAAGAAGCTTTTGCCTTTGCCCTAGTCATGCTTTGACACAAAAAGTATTTTCACCATTTCACAGTTCTATTGTCAATAAGTGTTAGTAGATATTGACTTACTCTGTGAACATAGCACTTGACAGATGCTTTTCTGAGGACAATGAAAAAGTATTTAAGCATATGATAATATAAATAGCATTCTTTAACTTGTGTTTTTCCTGAACAGCATTTCTAAGGCAGATTGACTCACTGATGTTCACTGTTGCCTTCAAGGGATTATTGTTAAATGTTCTGGTAAATCATTCATATTTCAAGTTTTCTAAATCATTTAATAGACCCTTACTCTTGCTTTCTCCATCTTACTTTTGTAGTTATTTAGTTTTTCCTAGAAAAGTAAATGAATCTATTTTATACCTTAATAGAACCATTAATCATACCAATAAAATAATCATTTGTCAGAGATTTATAAATGAATACCAAAACCATTCTTTATGTTTATCCTCAGACTTTTTCTTACAGAATATATGAGAGGGATAAAAAAAACTATAAAACCCATGCTAATAATCCCAAACTCTGACTAAAATATGGTCATACTAGTAAAATGATAGCAATGTACTTTCTGGAATTGAATCTGTATTTAATCACATTGAAGTCAGGGATTGTTAGCTGTCTAATTGAAATGCTAGGCCATAAGCATTGTTTAAACTAAACTTTGAAATAGTCCTGTTATCAATGACAACTTACAGCAGCATTACTGATGAGGATATATTATTAAAATATTTATCATGCTAGTGGGTGGGATTTTCATTCCTGATGTTTTGATTGTTGTGAAAATGATAATCTTACAATTCTCACTTTAGGTATGATAAATTTCTTTCAAGTGAAACAGAATCAGTCATAGATTGTATATAAACTGTGAATATATTAACCATTACAGAAAGAAGCAATGTTTGACACTAAAATTTCAACTTCAGCTATTTTCCAGTCTGTTATCATTAGTATACACCATGATTATTTTCTTACATTAGGGGCAACATTTATTCTGTTGATAATTTGCCTTCTAGCCAGTGGGAAATCTATCTTCTGGGTGTTAAAGAAAGGAATTATTAACTATATCCACAGTCACTTCCTTTAAAGTCAAAGGAACATCTTTCCATTAAAAGAATCATTAAAAAATTAGGTTGAAATATGAAAACAAACACAGTCTCATACATAAAGGTATGAATTGTCTTATGCATAAGACATTCATTCATTTATCCATTCATTCATTCACCCATCCTTTCAACATGCATTATACATTTATTTTGCAGGTAGTATATTGTGTACTTTTAACCAAGTAGAACAGGTACCCTTTTCATAAACGGTATTTTCACTCATTGGTACATGTCAAGAGAGTATACATAGATGAATACCATATGCATAGTGCATATAGGCAAATATGACTTTTATTTTAAACCAAAAGATATTCAGTCTGGGGAACAATATTGTAGGTAGTCCAACAGACTTCAAAATTCTTCCAAATCTGATTTCACAATAAGTAACAATAATATGCAGATGGATTTCTTGAATACAAATGTAACATTTATCTAGGTAAATTTTCCAGTTTGAATGGTGATACTTTGCTGTAGTTGGAAATGAAAGAGAAGTAACTTCTGGTGGTTAAGAACATGGCTCTGAACTTATCCTACCAGGGCTAGAATCCAGGTATTTAGTGGCTGTGACTTTGGGAAATTATGAAGCTCATGGGCCTTTGTTAATTTGCACAATGGGAATGGTTATATTAACAATACAATCATAACTAGCTGTGTAGGATTATGTAAAATTGAAAGTCAGCATGCACACAAATCTGTTAGCATAGTACCTGATCTAGGGCAAATCCTTGCTAAATGTTAGCCATTATTCATAGTATTGTTGTCATTTTTCAGTCACTAAATCCTGTCCCACTCTTTGTGATCTCATGGACTGTAGCACAACAGGCTCCTCTGTCCTCCACCCAGGGTTTGCTCAAATTATGTCCATTGAGTTGATGATGCTATCTAACCATCTTATACTCTACCATTCCCTTTTCCTTTTGCCTTGAGTTCTTCCCAGCATCATGGTCTTTTCCAATGACTCAGTTATTTGCATCAGGTGGCCAAAATATTACAATTTCAGCTTAAGCAACAATCCTCCGAATGAATATTCAGGGTTTATCTCTGTGTGTATCTCTGGTTCGATCTCTGTGCAAGGGACGCTCAGGAGTCTTCACCAGCACCACAATTCAAAAGCATGAATTATTTTGTGCTCAACCTGCTTTATGGTCCAAAACTCACATCCATATATGACTACTGTAAAAATAATAGCTTTGACTATACACCCCTTGGTCAACAAAATGAGGTCTCTGGTTTTTAATATGCTGTCTAGATTTGTCATAGCTGAAGTTGTTGATATTTCTCCTGGCAATCTTGATTCCAGTTTGTGATCCATCCAACCTGGCATTTCGC
The DNA here is from genome assembly GCA_006408695.1 of Aepyceros melampus. NCBI lineage: Eukaryota > Metazoa > Chordata > Mammalia > Artiodactyla > Bovidae > Aepyceros > Aepyceros melampus. The sequence goes on from SJXQ01000960.1 coordinate 4,722, forward strand.
ATGATGTACTCTGCATAGAAGTTAAATAAGCAAGGTAACAATATACATCCTTGTCACACTCCTTTCCCAATTTTGAACTAGTCCATTGTTCCATGGCCAGTTCTTTCTGTTGCTTCTTGATGCACATTCAGATTTCTCAGGAGACAGGTAAGATAGTCTGGTATTCCCATCTCTTCCAGAACTTTGCATCATTTGATATCATTCACACAATCAATAACTTTAGCATAGTCAGTGAAAAAGAAGTAGATGTTTTTCTGGAACTCCCTTGCTTTCTCCGTGATTCAGTCAATGTTGGCAATTTGACCTCTGGTTTCTCTGCATTTCTAAATCCAGCTTATACATCTGGAAATTCTCCATTCACATAATGCTAAAGCCTATCTTGAAGGATTTTAAGCATAATCTTGCTAGCATGTGAAATTAGCGTGATTGTATGGTAGTTTGAACATTCTTGGCATTGCCCATCTTTGGGATTGGATTGAAAACTAAACTTTTCCAGTCCCATGGCTACTGCCATGGAAAATTTGAGTTTTCCAAATTTACTGACATATGAGTGCAGCACTTTAATAACATTATCTTTTAAGATTTTAAATAGCTGAGCTGGAATTCGTTCACCTCCACCAGCTTTGTTCATAATAATGCTTGCTAAAGCCCACTTGACTTCACACTCCAGGATGTCTGGCTCTAAGTGAGTGACAACACCATAATGGTTTTCTGGGTTTAAGACCTTTTTTTTGCACACTTCTGTGTATTCTTGCCAGCTCTTACTCTCTTATGCCTCCATTGGGTCTGTACCATTTTTGTCCTTTATCGTGCCCATCCTTGCATGAAATATTGTTATGCAGTTCAGTTCAGTCACTTAGTCATGTCCAACTCCTTGCGACCCCATGAACTGCAGCACGCCAGGCCTCCCAGTACATCACCAATGCCTGGAGTCCACCAAAACTCACATCCATTGAGTCAATGATGCCATCCAACAATCTCATCCTCTGTCATCCCCTTCCCCTCCTGCCTTCAATCTTTCACAGCATCAGGATCTTTTCAAATGAGTCAGCTCTTTGCATCAGGTGGCCAAAGTATTGAAGTTTCAGCTTCAACATCAGTCCTTCCAATGAACACCCAGGACTGGTCTCCTTTAGGATGGACTAGTTGGATCTTCTTGCAGTCCAAGGGATTCTCAAGAGTCTTCTCTAACATCATAGTTCAAAAGCATCAATTCTTTGGCACTCAGCTTTCTTCACAGTCCAATACTCCCATCCATACATGACCACTGGAAAAACCATTGCCTTGACTAGACAGACCTTTGTTGGGAAAGTAATGTCTCTGCTTTTGAATATGTATCTAGGTTGGTCATAACTTTCCTTCCAAGGAGTAAGCCTCTTAATTTCATGGCTGCAGTCACTATCTGCACTGATTTTGGAGCCCAGAAAAATAAAGTCAGCCAGTGTTTCCACTGTTTCCCCATCTATATGTGTGAAGTGATAGGACCAGATGCCGTGATCTTAGTATTCTGAATGTTGAGCTTTAAGCCAACAGTTTCACTCTCCTCTTTCACTTTCAACAAGAGGCTCTTAGTTCTTCATTTTATGCCATAAGGATGGTGTCATCTGCATATCTGAGGTTATTGATATTTCTCCCAGCAATCTTGATTTCAGCTTGTGCTTCTTCCAGCCCAGCATTTCTCATGATGTCCCAGCATTTCTCATGATGTACTCTGCATATAAGTTAAATAAGCAGGGTGACTATATACAGCCTTGATGGACTCCTTTTCCTATTTGGAACCAGTCTGTTGTTCCATGTCCAGTTCAAACTGTTTCTTCCTGACCTGCATATAGGTTTCTCAAGAGGCAGGTCAGGTGGTCTGGTATTCCCATCTCTTGAAGAATTTTCCAGTTTATTGTGATCCACACAGGCAAAGGCTTTGGCACAGTCAATAAAGCAGAAATCAATGTTTTTCTGGAACTTTTTGCTTTTTTGATGATCCAGCAGATGTTGGCAATTTGATCTCTGGTTCCTCTGCCTTTTCTAAATCCAGCTTGAACATCAGGAAGTTGACAGTTCACATATCACTGAAGCCTGGCTTGGAGAATTTTAAGCATTACTTTACTAGCGTGTGAGATGAGTGCAATTGTGTGGTAGTTTGAGCATTCTTTGGCATTATTTTGCTTTGGGATTGGAATGTAAACTGAACTTTTCCAGTCCTGTGGCCACTGCTGAATTTTCCAAATCTGCTGGCATATTAAGTGCAGCACTTTCACAGCATCATCTTTCAGGATTTGAAATAGTTCAACTGGAATTCCATCACCTCTTTTGTTCATAGTGATGCTTTCTAAGGCCCATTTGACTTCACATTCCAGGATGTCTGGCTCTAGGTGAGTGATCACACCATCATGATTATCTGGGTCATGAACATCTTCTTTGTACAATTCTTCTGTGTATTCTTGCCACCTCTTCTTAACACAAACTCATAAATATAAGAAAGCTATTGACTTAGCAATCTCTAAAACTTCTTTTGTTTAGTTATTACTGAATACACAGATATTGAGCAGTAGTATTTTAAGAATCAAGAAATATGACAACCATGGTAGCAGTGTCAATAGGTATGTTGTTCTTGTTGTTCAGTCGCTAAATGGTGCCTGAGTCTTTGTGACCCCGTGGATTACAGCAAGCCAGCCTTCCCTGTCCGCCATTGCCTGGAATTTGTTCAGACTCACGTCCATTGAGTCAGTAATGTTATTTCACCATCTCATCCTCTGCCACCCTCTTCTCCTTTTGTCCTCAATGTTTCTCAGCATCAGAGTCTTCTCCAGTGAGTTGGCTCTTTGCACCAGGTGAACAAAGTATTGGAGCTTTGGCATCAGCATCATTCCTTCCAATGAATATTCAAGGTTGATTTCCATTTAGATTAACTGGTTTGATCTCCTTGCTGTCCAAGAGACTGTTAGGAGGCTTCCCCAGCACCACAGTTTGAAAGCATCAGTTTTTCAGAGCTCATGTTATAAAATTCAAATGGTCAATTAAATTAGAAATAAAGGAACATATTTTAGAAGACAACATGTAGTTATTGGTTTACATATAAGTAATTGACAATCAAAATTTATTTCTTTGCTTTCTAGGTATTATAATTACATTTCCATTAGGAAATTTCTAAGGAAAGTAAAGATAACCTCAGAATACCTGGAGTTACTATATCTTGAAATGGCATTTGAATTATCTGTTTTTATCTCTTGTATTGACCAATCTAGAGCTATTACAATAAATAGGTTCTAAGTAAAACTGTGTGGTTGAAAACATCAGGAAAAGAGAATGTGTTTCCAACAATTGGGAGATGAACATATTGTACATATGAACAATCTCCTAAATGAGAACATATCTCCTTTTGTATTTAGTAGCACTTTATAGTTCTTTATTATGTATCTACCTTCCTGACCTCAAGAGCACAAATCAATAAGATCTTAACAGGTTTGGCAGCTCTAACTTTTATTATTTACATGTAGTATAAGTATGTCGATTTGCATTTTTTGATAACTTATTCCATAAAAGACTTAGAGACAAACATACAAACACAGGAGAATAACTAGCAAGATATTAGAATGGGACTCATCTTACTTTTGTCTAAGCATGAGAAAATAAATGCAAGGTACCTAAGTAAGTGTATGAAAATAACTTCTCTGAATATACAAATTTTACAAAAAGAGAGAGAGAGAGAGAGAGAGAAAGAAAGAAAGTATTCTTTGCATCTCTATCTAGAAACAGGCCTGAGATGCAGCCCATAGAAACTTAGAAGGTTAGAAGTGATTTGGCTAACTAGCTTTTGTGGTAAGAAGGTTGAGAGTGGATGCTGTCTTGACACTGACCAAGATTCCTGGGGATCATTAATTCATGAGACATGTTTCCCCTGCATCAGACACATCCATCAAGACAGAGTGATTATGTGGTAATCTTGGCTCTCCTCTCTTAGGAACGCCAGTAATTGATAGTGGCCCTCAACGTAAATATGATAGTCTATGTGGCTCAGACGGTAAAGTGTCTGCCTGTAGAGTGGGAGACTGGGTCCAATCCCTGGGTTGGGAAGATTTCCTTCCTTGGAGAAGGAAATGGCAACCCACTCCAGTACTCTTGCCTAGAAAATTCCATGGACTAAGGAGCCTGGTAGGCTACAGTCCATGGGGTTGCAAAGAGTTGGTCACTTTCACACTCATGGTTTGAAAAAGAAGTCACCAAATACCTCCACCTAGATCATTGGAACTAAAGAGAAAGAAGACCAGCAAGGAACCTCTGAATAACTACTGAGTGTGCTAAAAGGCAGGATATCAGCTTTAACCATCTTCTAGACCCACCCAGGGATATCAACTCTAGCATCTGCCAAACAAGAGAGAAAAAAATATATCCAAGTCATATTTACCCTATTTTTCCTTACCTCTTCAGTTCAGTTCAGTCGCTCAGTCGTGTCCGACTCTTTGCGACCCCATGAATAGCAGCACGCCAGGCCTCCCTGTCCATCACCAACTCCCAGAGTTCACTCAGACTCACGTCCATTGAGTCCGTGATGCCATCCAGCCATCTCATCCTCTGTCGTCCCCTTCTCCTCCTGCCCCCAATCCCTCCCAGCATCAGGGTCTTTTCCAATGAGTCAACTCTTCGCATAAGGTGGCCAAAGTACTGGAGCTTCAGTTTTAGCATCATTCTTTCCAAAGAAATCCCAGGGTTGATCTCCTTCAGAATGGACTGGTTGGATCTCCTTGCAGTCCAAGGGACTCTCAAGAGTCTTCTCCAACACCACAGTTCAAAAGCATCAATTCTTCGGTGCTCAGCCTTCTTCACAGTCCAACTCTCACATCCATACACGACCACAGGAAAAACCATAGCCTTGACTAGATGGACTTTAGTCGGCCAAGTAATGTCTCTGCTTTTGAATATGCTATCTAGGTTGGTCATAAGTTTTCTTCCAAGGAGTAAGCGCCTTTTAATTTCATGGCTGCAGTCACCATCTGCAGTGATTGTGGAGCCCAAAAAAACAAAGTCTGACACTGTTTCTACTGTTTCCCCATCTATTTCCCATGAAGTGATGGGGCCAGATGCCATGATCTTCGTTTTTTGAATGTTGAGCTTTAAGCCAACATTTTCACTCTCCTCTTTCACTTTCAACAAGAAGCTTTTTAGGTCCTCTTCACTTTCTGCCATAAGGGTGGTGTCATCTGCATATCTGAGGTTATTGATATTTCTCCCAGCAATCTTGATTCCAGCTTGTGTTTCCCTTTTAGATACCAGAAGGAAATGAAACTGCAACCAGCAAATGGAGGAGGACAATTCTTAAAAAATGTTTCCTGTGTAAACAAACAAGCATATTGTCTTTGCCTTTTCTTTATGTTCCTTAAGATATTTGTTAACCTAGGAGTATATTTATGGGGTAAGAACATAATATTTTTGGATGATGGTTATTTTTTCATTTAAGATGTGGTGAGAATTTGAGAATACAGAGATATTACAAGAATGATGGCAAAGAAACTTAGGTTCTTCTTTGTTAAAAATATAATTTGAAGTCTTCAGAAATGTAAAAGTTTCTGTTTTTTAAAAAAGGTAATCTGAGATTACATTAAGCTGGACTATAAACTGGAATACTTAAGTATATTCATGAGGTTTATTTATCAGTATTATAACATGAGGCTAAACAGTTGTAAACAACATTTGCATGTCTAGTCAGATGTGGCTATTTCCATGACAGATAAATACACTTTTGCCACTTGGTACAGCAATAGTAAAAGTATAATAAATATGCACATTAGGATTTCCAAAGATATATCTTTCTCCATAGCAGATTTAGTAGACATGAAAATAAAGCTTTAATGGTGCTTGGTGGAGTATTAAAATCATTGCAGAGTGCCTGCTCTTAATGCTAATGTAAGACAGAAACTTGAACCATATGTTAAGCCATTGATTCACAAACTTTCCTATAATCAGCTGGAATGCCGCAATAAAAGTAAAATACAAAAAAAAAAAAAGAAGAAGAAGAATGTCTATGTTTCACCCTCAGAAATTTAAATGGTCTAGGGTGGGTCTTGAGCTTTGAAATTTTTTAAAGATTCCAAAGTGATGCTAATGTGCAAAACATTTTGGGAACCTCCAAGCTAACCAGTCATTTTTGTTTTATAATGTTTGTACTCATGTGCAGCAAGAGCAATTTCTTAGTCATTAGTGTAATGCTAATTCTGTAATGAAACAAAACCAAATTTCCACAATTTCTGTTAACAGAATTATCGGGTCAATTCCAGAAGCTCTACAGTAAGGTTTAATGTTGCATGAATTTGCTCTGTTAAAGATTCCTTAAAAGGAAGCTTTATATTTATTATGATATGAATAGTTTACTAAGTATTATAGCTAGTTTAAAAGTTTTAGCAAAATTTTGTTTAAAACTTGGTTATATCCAAATGCTATAAGGCTTTATCCCAGCTATCAGAAAACTGATCCTGCATTACATAAAATGCAGTGTCCTGAGAAAGACAATCCTTAATTTATGTATCTATCTAATTTACTCATACAGTCATTTATGAGTCATTCATTCATTCTGATATTCATGTGTTAAGTTATTATATCTTTCTTTCAAACAATGCCTTTTATGTGTCAGGTCTTGTACAGAATGAAGGGGAGAGAAGAGGAAAAAAAAATTGTTTCTTTGTTTAAAAATTCTATTATCCTTTGGCATAGTAACTTTATTTATTATAAATTATACAAAGGAAATAATCAGATGAGCACAAAGTATATACATATGAATATTATGTCACATAGAAATTATGGCAGAAATTTAAGAAAGGGAAAATTTGCAATTTATAGTAAATCTACATTCAAGCATTGGGGCTGGTTTACACTTTTCATTTTCTTGTTTTTCCTCTTGTATTTCTTCCAACTTTATTTGATATAATTGACATATATCATTGTGTAAATTTAAGATGTACAATGTGATGATTTGATGCTTATTTATATTATGAAATGATTACTACAGTATGTTAGTTGATACTTCCATCACCTCTCATAACTATAATTGTGTATGTTGGGAGAACAGTTAAGATCTAGTTTCTTAGCAAGTACTTCTAATTTTCAATAGTCCATAACAAGTATCAGGAAATTCTTGTTAGTTGTTAAGAACATTAACTCAATTTGGTTTATATATGTCCAGCTTGTGATAAATAGGGATCAAATCTAGGTCTCCTGCATTGCAGCAGATGTTTCCACCATCTGAGCCACCAGGGAAGCCTTAGTTAAGTAAAAACCTAGTTCATTTCATTTGGGCAGGAATCCCTCAGAAGAAATGGAGTAGCCATCATGGTCAACAAAAGAGTCCGAAATGCAGTACTTGGATGCAATCTCAAAAACGACAGAATGATCTCTGTTCATCTCCAAGGCAAACCATTCAATGTCACAGTTATCCAAGTCTACNGATGGGGAAACATTGGAAACATTGTCAGACTGTATTTTGGGGGGCTCCAAAATCACTGCAGATGATGACTGCAGCCATGAAATTAAAAGACGCTTACTCCTTGGAATAAAAGTTATGACCAACCTAGATAGCATATTCAAAAGCAGAGACATTACTTGGCCGACTAAAGTCCATCTAGTCAAGGCTATGGTTTTACCTGTGGTCATGTATGGATGTGAGAGTTGGACTGTGAAGAAGGCTGAGCGCCAAAGAATTGATGCTTTCGAACTGTGGTGTTGGAGAAGACTCTTGAGAGTCCCTTGGACTGCAAGGAGATCCAACCAGTCCATTCTGAAGGAGATCAGCCCTGGGCTTTCTTTGGAAGGAATGATGCTAAAGCTGAAACTCCAGTACTTTGGCCACCTTATGCGAAGAGTTGGAAAAGACTCTGATGCTGGGAAGGATTGGGGGCAGGAGGAGAAGAGGACGACAGGATGAGATGGCTGGTGGCATCACGGACTCGATGAACGTGAACGTGAACGTGAGTGAACTCTGTGAGATGGTGATGGCCAGGGAGGCCTGGCCTGCTGCAATTCATGGCGTCGCAAACAGTCGGAGAGGACTGAGCGACTGAAACGAACTGAACTGATCTGATTTCATTACATAGTATTTTCATGTATTTGAATGCTAGCAGTGAAGTTACTTTCTTAATATTGCTGTCCTGCCTTCCCACCCAGATATAAACTTAAAACAAGTCTTGCATGTTATATGTGTGGTTATATACTTTACTTTGGAGAAGGCAATGACAACCCACTCCAGTACTCTTGCCTGGAAAATCCCATGGATGGAGGAACCTGGTAGGCTGCAATCCGTTGGGTCGCTGAGAGTCAGACACGACTGAATGACTTCACTTTCACTTATAATCTGCTACTAACGTTTACCACAACTCAATTATGTAGGTTATTTTTGGCTTCACGTTTTGTCTAAGAAAATTAAGGAACAGAGTAAAATAACATGCCGAATGGCATACACTGATTTAATAGTCAGCTTAGTGTTGAAGGGCCAAGGAATATGCTCTTGGCTATTAATCTGCATTCTTAATGAAGAGTTCAGTTCAGTTGCTCAGTCGTGTCCAGCTCTTTGCAACCCCATGAACCGCAGCACACCAGGCCTCTCTGTCCATCACCAACTCCTGGAGTCCACCCAAACCCATGTCCATTGAGTCGGTGATGCCATCCAATCATCTCATCCTCTGTTGTCCCATTCTCCTCCTGCCCTCAATCTTTCCCAGCATCAGGGTCTTTTCAAATGAATCAACAGACTATGTAATTTTATAGGTACTGGAGATAAAATTTAATTTTATACAGGAAATGTTTCATTACAGGGGGATAAAACATAATTCTGCTATCCCTCCCCCATTTATCTTTCTGGTTTTTTTTTAAATATTTTATATAATGAGTACTCCTTAGTTATAATCAAGAAAACAAACATATATACAAAGGTAGCTATACAAGTTTCCCATATATCTGAGGAGCAGGAAATCTCCTTCTCCTTTCGGCTGAGCATTTTCAGTAAGGCAGGTGTGCTTTCTATTCTCATCTCCAGACCTCATCTCCAGTGATTAGCAACGAGCGTGCTCCTTGCCAAGTTCAAAACCTAGGGGCAAAGAAGAAGTAAGAGGATAGGATAGCTCTTAGCTGCTAGTTTCACTCTTTTGAGCCTTACATATATTTTAAGTGGCTTCCCTGGATGGGCCTGTTAGGTGAGAGAAGCCAATTATTTATCAGTGTTCTTCATATGTTTTTTTGTTGAGCCTTATCTTCAGTGCTTCTTTGGAGTGGGCAAAAGCACCTTTACTTTGGGTACCTTTGTTGGCTCCTTCCACAGTCACTGACCATCAAGTGTGTGACTTTCAAGACTTTCTACTGAGGCCCCTGTCACCCTCACATAACCCTTTTTGAACAATTATCAATATCAAGGTTGTGGAGAACAAAGAGATTTGTTGGGGATCTTAGAACTGCAATTTAGGAGACAGATTTAGGTCAAACTATGAGTGGTCCAGGGAGAAAATAAGTTTAGGGGCTTATGAAGTCAAAAGCCAGGGGGTGCAGGTTGGATCCTTGGTCAGGGAGCTAAGATCCATATGCCTCAGGGCCAGAAAAACACAAAACAAAACATAAAACAGAAGCGATATTGTAATAAATTCAATAAATACTTAAAAAATAGCCCACATTAAAAAAAAAAAAACCACTTAAAAAAGGCATAAGGGACAATATTGTTAAATTTGTCTGGCAGAAATATGATTGATTCTGACCAAGAAGGAAAACACCTGTCCTTTAGGGATAAAAGTTGTCAAAAATTATTTTAGAATAAGGTTTGTTAAATATGTTGAGTTTCTGAAATACTGGCAGGTGTTCTGGATGACTACCTTAAGACAACATGGTCAAACATCAGATTCCATTGGCCTGAAATATGCATAAGTCACACTTCCTCAATAACCTTCCTCAGTAATTTTAGCTCTCTTAGCAATATCGACTCTATTTTGACTGTTTTTTCACACCCGATAGAACAGGATATTTGACTAACCCCACATGGATTTTTCTCTCTTGTTCATATCTGATCAGCAGGATGCTTTCACCTATTCCTTGTCTCAGTGGATTTTAGGCAAACAGACTGATTTCAGTTATGAGTAAATATATATATCTTAAAAAATAACAATAATTTTCCCTAATGCCAAAAGAGAAAGAAACCCTCCCTCTTTTTCTTTTAGAATATTTATTCAGAAAACTATTTTCTTTTTCTGTCCCTTAGAGATGTGTGTAAATTATTTTTAAAGGCTAAGTAAACCAGATTTACAACCTAGAAATGTCTTTCTTAAACACTTGGAGGCTATCTCTTTGGTACAAAATCAAGGAAAATATCGCTTCTATCTCCCAGTGGCAGGATGGTGCCACCTAGCACCAAGTTGCAAAACTAACTTCTCTCATAATGATACAAAAGTCTATTTTTCCTTTGAATAAAGCCAACTAGCTAACACAGTTACCCCAATTATCAAGTGAATTTGGGATGAACTATGTGTGATGAATGTGCTGTCAAGTCCTCGTATTTGAGTACTAATATTGTTTATTTTGAGATCACGCATGCAATGTGTTGTATCTCATTGACTATGTGAAACATTGAGATTCCTTTTTGTCTTTGCAAACTCTTTAGCAGTTTGCTTTAATGGGCTTCATATTCTGCTTTAATGCTTATTCAGTAATAGAATTGTTTCATTTTCTCTTTTGTGAAGAGGATTTCTGGGCTGGGAGGATATTTTGGTTTTTAATTATATCCTAATGCAATGAAGCAGCCCTTACTCTCTGACTCCACCACCAAAGCAGTTAGTCTATCTGCCATTCTCTTCTTCTGGAAGTCCTTAGTCCACTGTCTGTTTTCTTTTCCCCAATTAAGCACCTAACCTTGGTACATATTATAGGTTACATCCTCCTCCACTTCCCTGAAAGGAATGATTAGAGCTGTGATTAGGGTAACAATTTTCTCTATTCACTAATCACTTCTTCTCATGGTCCCTGTCCCCTTCTTACAAATTTTATTGGGCTCCTGGGTCTGCTGCTGATGCTGCTAAGTCACTTCAGTCATGTCTGACTCTGTGCGACCCCATAGACGACAGCCTACCACATTCCCCCGTCCCTGAGTCTACCAGGATACAATTTCTTGGAAATTTAATTGTGTACATAGAAGTGAAAGATTCATAATCACTTTGGAATTCTGACATTTATATTGTAGAAAGCTCATTCAAATATGGGGAGAGACGTATTGTATTCAGGCATCCTGTTCTAATTACAATACTTAAAATAGTAAAACATGCAGTAGGAATATAGAAAAAAAATTATTTAATTTGCCTGGATATGGGCTACAAGCTTTAAGAGTATTAAGTTCTCTTCAGGGAAATATTTTTCTCTTGCAGTTTTGCTTGGTTTGTTATGTGAACTTTATGCCCTATTCTTTTTAGCAGCTATATACTTTAATGAATAGATCTCTCTCTCATACACACACATACACACACTCATTTTGGACTTTCATAGTCATCATTACTAGCGTACTTACAACTGAATTCATTTTTAAATATACCATGATTAAACAGTCAAGACATATTAATGATAATTATTTTGATGTAGCAATGTCTATAATTTAAAATATTTCAGCCACAGACAGGATGATATCAGGCAAATAACAGTTCAAATTAGAGTTTAAGGAATTCCCCAATCTGAAATTCACTGTCCAGAATCAGATCATCTTAATATGAAATGTCACTCTAGGGAGAGCTACAAGCCTCTGCTATCTTTAACTTGATCAAATCAAGGTTTTGTTATTTTACATCATTGTAATCTACATTTGTAAAATCAATGATGTACTAGCTAATTATTGTTAGGTATGGATCTTCATTGATGTAATTAATAATATTGGAAACATGTTATCTGAACAAAAGATTTTTGGAGCCATCCTTCTAATTTGTATTCATAGGTATAAGAATCTAGCCAGCCTAATATATGTTCTATACACCAAGGAAGTGCTCTGTAGGCTTACTTTCAAACAAAACAGTTCAGATGAGGCTTGGTCTTCCTTTTATGCAATTTGAATATAGTAGAATTTGCTCTAAGCAAAAGAAAGGAAAGGCAGAATTTTCTGAGCTCATAGAGGGTTTGTGACTATTTGATAAGTTCTTGGGGAATTTGGTGGGAGAGTTGGCTTGCTGCCTAATTAATTTAAGTTATTGAGAAATAACTATATATTGCTTACCTCATACTCTTGGTGATCAAATGATAAGAATCTAACAGTTCTGCATCACAAAAGTATTTCAGACCTGTTTAGTGCAGCCAGTGAGAGATGGAATAATAGGATCACAAGGAGGAGAGTGCATGGAAGCAGAAGATGCATTTTGAAAAATGAGTAGTTTGACCAGAAGGTGTGAGGGGAAACATTTCATCAGGGGAGTATTATGAGATTCTCTCAAGGCAAAAAACAGTATGACTTAATCATTCTAATGGAAACTGGCTGAAACTTTGGAGTTTTAGAGTAGAAAAATAGGCAAAAGCAAGATTATAAAGATATATATATATATATATATATAATATATATATATATATGATAAACAGAAGTACTTCTCAAACTTTTTAAGGCACAATTCATAGTAAAATATATTTTCTACTACATGAGCATAAACACACAAAAATAAAATTTTACCAACTGTTGCATCTTATGAGGTAATAAATGCATACCTTATATTCTAACCTTATGTTTCCAGTCATTTATTTTGTTTAAAATGCTGGTTTTGACTGACTAAATTGACTTTCTAACACATCACTGAATCACTCTTCACAGTGTCAAAACTTCACCCTGAGGAAACCCTGCCTTATAGAAAACTGGGCAAAACATCAGTATGACATGTTGGAGCTACTGGGAGGTTTTAGACATTTGTGATGACTGGAAAGATTGTTGCATTGGTAGTATACAGAATGGATTAGAAGTGTGAGGCTGGAAGTGGAGAAGAGTGCTAGAAGATTATCACCATAATCCTAATGGAGATTATGAGTACAGGAACTGGGCATTAAATTTGTGGATTGGCAGCAGGAAAGATTTAAGAGATAAGTGAATAGAATTCGTGGGATTTGCTCACTGATTATATCTGGATGTTTGGTGATGATGAAAAAGGTGAAATTACTGAGAGAAGATTCAAGAATATTTTCCAAGTTGTCCATTTTATTTGCATGTAGTTGCTGATAATAGTCTTTTATGATCCGTTGTATTTCTGTGTTGTCTGTTGTGATCTCTCCATTTTCATTTCTAGTTCTGTTGATTTGATTTTTCTCCCTTTGTTTCATGATAAGTCTGGCTAATGGTTTGTCAATTTTATTTGTCTCCTCAAAGAACCAGATTTTGGCTTTGTTGATTTTTGCTATGGTCTCTTTTGTTTCTTTTGCATTTATTTCTGCCCTAATTTTTAAGATTTCTTTCCTTCTACTAACCCTGGGGTTCTTCATTTATTCCTTTTCTAGTTGCTTTAGATGTAGAGTTAGGTTATTTATTTGACTTTTTTCTTATTTCTTGACGTATACCTGTATTGCTATGAACTTTCCCCTTAGCACTGCTTTTGTGTCCCACAGGTTTTGGGTTGTTGTGTTTTCATTTTCATTCATTTCTATGCATATTTTGATTTCTTTTTTGATTTCTTCTGTGATTTGTTGGTTATTCAGCAGCGTGTTGTTCAGCCTACGTATGTTGGAAATTTTAATAGTTTTTCTCCTGTTATTGACATCTAATCTTGTTGCATTGTGGTCAGAAAAGATGCTTGGAATGATTTCATTTTTTTTGAATTTTCCAAGGCTAGATTTATGGCCCAGGATATGATCTGTCCTGGAGTAAGTTCTGTGTGCACTTGAGAAAAAGGTGAAATTCATTGTTTGGGGGTGAAATGTCCTACAGATATCAATTAGATCTAAATGGTCTATTGTATCATTTAAAGTTTGTGTTTCCTTGTTAATTTTCTGTTCAATTGGTCTATCCATAGGTGTGAGTGGGGTATTAAAGTCTTCCACTATTATTGTGTTATTGTTAATTTCCCCTTTCATACTTACTAGCATTTGTCTTGCATGTTGTGGTGCTCCAATGTTGGGTGCATATATTTATAATTGCTGTATCTTCTTCCTGGGTTAATCCTTTGATCATTATGTAGTGTCCATCTTTGTCTCTTTTCACAACCTTGGTTTTAAAGTCTATTTTATCTGATATGAGTATTGCTACTCCTGCTTTCTTTTGGTCTCTATTTGCATGGAATATCTTTTTCCAGCCCTTCACTTTCAGTCTGTATGTCTCCTTTGTTTCAAAGCGGGTTTCTTGTAGACAACTTATATAGGGGTCTTGTTTTTGTATCCATTCATCCAGTCTTTGTCTTTTGGTTGGGGCATTCAACTCATTTACATTTAAGGTAATTATTGATAAGTATGATCTAATTGCCATTTACTTTATTGTTTTGGGTTTGAGTTTATACACCCTTTCTGTGTTTCCTGTCTAGAGAAGATCCTTTAGCATTTGTTGGAGAGCTGGTTTGGTAGTGCTGAATTCTCTCAGCTTTGCTTGCTTGTAAAGCTTTTGATTTCTCCTTTACATTTGAATGAATCCTTGAAAGAAATTTACAAATTCTTTGAAAAGTACAACTTTCCAAAACTGAACCAAGAAGAAATAGAAAATCTTAGCAGACACATCACAAGCACTGAAATTGAAAGTTAATCAGAAAACTTTCAACAAACAAAAGCCCAGGACCAAACAGCTTAACAGCTGAATGATACAAAAAATTTAGAGAAGAGCTAATACCTATTCTACTCAAACTCTTCCAGAAAATTGCAGAGGAAGGTAAACTTCCAAACTCATTCTATGAGGCCACCATCACTCTAATACCACCTGACAAAGATGCCACAAAAAAGAAAACTATAAGCCAATATCACTGATAATCATAGATGCAAAAATCCTTAGAAAAATTCTAGCAAATAGAATCCAACAGCATATTAAAAAGATCATGCATCATGACCAAATGGGCTTTATCCCAGGGATGCAAGGATTCTTCAATATACACAAATCAATCAATGTAATTCACCACATTAACAAATTGAAAAATAAAAACCATATGTTTATCTCAATAGATGTAGAGGAAGCCTTTGACAAAATTCAACATCCATTTATTATAAAAAAAAAACCCCAGAAAGCTGGAATAGAAAGAACATACCTCAACATAAAAAAACTATATATGACAAACCCTCAGCAAACATTATCTTCAATGGTAAAAAATTGAAAGCATTTCCCCTAAAGTCAGGAACAAGACAAGGGTGCCCACTCTCACCACTATTATTTAACATAGTTTTGGAAGTTTTGGCCACAACAATCAGAGCAGAAAAAGAAATAAAAGGAATCTAGATTGGAAAAGAAGAGTAAAACTCTCACTGTTTGCAGATGACATGATCTTATACACAGAAAACCCTAAAGACCACCAGAAAATTACTAAAGCTAAGCAATGAATATAGGAAAGTTGCAGGATATAAAATCAACATACATAAATCCCTTGCATTCTTATATACTAACAATGAGAAAACAGAAAAATTAAGGAAACAATTTCATTCACCATTACATTGAAAATAATAAAATAATAGGAATATATCTACCTAAAGAAACAAAAGACCTATATATAGAAAACTATACAAGAG